>CM042029.1:79478848-79833848 GCA_023525975.1 Smallanthus sonchifolius
ATAAGGGGCCTAAAAGAAATAAATCTAACTTCTTAACCACCACGAGGGCCCACGAGAAGAGAGAACCAATAAGAAAGAGGCTGTCACTATCATACGGTTAGAGGAAAGAGAATGTAAAAATCCTATAAATAGAAGGTGATCTCATAGATGAAAGGGATCCAGGGCCTGTACTTGATTGAATTCGAGAATTATTATCAAAGTGGAGTTTTTACATCTCTTCAATTAGATATACTAAAAATAAAAAATAAAATTCAAAATATGTAAAAATTAATATATAATTGGGTTTAGAAAGTGTGTTAATTACTATTTAATGTAATTTGGTTTTCATTACTATTTGACTGAAAATAAAAGTTAAATAAGTAGATTTTAAAATTTCTTATAATAACGGATAATTTAAAATAAATGTGTTTTATTAGTATAATTAGTATTTCTTAAAAAATATATTTATTAAAAGATATGTGTATATTTAATAAGAGAGAGACGGAAAAAAAATGATGAGAATAAATATGAAGGCGACACGTGACATGAAAAAACATTTATTTATTATATAGTATATCTAATAGATTTCTTTTAAGAGGATTGTCACAAAAGATATCGTCGTTGTTATCTTAGTATACTTTGATTAAAACAAGAAACATGTTAGCTTTGTTCTTTTAAAAGTATATTGTTCAATGTTGAGTTGTCTGAATAGGTTTCTTGTAGAGTTAGATACCTTAAAACGGCAAATTAGTTTTTTTTTGACAAAATGTTTGTGGGTTGTCGAAGCCACAAACAACGGGCTAAACATTGAAGATCGGTGTGAACGTTGATCTATTGGATAAATGTAATAGCCCAATTCTCGTATATTATCTTGCTAATATTTTATTTATTAAAATGATGATAAATATTTGTTCATAACGTGTTGCCTTATGTTGAATTTAATTAAAGTCTAAATGTTGAATTTAATTAAAGTCTAAACGGGACTAATGTGACACCTTAAACAAATCTCACATCATTTTATTATGTTCATAGAAGAGATATCAAACCATACATAATGTCTCGCTTTAAATATTTTCAACGCGTTTTGAACGGACTGACTATAGGTAAGAGGAATAGTCCATAATTAAACATTCTTGATTGTGAACAATCCATGATAAATGACATCCCGAGAAGTCTCTACTCAAGCAACCGAAAATAAATTTGTGAGCTCATAATAGACAAAGCAGACAATATTTATTGATACGAGGGACCGGATGTTAGAAACGTTATCACAACCACTCATGTTTAGTTCTATTTACGATGGTTGAGGCAAACCTAATAGAGGATGATAACTCCAAGGTGGACCTTATCATACATCATTATGTTCTATCCATAGAAGAGATAATGGCTATAATGAATCCCGTGTCTTCAATATCATCAAGACGTTTTGGGTGCAATGATTGCGAATGAGAGGATAACTCCATGGTTAATCTTGCATGATTAGGGTAATCCAAGGATAGGTGACTGCTAGGAAGTATCCACCCGGGTAACAAAAAAAGGCGTGAACTCCTTGTGGGCAAAACATGCAATATTGATTGGTATAAGAGTCAGGATCTTACAAGTTTTTTTGTCACCGTAGGCAAATCTCACATCATTGTGTTTTGCCGCATGAGAGATACTGGTCATAAGGAATTCCCCGCTTCAAATACCATAAACGTGTTTTGGTCCAATGGTTGTGGATGAGAGGAGAACTCTACAATTAAGCATGCTCATGTGGGGGCATTCCTAAGGATGGTGACCTCATGGTGATGGTTTAACATGCTATTTCAAAAGGTTTTTGCAACGGATGCGATTTTGACATGTTTGGTCTAAAACTTTAGAAAACTAAAACCCTTCATGGATCCATATGAAGTTCTTGAAACAAAAGAAATAAAAACATAGGATGTTTAGAAACAACTGCATTTGAATAGTTGTGGTAGCACAAACAAGATGAAGATGCAAGTACAAGCTTCTTCCTCCAATGGGACACACACCAAGCAATATCTTTCCTTGATGCTAGTCTTTTAACTAAAGATGTCAAGAACAATTACACTCACTAAAGCTCACCTTAGTAGTGTAGACAACTAGAAATCAAAATGATATCAAGAACAAAATCAAACTAAAAAGATGGTATGGTAGATTGAGTGAGTTTCTTGAGCACTTTATCATTCAAAGGCTCTTCTCCTCTCCTCACTTCAAAACTTATGGCTATAGATGGAGAAAATGCGGAATTTTGCCTTTAAAATATTAGTGTGTATGTCTCTTAAAACTCCCTCCATTTTTAAGATTGATAAAAGGTAAAACATTTCTTGCTTTCCTTTTGTGTAATGCCAAGGTACAACCAAATGGGAGCAACAGGGAAATCAAAAAGGGGAATTTTAGAGATACCGTCTCATTTTTTAACTGCACCTGCCCTAACCGTCACATATAGGGCTAAATGTGACGTTTAGGGCACCAAATGTCACGTATAGGGCAATCCGTCACCCTTATCCACCAGACTTTGGAATCTGCGCGCCAGAGAATGTCGGGATATGTTGGTGATTTTTTTTAGGGTTGAGTTGGGTTTTAGGGTTTTGGTGGTGTATATGTCACATATAGGGCTAAATGTCACCCCTTACTTATTTAAAAAAAAAATTATATATGTATGTTTTTATCACGTTAAGAGTTTGGAAAAATCGGTAGTTATAGTTTTTAAAATCTGGTCACCTTTATTATCGGTTTGTGATGTAAAAAGTGAATAACGATTTTTATTTCTTTTGGTTTTTTGTTTTTATTACGTTAAGAGTTTGTAAATATCGGTAGTTATAGTTTTTACATACATGCATACATACATACAGGCATACATACATACATATAGTCGTATTACATACATACAGGCATAAATACATACATGCATGCATACATACATACATACATACATACATACATACATACATACAGGCATGCATACATACATGCATCCATGCATGCATGCATGCATCCATACAGACATACATGCATACATACATACATACATCCCTACATACATACATACATTTACCGTTTATGTGTACCTATATACACATATTATATGCATGCATGTATGGGTGTATGTATGCATGCATGCATGTATGGATGTATGTATGCGTGCATGTATGTATGCCTGTATGTATGTAATATGACTATATGTATGTATGTATGTATGTATGTACGTATGTTCATCAGCCTCTCTTGATGTCACGATTATGTTCATCAGCCTCTCTTGATGTCACGATTCTGTTCATCAACCTCTATTGATGTTACTACAGTTCCTAAACCTAGGGCTGTAATCGATGATGAGAATATGGTTGTGTATGAGTATATGTATGTATACGAAAGTATTTGAAGACGATTTGAGATCAATATGTGTATGTAGGTCTATATAAACGGTAATGACAGGTGACCCATACACATCAAAAGGTGACAGATAGGTTGAAAGGTGAGCTAAAATTCAAAAGGTGAGCTCGAAACGGTGACGTATAGAACTAACTGTCATGTCAAAATCATGGATATACGTGACCGTTAGCCTGTAAATGGCACCTAATAATAACGGTGACCGCGAGACCCAAACGTGACTGTTTGATGATATACGTTACTGTTAGGGCCAAACGTGATGGGTAGGTAATACACGTCACCGTGAATCCCAACGAAGGTAAACGGTCACGTGTAGCCCCAAACGTGACGGTGATGTTTATTATGATGACAGACATCTCTGGAAAATGTGAATCCCGACGAAGGTAAATGGTCACGTGTAGCCCCAAACGTGATAGTTTGGAAATACACATGACCGTTAGAGCCAAACGTGATGGCGATGTTTATTAAGGTGACATACATCTCTGGCAAATTTGAATCCCAATAAAGGTGAACGGTCACATGTAGGCCAATATGTGACCGTTACGTGCATCCCAAAAAAGGTAACCGGTCACGGGTAGGTCCATACGTGACGATTGCATCCGTTACATATATCACTACGCAGAAAGCCAGCATAATCTACACGGGTATACTCTCGTATGCTTCACTACACAGGACCGCCGAAGAAGAACACCATCGTCGGAGAAGAAGACCACCGCCCTACCCACACTTTCCAACTGTGAACATCCTCGAACAAATCTCACCGGAGCCACCTCTTGGCGGTGCAAACCACACCGGTATGTCTTCTTCTAATCCGTACTTGAAATACATACCCTTACAATTATTTATCAAGGCTTATTTATCAAAGTTTTCTTTCAGTCACATTCACGGTTAATTTCTTTGTTAAGTCTCGAAAATTTCCCATGGAGACTTCATCATATCTGAGCTCATTTTTTTTATTTTAAAAGTTATTTACTTTATTATATTTAAACAAGGAAACATCGTGTTTGACATTTTAGTGTTTACCAGTAGCATGATGGAAGTTGTATGGGTAAAATGGTTGTGCGTGAGGATTTAATGGACGTCGATTCTCCATTATTAGTAAAATAATAGAACTAATAATGGAGCATCGACGTCGATTAAATCTTCACGCACAACCGTTTTACCCATCCAACTTCTATCATGCTACTGGTCAAACATTAAAATGTCAAACACCATGTTTCCTTTATGTTTGAATATAATAAAGTCAATAATTTTTAAAATAAAAAAGATGTGGTCAGATATGATGGAGTCTCCGTCGGAATTTTTCGAGACTCAACATTGGAACCAACCGTGAATGTGAACGGAAGAAAAACGTTGATAATAAGCGTAATAATTGTAAGGGTGTGGATTTCGAGTATGGATCAGAAGAAGATATGCCGGTGTGGTTTGCAGCGGAAACAGCCGGCTCTGGTGTTATTTGTTCTACGATGTTCATATGTCACGTATAGGGCGATCCGTCACCCTTATATGTTCGTATATGCATACATATGTCACGTATAGGTCGATCTGTCACCCTTATACGTTTGTATATACATACATGCATGTAACTGTCATGTGTAGGGAGAAATGTCACTGTTATGCATGCATGTAATATGTGACGTGTAGGGCGAACTGTCACCCTTATATGTTCGTACATGCATGTAATATGTCATGTTTTTGGGTTTTAGGGTTGAGTTGGGTTTTAGGGTTTTGGTGGTGTATATGTCACATTTAGGGCGAACCGTCACCCCTTCCTTTTTTTATATGTATGTGTTGACACTTTTGATATATGATGTGTTTATACTTAAAGTATTATACATTGTAAGATTTTATAGCCACTACAAAGATACATTAATACATAGGCTATCCTCATATAGTAATAATGGGGACAGGCTGGTGGCCTCGTAGCTGATCCATCATTGTAACGTATTGGTTTATACGATCCTGATACATAACTTGCCATTCCAGTGCGTTTGTAAATGCATATCTCGGCCAATAGAATATTACATTCGGCACTGGATAATCCCCAACCAATTTTAGGGTGATAAAGTGATCGCAGTTAACAACAGTTAGTGCTACAATTGGATACTCAAACCATGGTTCTGGTCGTGTTCTCACCGGGAAAAAAGACTGGCTACCAAATAAGCCTATAAGATGTACAACACAATTGAATGTTTGAGCAATTATGAGTCCATGGGCGGGAAAGCTCAGCCAACGATTCTCGGGTGCGGGTTCAACCGTGTCAAACCAATCTAAGCTGTTACGAACAGTGTCATAGAATCCAGGCATCTCACGGTTCAAATTGGGCCGCCAATACGAAATGTTATTGTCCATTTCCGTCAGCATTTTTCGCCTAACCCACGCCCACTCATTTTGGTCCCTTTCTAAAGCCAAAGCGATCCCCCGAAAACCGCAGTTACCATCTGGCCACACATCTTTTATTTTTGAAACGTACCAGTGAATCCATTGGGGGGAGGCTATCCTTAAACCGAATAATTTTCAACACATGGTTAGGTTTCAACATTAAAGGAAATCCTAGGTCAGCTCGTGTCTGCTGTACCTTTAAAGCAACCTTTAACCGATTAGGACGGTTGTTGGGCGTCTTAAACTGTGACTGGGGGTATAGGAGTTGTGCCTCGCCGGTTCAGGCATAGTTTGTTCTATCGTAGTATACGAGCTGTGTGTCGCGGTATGAGGCGTAGTTTTCTGTGACGTCTTGGCGTCCGATTTTCTCTGTTGCTGATTAAGATTTGGACGACCACGAGGGTCCTGACGTACCTCGGGCTCTTTCTTTTTTGTTTTGCCTGTAAACACACTTTCATACATTTCTTAAACAAACTTCTTTTTACGTGGGGGTTGGGTGACGACATAACCTTTTGTTTCACGTCGTGAAACTTCTTTTCATAGTCAGGTTTTGGCGCCTGGGCGTACGCCGAGTTGAAATCAAGCTTCCTCCAGTGTGCGTCTACCGCTTCGGGTGGAATAGGTGTGACTGGATTAAAATAGTTAGTGAACAATAGGCAATCATATGACAACGGTAAAAAAATGTATTTCAAGTATAGATAACCTTGGTTGATGTGTTCCTCCAAACGACAAACCCATGGCAAGCCCATGGACATGGACAACTGGTGTCTACACGTACCTCCTGTATCCAGCATCCTTTCCATTATCACCATCTCTTTTTCAAGAAGTTCAAGACACCTAATAGACACCTTATAATGTAATCCGAAAAACACTTGCATTCGATGGACCTTTAATATATTAATGTGGGACTCCTCGAAGGTTTTGGAGATTTCAATCTCCTGGCCCCGTACAACTTTACTGACATATATGACAAGTGTGTGCAACGTATTGTTGGTCCATGTAAGATAACTCTTAAAGTTGGCGTATTGGCCCTCGACTCTATTAGTTGTATGTTCACCAAAGTTGAGGCGGTCGTACATCGAACAAGAAACAAAATTTTGTTTGTACGGACCCAACCAACTATTACAAATAGATTCCCAGACCTTTGAAACAAAGAAAAAAGAAAAAATATGAAATGAAAAAATAGATTTTTATAGAAACATTAAGTATGAAAATCTTACCATGTTTACCGTCTTCATTTAATTTTTCCTCCATCTTCCTGCAATTATAATCGTACAACGCGTCCATGGGAGACTCACACAGAACCTTCCACCAGTATGAAAAATCTTTTCAAATGTTGACTTTGAAAAGGCCTTTCCACCTTCTGGTGATATTCTCCTTGATGTGCCACCTGTATAGGTTTTTAGAAGCACCCGGGAAGACTATGTCACACGAACTCATCAGGGCTAGGTCCCTGTCTGTGACAATGACGCGTGGCTCCACACACCCATTGAGCATATCTTTGATCCGCTCAAGGACCCATGTGAAGTTGTCTTGTCGTTCCCTCGATATAAATGCGTGCGTAATACAAAACGACTTCGATGTCGACGTCACACCAATAAACTGAACAAAAGGAATGTTGTACATGTTGGTTTTGTACGTCGTGTCTACCAACATCAAGTGCGGGAAGGCGCGCCACATTTTATAGGAGGTAGGATGACAAAAGAAAATATCTTCCACGAAATTAGTGGAGGGATTCTCGCGGGTGTGATACACGAACTCTTCAGATTGCAGTAAGTTTTCAAGTTCCTCCATTGGTGTCAGGTCTATTTTACTTTCGGCCCTAATCTTCGTTGTGGCGTTGTATATGTCCTGAACAACACATATGCTACCGGGAAACTCTTCCCGTACGACTGCAAGAATGTGACGTGCACGCACGTGCTGGCGATGTAACCTCTCAACCAGATCAATTTCCCCGACATACATCTTCCTAAGCTGCGCGTGGCCCTCCTCAAATACAACATGATCATGGTTGTGTGTCTCGTCTGTCACGTCCAACCTCCAACTATTACTCTTTTCGATGTACCTCCCTACGAGCTTAAAGGGACATGATTTTTTTATGCTTCCAGTACGCCTGACTGTGCCCCTGCATTTAAGTTCCCCACCACGATTGCATCCGAGTTCCACATCTTTTTTCCTTGATCGACTGACCACAATGACGCACCCATGTTCGCGTCCTCTCTTCTTAGCCCAATCCACCAAATCCTCACGAGAATTAAAATAATGAAATAGTTACAAGGTCAGACTTAAAACGTAGTACATAAAACAAATAAATAAACAATTTATACGAACGAAAGAGTTGTTGTCATACTTTGTCTGTTTTATATGAAACTGTCACCTTGCGTATGCGATCATCGTCCAATGCATTCTCTGCATCCCCATCGTTTCCTTTCAAATGAACGGAAGACTCACTGTCATCTGTATCATTCCTATGGAAACTATCCGACACGTGTGTAGGTTCTGGTTGTGACCGGTACGAGAAATGTTCATAATCCAGTTCTGGTTGTGACCGGCACGATAGATGTACGTAATCCGGTTCTGGTTGTGACGGGCACGAGAGATGTACATAATCCGGTTCTGGTTGTGACCGGTATGAGAGATGTCCATAATCCGGTTCTGGTTGTGGCCGATACGAACCTTGACCGTAATCCATTGGTCCAAATAGTGACATGTTCGCCTCTTGACTATAATTCGGTAATGGTTGTTGCTGCGACGACTCTTGACCGTATGTATTCAACGGGTTGGTTTCCCCCCCCCCCCCCGAAGGGTGACTCCCGAATACGAAATACTCCTGAAAATGTGATGGCCAGTTAGATACCCGACGTAAAATAAAGACTTGCATACCACTAAGTTTACCCGTCCCAGTAGAACCCTTAATAAAATAAAGACTTGTTAAACCTAGTTCAGCTCTTCGAAGGTTGGCTCCTCATTCAAATCTGGAAGCTTCAACTTCTGATAAGGATCTCCTGAACTCGACATCGGTGTCAGGCGTGAAAAAAATATTACATGGGTGTGCCAACAACAAATAACCACAACCAAGAGCTCAAACACTCTCTTTCGTCTATACTTTTTGTTCTTTTTAATTATGGTGAAAATGGTAGTGTCGGGTTTGTGTATGATGGTGGGTTTAGTGTGATGAAAGTGAGTGGTGAGAGTTGTGGATTGTGGGTTTAATGTGATGAGAGTTGTGTTTGATTTTGGGTTTAGTGTGTGAGTGAGTGGTGAGAGTTGTCTTAATATAAGCTGGATGTGCAACCTAACCGTCACGTATAGGTCCAACGGTGACGGTTAGGTTAGGTGTCCGACAATAATGTCAATGTTAACTTTCTATCAAAACAAACGTCACGTATTGGCCTATACGTGACCGTTAGGGTTCCTTTTTGCAGGTTGCACAACCTCGTATCATCAGTGTCCTTTTTATTCCCGGACTCACGAGAGACATACCATCACGTTTAGGCCGAAACGTGACCGTTTGGGTCACAACCGTCACGTTTAGACCTATACGTGACGGTTAGGTTAGGTGTGAAAAAAAAAACTCAGCGGTATCCTCAGCACAACCCATCAAAAAGGGAGTCAAGTGGTATAAAGCATGTTTGAATTCATTCCAAAAGTGTTTAAATGTGTTACATTCTTTTAACAGTAATCACATTTTCAACATGCATGCATATAAAGTGCATGGACACTATATTACAAATTATTTATAAATGAGCCTTCATTATACATGTGACAAATATCACAAAATGTCCGACACATGCTTTGGACATACAATGAACCATCGTATATCTATACTATATAATAAATAAAAGTTTCTTAATGCCATGTGTCGCCTCCGTATTTATCATCATCATTTTTTCCCCGCTTCTCTCTTATTTTATGCATTTCTATCTTTTACTAATAATTAGGGCCGACAATCCTGACCCATAATCAGGAAAATGGGTTTTCTTATTTAAAAATTGGGTCAACTTGGACTCTTTCTTTTTTGTCAACAGGTCAGAACGGGTTGAGATGTTTTCAAGTCAAATCTTCAACGGGTCCAGATGGGTAGATTGTTTTTAGAAATGGGTAGATTGCACCCAAACGAAAACACTTCTTATCATATCTTCCCCTTATTTTAGTCGAACCGCTGACTTGGGCTTAATGGTTCAACCGATCTGAGCGTGTGCTGTGATAATGATGACAGATATGAACAAGATCGGCGACAACAATGGTGGATCGGTCTGGGACGCCGGTGGCTGTTCTAAGGTTGAAAATGGTTGACCTTACGGTGGTCGTTGTTGTAGCCATTTTCCGGTGAAGGTGGAGAATCGGCAGAGAACTTGAAGAGATGTAAAACCCGGTAAAAATTAAACTGTGAAATCATGATAATGTAAACACTAAACAAAGAGAATCAATCGGATGTCTCGCCAGAGTAAGAAATCGAAAATCGTAAACAAAGGAATCAACGAGGTTTTGTTTTTTTGGAAGATAAAGATAAAAAAGAAAAATCCATAAAAATATAAACTGTAGTGATAACAGGGGTATTCAATCCGAATTTGTACACGTGTCTTACATTTTTTTTACTATAAATATAATTTTTTTTTAAATTTAACTAAATGTTTCTCAAACTTTGCTTATGGTCATTTCGTGCAACGCAACGGATAATTATCCTGCTTCATTTTTCATTATGTAAGTGGCTTAAATTGAACCCATTCTGACCCGAACTCGTTTTGACCTGAACCCATTCTGACCCGAACTAAAATATCATTTTTTAAAACAACCCGTTCTGACCCGAACCCGTTCTAACCCGTGACCCAAACCCACCCGACCCGCCCAGTTTTCCAGGCCTACTAATCTATCCTATATAATAAAAGAATTAAACTGATTGCCACTTGTCAATCCCACAGCTAACCTCACAAAATGGATCCAAAAAAACCCATTTAATTCCTATATGGGTCTACACGCGGGTCTTTATCCTGGGTATAACACAACCCATTTAAAATGTTTTAAGTACCTTCATAACCCGAATATTCCTTATCGCAAAAATCCACAGCGAAGAACAAACCCTAAAATTTCTCTTCGCCGCACCACGTTCATTCCTCGATTTGTTCGAACTCGAAAATGTATGTTCTTTTTAACTATTCAATCATCGATCGGTTTACATCATCTGTTTTAATTTGTTTTGAATCAATTGTAATACTCGAAAAGGTATGTTCTTTACATCATCTGTTCTAACTCGAAAATTGATATAAAAATACGATTTGTGGTTAATAGATTCAAATTTATTGATGATAATCGTTTTTTGGTTTACATCAGACATAGCGAAGAACAAACCCTAAAATTTGTCTTCGCCGCACAACGTTCATTCCTCGATCTGTTCTAACTCGAAAAGGTATGTTCTTTTTAACTCTTCAATCATCGATCGGTTTACATCATCTGTTCTAACTCGAAAACTGATATAAAAATACGATTTGTGGTTAATAGATTTAAATTTATTGATGATAATCGTTTTTTGGTTTACATCAGACATAAACAATTAAATTTTATTGATTATTAACAAGGATGTATTACAATTGATTACCATCCGTTCTAATTTGTGTTTAATCGATGTAGGATTATACTGAATATGTATCTAATATGCACATGATTTGTGGTTAATCAATTTTAATTTTTTTCTTATAATCTGCTACAGTAACAATCTTACATTGTTATGTGTACTATCAATGTTTACAAATATGATTTTTTGAAACATTTTATTAGGGTTGTATTGAAGATGCATCCAACTTTCTTCAAATTTGTTAAGGACCCTGAAACCCCTTATTTGGTAAGTTTGTCTTTCAAATCTCAGTCATTATTATTTTCAAAAAAATAGTGTTAACACATATTTTTTTTAACTATTTTGAAAGCCATTGCCTGACGTTTTTGTGAAAGGTTTTTATCCGGATGGAATTCCAAAAGAGCCGTGTATTATAAGGGCATCCGGTACGATGAGGGTAAAGTTAGGATATGTTGAAGATAGGCTTTCTTTCACAGAGGGATGACTTAACATCGTCAAAATTATGGAGATTGATTATTTTTGCTTCGTAGTATTCAAAGTTATAGATGTTTCAACATTTTTAATATCAGTTTTCAACTACAGTGTATGTGCTGATTAATTTGTCAAAATTGTAGAAGATGCATCATCCGGATACTTGGTATGTTTTTATTAATTTTAAATCATTTGATAATCATGTTATATTATGAAGCAATTTGGATTTAACATTTTGTGTTTCAGTTATTGCCTCTAGCTTTTGCCAAAGCTTTTGTTCAAAACAAAAAAAAACAATGGATATTATAGAATATATGTTGGTGAACGAACATGGAAGGTTAAGCTTTCAATTAGGGGAGATCAATATGTTTTTGGTAATGGATGGATGCGGCTATGTAAAGACACTTCGTTGCAACAGTGAGATTTTTTGTACTTTCATCAAATTAGCCAAGCATCATTTGAAATGACAATTTTCACACCAAATTGCACTCCTCGACTTATTCCAAATACTGAACCAGTTAAAGTAGCTGATGAAATAATGGAAGATATACTATCAGATGGTTCACAGGTTATGAATTTTGTTTTAAATATTTCAGAATTTTTAACTAATATGTATTTCATCATGAGATTCATAATATTTTGTTTCTTTGATTAATTTTCAGGTTCAAACTATTGTGAAAAATCAGGTCAATGAACCAGCTGCTAATGTTGAAAGTCACCAAACTACTGCTGCTAATGTTGAAAGTCACCAAACTACTGCTCATGAACAACTGCTCATTGAAGATGATGTTTTTTCGTTCTCTATTACTGCAAACAATTGTATGGTATGTAGCAATCATTTTTAATATATACATGAAAAGATAATAATCATTTAATCTAATTTTTTTTTCCAATTTAGCGTCTTCCTGTCAAAGTTGCACGGATGGCTGAACTCGATGAAAAAAATTCTTTGATCGTCATTGATTTTAACGGAGTACAGTCACAGTTGGGAGTAAGGATTGAAATGTCCAAGACCTCCAAAAGGTATGCGTTATCCGGATGGACTGCATTCATGAAGACAAATTCAATTATTCCTCGAGATATTTGTTCGTTTAATATGATAAAGTCTAAATGAACAATTCATTTGACTTCTGTTGAAAAGCATAATTAGTAGCTGCATGAAGGTAGTATAACATTACTTCTGGACTTGAATTTTGAGACTAATGGGTTTGAAACTTAACTGTTTTTGGTTGCTTGTGCCAGATATGATGTTGGATGTTATTGAATATTTGAATATGTGTTTTGCAAATTGAATTATGTTTCCTTTCATTAGTTCATCAAACACTACTTTTTTGTTACTACAACTTTATTTGTTGTTGCAACAACTGAATTTAAGGTGACTGTCATAATTACTTTGTATTAATCTTGCTTTTAGACTTTACTATACACATCTAAATACAACCCCATGATCATATTTTGGTTCCTTGTGCAAAATTGCGTGTTTGATGCGTTATGAAATATTTTATAAACAACTATGTTTATTTTTTTGAGTGTTGATATTTTGCGTTGTTATATGCTATGGTATACTAACTTTTTATACCCAATGTTTCAGTTGTAAAGGCGACTCAATCCAATCTATGTGAACACCATATATATATATCTCTCATGTGTATTTTTTGTAAGTTATTTTTTCATCATTTAGTATAGATTAATTTATATCTTCTTCTGTTATTATCAAATTAATATATTTTCAAGCAAATAATGATTTATTTAAAATGTTACACAATTACATCAACAATGTTTTATTTATTTAAATTTACAATTAAAAAAAATAAAACAACTTTGGTTACTGATTCAAATTTTTGGGGCATTCATTAACGAATTTTTAAAACACTAAAAAAAATACAAAATTATGTAATTAGCACAATTTTATACTGTATATTTATTTGGTTACTGATTCAAATTTTATACCGTATATTTATTTGAAATCAATTATAGATATCCAATATGGTAAATATTTATTGATTAACTCTAATCATTTATGATTTTATTAAATCATGTTTTTATGAAAGAATATATTCATTAATAAAATGTAACTTTATTAAAAATCAAATATAGAAATCCAATATGGTCAATATTTATTTAGTAACTCTAATCATTCATGTTTTGATAAATTCATGTTTTTAGGAAAGAATATATTCATTATGATTTTTTATGAAATAATTTAAATTATTATTTTTTAGAAAATAAATCATTCCTGTTATTATTTTATTTTTAAAGTAACCATTACTATTTTTTCCATAGTTTATATTAGGAAATAAATCAGTAAATATATTAAAAACTCGATTTACACTTAATCATTTTATTTTTGGTAAAGATTTAAAATATAATTACACTGTAACAATAAAAAAATGTAAATAATTATATTTGGCTTACTTTTCCAAAATGGATCAACGATTTTATGATGATTTTTTATACAATTATGTAATTGTAGTAACTTTGATTTTTTATACAATTATGTAATTGTAGCAACTAAAATCGTATTGTTGAGAAAATTCAACTAATTTTGAAAAGAATTCATATTTAATGCTTCAAATCCTTTCAAAATTTTAAAAAATATTATTAACAAATTAATTTAATCACACATAAATTTCAAGACTCTATAAGTATGACCACCCATTCATACAACTAAAGCACAAATCATTACTCTCTGTCACCAATTACACTTCAAAACAAGGTAATATGTTTTAAATTCTAGCATGTAGTATAATCTTATAATGATAGCTTCATGGAGTCTGAAAATTTTTTGATGCTAAATGCCATTGATGTTTTACAAGACAACTTTATTATCAAAGTGCGTCTACTCAGAATGTGAAAACAGAGTTCCTGGGAAAAACCCAATGAGATAACCGCAATAGACATGATTATCATGGATGAACAGGTTATGCTTCTATTTTTTTAAATTGATTTACTACTGTCTAAAAAAAATTAACATTTGGATGCCTATTAATATAAGTCTTTCAAACATCAATACTTTTATAATTACCGTCCATAACTTTTAATATAAGATTATTATTTTTAAACATAAACTATATTATTTTATCAAATACTTAACATAGGCAGTTTCACATATGCAGGGAACAAGGTTGCAAGCATCACTTTTGAGTAGATTCTTTTATAAGTTTGAGAAACATCTCCAAGAGGAATGTTGTTATGTTATCAAGAATCCCACTCTTGGGTACAACAACTCAAAGTACAAGTAAGTTGATAATGAAAAAAAAGTTTGTTTTCACTATAAAACCACACTAACAAAAGCCCCTGATTTTGGTGGATCAACCTATGGTTTCGATTTTGAATGCTTTAAGAGTATACTAAATCATGAGTCTACTGAGAACGGGACAATTGGTAAGCTTATTTTCTCAAAAAAATTATATAGAATTTTTAATAATATTTTTTACATGTTTCCCATTAACAAAAATAACATTATTTTGTGTGCTATGTATAGATGTGATTGGTTATGTAACCAAATGTTTCAACCCAGACAAATTTAAAAAGAAAGATGGAACAGAATCTGAAAAAACAACTTTGGAGATTGCTGATCTTGAGTGGGCCACGTTTTTTATGTTTTTTTTACGCCAAATTATTTTTATAAATTAACGTCAATCTTTTAAATTGTATTTATTTATCAGGGGCAGAAAGATATTTACAACTCTATGGGATGAATACTCTAGAAAAACGTGTCATTACATTTCATTGAATCCCGATCTTCATGATCATGTGATGATTATTTTACAGTTTGGAAAGTTGAAGTGGTTCAAAGGTTTTATTCCAACCCTATTAACTTTTTATAGAAAACCCATAACACATGACTTATTTACAAAAATTATATTGATAAATAACTTTATATCTGTGTTAATAAAATTTCAGGTAAACCATATGTTAACAATTCCTTCAACGTGAGTAGGTTATTGATTAACACCGATGATGAAGTTGTTTCCTTTAAGAAAAGGTTTGTCCTCTACTTAATAACAGTTTATATTTTGTTTATTATATTTTGGATTAAATTGAATATATCAATAACATAAATAATTTAAACATTCAAATATATACAGTTTGCTTGCAAAATCGGATGGGCTAACATCATCGAGTAGCCGTGGATTTGTTGATTCAAACATCTCCAGTGATTTCTAATCAGTTATCCGTTTTGCAATATTATAGAAGTATATGACATCCGTGAGGTACGATTATCCGTCTAAATGATATATACTGTTAATATTTATAATCTAAATATATAGGATAGATTAAAATTTAATATAAGATATTTTTCAGGTGAAATCAGTTATAATACTTGCAACAATAAAAGGTATATGCAGAGATCAACCGTGGTTTTATATGGTGTGTAAGCATTGTAACATGAAGGTCACAACCAAGTATGTCAGCACTGAAATTGGTGATGAATCTGATGATTTTGTTGAAAACAAGATAATGGAATGCAGTAACCACAATGCAACTATCCTGTTGTCTCTGCATACCCAAAGTGAGTAAAGAAATAAATGATTTGTTAATTAATTGATTTGGTAGAATAAACTTTTTTTTAAATAACAAATTTACAAAAATAAATTATTGTATTTCTGTGTTACATGGGGTGAAACACAGTAGGAAGTCTTCTACCTGATATACAGGATCTAAACCAAAGTTCTCTCAATTGTACATATATGATACTGATAATGAAGTATCAAATAGACAGAACATTTTTTGGTATGTATTTTTTATTTTGTTTACTACATACCGTACTATTAGTTTAATGTTTAATTGATTTTATATAAAATATTAATTTCTGAATAAATTTTGTGTTTATATTATATTTCAGTAATCAAGAAGATGGATCGAAATCAAATTCTGAAAATCTTGATCTAAACATTATACAAGATCTGAAACATATGTTAGATGAACATAATGCGCTGGTTAAAGTTTATAGGATGGTTAGGGATTGTTTTAAAGAAAACCCACATGTTGATGTAAAGCAACGTCTAATTGGGAAAAGACAACAAGATGGTATAACATACAACTTACCATCAACTTCTGAAGTTGCTGCTTTAATCGTTGGAGATATTGGCGATGCTATTGAGAATCATGATATTATTGTAAAAACAAAATCCGACATTCTACACCATATAAGTGAGTTACATCCTTCTTACCTCGCTCTTCAATATCCATTACTGTTTCCTTATGGTGATGATGGGTATAGAGTAGACATACCTCATTGAAATGTTACTAATACAAACTGTAGCAAACGACCTAATTGTACAATGAGGGAATTCTTTGCATATAGAATTCAGGATAGAATAAATACTTTCTCATTAATTAAAAGCTCAAAGAGACTTTATCAACAATTTTTAGTTGACGCTTACACTATGATTGAAGCTGAAAGGATATATTACATACGTAAGCAACAAAAAGTACTTAGGTGTGAGTCATATGAGAATCTTCGTAATGCTCAAAATCATGGAAACATCAACATCTCTAACGTAGGTCAACGTGTTATACTTCCTTCTTCTTTTACCGGAGGTGCTAGGTATATGATGCAAAATTATTTGGATGCCATGTCTCTTTGTAAATGGTTTGGATATCCTGATTTCTTTATTACCATAACATGTAATCCAAATTGGCCTGAAGTAAAAAGATATCTCAAGGACACCACCATTAAGCCCGAAGACAGACCTGATATATTATGCAGATGATTTAAAATAAAGCTTGACGCAATAATCCAAGATCTTAAGGACAATGCATTATTCGGCAAAGTTCAAGCAGGTACTTTACTTTATAAATTATCAACATTTTATTTTTTATCGACTGATACCTATATATATACTTTTAATTATCATCTTTACTAAAACATGTCGTAATATTGATAATTTTTTTATGTAGTTGTTTATACCGTTGAGTTTCAAAAACGGGGTCTTCCTCACGCTCATATATGTTTATTTATGCATGCGGATCACAAGCTCCCTACTGTTGATTATATTGATCCAGTAATTTCAGCTGAGATTCCTAATAAATATGAAGATCCCGAATTATATCATCTTGTACGTGAATTCATGATCCATGGTCCGTGTGGTGTTGATAATATGAAGTGTCCATGCATGGTTGATCGAAAGTGTTCAAAAAATTTCCCAAATTTTTTTTTCAAATGACACATGCATTGATACAAATGGGTTTCCTATACCGTAGAAGAGATGATGGTTCCTATGTGGAGAAAAGTGGTGTCAAGTTAGATAATCAAAGCGTAGTACCATATAACAAAGTTCTTCTAAGAAGATACCAGGCACATGTCAATGTGGAATGGTGCAATCAAGCTGGATCTATAAAGTATTTATTCAAATATATTAACAAAGGTCCTGATAGAGCTACTCTTAGAGTTGTGGAAAATAACAATGAAGACAATAATGAACAAAATGTAAATGAGATAAATGAGTATTATGATTGCAGATATGTATCTGCGTGTGAGGCATCATAGAGAATATTTTTATATGATGTTCATTACAGGACGCCTTCAGTCATGAGACTACCTTTCCATCTGCCTGGTCAGCAACAAGTTGTATATGGTGTATATGATGATATTGACAATATACTTAACAAACAATCCGTGGCTTCTTCAATGTTTTTATCTTGGATGATGTGTAATGAAAAATATGAAGAAGCACGACAACTTACTTATGTTGAATTCCCTACCAAATTTGTTTATAAAGTTCCAAATCGGTGTTGAGAACCAAGGAGAAAGGGATTTTCAATTGGTAGAATTCATTCAGTTTCTCCCGCGCTTGGTGAAGCCTATTTCTTATAAATACTTTTAAATAAAGTAAAAGGACCAACATCATTTGAAGATATTCGTACAGTAAATGGTCATGTATGTGCTACATTTAGAGATACATGTTATGACCTAGGTCTGTTAGACGATGACATGGAGTATATTGAACCAAACCAAGAAGCAAGTCATTCTGGCTCTGGTTATTACCTAAGAAGCTTATTTGCAACAATGCTAATGTCTAATAGCTTGTCAAGACCAGATTTTGTGTGAGAAAAGACATGAAAATATTTGTCAGATGATATTCTATATAATCAGAAAATATTATTAAACAATCAAGGCATGTTATTCTTTAGATGGTTCAATGTACTTTAATATGTTCCATCTTTTCATACATATATTTCATTTAAATTGAATTTTTGGTGTGCATTTTCAGATTTATTACTTACTGAAGATCAAATTAAGAACTTGACTTTGTTACAAATAGAGAAATTTCTGCTTCGTAATAACTCTACATTACGAAACTATAACGCCATGCCTTATCCTGACGATGAGAGTATAAGTTCTACACAAAATCGATTTATTACTGAAGAATTGTCATATGATATACATTTGTTGCAGAAAGAGCTACATACTCTTTTGAATCAACTAACAAATGAACAAAGAAACGTTTTTAACAAGGTAATGATGGCAGTTAAAGATAAGAAAGGAGGTGTGTTTTTTTTGTATGGTTATGGTGGTATTGGTAAAACTTTTCTTTGGAAAACATTATCAGCAGCAATTAGATGTAAAGGTCAGATCACTTTAAATGTTGCTTAAAGTGGTATAGCATCGTTGCTGTTGACACGAGGTAGAACAACACATTCTAGATTTCTCATTCCTCTCAATCTTAATGAAGATTCTATTTGCCGTATTAAGCCAGGTAGCGAAGTTACGCATTTAATAAGTCAAACACAATTGATTATCTGGGATGAAGCTCCGATGGTTCACAAGCATGCATTTGAAGCGTTGGATAGATCTTTGAATGACATATTGCCCCCAAATAATTCAAACAAAAGTAACATACCATTCGGAGATAAAGTTATTGTATTTGGCGGTGATTTTAGACAAATCCTACCTGTTGTGCCAAACGGAAGCAGACAAGACATTGTAAATGCTGCTTTATGTTCATCATACATTTGGAGAAAATGCAAGTTGCTAAAGTTAACAAAAAACATGAGACTAACCATTGGTAATGACACAACTGATTTCGAAAAGACACAAAACTTTGCAAAATAGCTTTTGGACCTGGGAGAGGGTAATGTTGGTGGCATTAATGACGGAGATGCGGTGATTGATATACCTGATGATATAATTATTACTGATTCCGTCGATCCTATTGGTAGTTTAATTGACTTTGTCTATCCATATATTCTATAAAACTACAAAAATCCTTAATTCTTTCAAGAAAGAGCAATACTTGCACCGACAAATGAAGTAGTGCAGGAGATTAATGATCGATTTTTGGCAATGTTCCCCGGTGAACAAAAAGAATATCAAAGTTCAGTTAGCATATGCCAGTCAGAACAGTTGAACGATAATTTCCAACAAAGTTTATACTCAACAGATGTTCTTAATGGTCTTAAACTTTCAGGATTGCCAAATCATAGTTTAGTTTTGAAGGTAGGTTTGGCTGTAATGTTACTGAGAAATATTGATCAGAAAAATGGGTTATGTAATGGAACTAGATTACAAGTCAAATCTCTTGGTAATCGTGTTATCGAGGCCGAGATAATTTCTGGTAGAAATATTGGGACTCGAACATTTATTCCAAGAATAAATTTAACGCCTTCAGACAAAAGAATCCCTTTCAAGCTACAAAGAAGGCAGTTTTCACTCTCGGTTTGTTTCGCCATGACAATAAATAAAAGCCAGAGTCAGTCACTATCAAGGGTTGAATTGTTTTTGAGGCAACCGGTTTTCATTCATGGTCAATTATATGTTGCACTTTCAAGAGTTAAAAGCAGAGATGGGTTAAAAATTTTAGCCTTAGACAAGGATGGAAAAATTTCAAACAAAACATCCAACGTTGTATACAAAGAAATATTTACTGATTTATGAATTATGAATTGTATTAATCATTTTTTAGTCTAAGTTGTATTTTGTTGTAAATTTATTTTATTTATAACCCCGTGTAATTCACGGGTTCTAACACTAGTAATATATATTTAAAGAAAAATACTAATCTATACTCTATAATAAATAAAGATTTTGGTGAAACAAGTTTTCTCGCCTCTCTCTCCTATTAATTGCACAAGTTTTCTTTAATTGTTTTTTTGATGATTTTTTGTTTTCCGCCTCTCTCTCCTATTAAATAATAATGATTTCTATAATTGTTTTTATAAACATTTTTTATTTAAAAAAATATAGGTTTGTTTATAAAACATTTTTAGAAATCAAACATTTATTTCATTCTTTTTATAAAACATTTTTAAAAAGTAACTATATGACGTTTCTAAAATTTGCATTAAAAAACTATGTAATATGTCATAAATATGTAATATGTAAATATTTATTATTAAGTATATATAACATTGTATTTATTTAACACGTGTAATACATGAGGTTTCTAACCTAGTTATATTAATAAAAACATTTATTTTAAATTATCTCTTATTATAAGAAACTTTAAAATTTAATTATGTAACTTCTATTTCTAATCAAATAGTAAATGAAAGTCAAATTATATTAATTTTTACATATTTTGAATTTGTTTTCTACCTTAAGTATATGTAATGTATTTTTACAGTTGTAAAACATATACATAAAGATTTAAAAAATTTATATATTGATATTTTTCAACCTGTGTTTAGACACGGGATCTAAACTAGTATATAAATATACATTTATATATGTCCATATGAATATTTACACTCCATGAAATAAATATTAACTATGAAATAATTTACTTTATTGCATAGCAATTATGTATTTGACATTGATCGAGTTGTACGCGTTAAACCATGTTTAATTGCATATACAAATATTTGTTATGTGTGTGAAATTTGGGATTAAATATCATTTGTAACAATGTTATACGTTGTGTATTGTGCCCATAACTCTAACAATCTCTTACTTGCACAAGATTCAACATACATTATGTCAGTGAAGACTTGGTGTGAAGCCTTGGAGCTTACGTTAGAAGAGCAAAAGGCGGGGGCTAGGGTGAGTTGAGGGGGGACATCGTAAGTGAGTGAATGTGTGTAAGCCCAGTCTTTGACTGGGGCGAAGTCGTAACAAGGTAGGCGTAGGGGAACCTGTGGCTGGATTGAATCCTTCGCAATGGAAATTCCCTTCAAGGTGCTTGCTTCCACCGGTGGCGGGCGGGTCCAAAGGACACGTAGCCGGGGGCGAGTCATAAAATCCAAGAATTCCATTTTCCTTCTTGTTTATCAATCGGAAATCAAGACAAACCGGACACTACGGTGAAACGTGAAAACACCCGATCCCATTCCGACGTCGATATGTGGAATCGTCTTGCGCCATATGTACTGAGATTGTTCAGGAGACATGGTCCAAGCCCGATACGAGGATGACTTGTGCCTAGGGGTGCAATGAATTCTTTCCTTTTTTTCGGTATGCCGCTCCGCAAGCTAGGATAAAATGATCAGATGTCCCTTTCGTTTACAACAACCTTAACCGCATAAGCCTGGGCTGGGCCTACCTCCATCCCTAGAGGAGCCGTATGAGGCGGAAGCTCCACGTACGGTTTTGAAGCCGAGCCTTTCCAGCAATGGGGGATAGGGATCGATATGATGATTGGTTTAGGTAGGGCGGTCGGCCTACTACGAGCACCTGTAGGGATTAGTATGTGAGATCGCGATCCACAAACTGACGCATGGGACTCACCCTTTACTTGGGAATAGAGAGGAGAAACATAGCATGTCACAAGAGCGAGGTGAGGTTTGGAACTCTACTGCGAGAGGGACGCCTCGCGAGCCGGGCTTTTAGAGATGAGGCCTTTTGGTGTTCAATCCTGGAAGGGTCAAAAAGTGTATCCACCCGGTCCGGGGAAGGTGTGTGAAATCCTCTCACGTTCTTGGTCAAGTAATGGCTCTAGCTTCTTTCCCTCTTTGGGATTATCTTGCCTTCATGGGTCTCCGCTTTCCGGCTGCGAAAAGCTTCACTCCTTTCACTGAATGAAGACCAAGGAAATAACTTCAAATGTTTTACCATTTAGCTATGGATGCTTAACGGGGGTTGAGAGATCCCTTGTCGGTCAGCAAATAAGCCTCGCATCGTATCGATAGTGATTCAGATCACCTCCCCAAGCCTGCCTAACCTAATTGTGTGTGAGCAACAATCGTGACAAGTGGAAGCAAGCACCTTGAAGGGAATTTCCATCGCGAAGGATTCAATCCAGCCACAGGTTCCCCTACGGCTACCTTGTTACGACTTCACCCTAGGACTACAGTCGAGTAAAGCAATCTGCAAGGGGTGCCTGAAGCACACCGATCTTTGCAACCAGCAAGAGAGGGATGCCCCCGATGGTTTGTAGAAAGTGATAGACTTCTAATAACATTTCACTACCCCAGTGATATAAGACTTATCTTCATCCCCAGCACCGATTCAATTAAGCCCTTACCTTGGTGGTAAATGGTTAGTTATCAATTATATATATATTTTTCGTTAATATAAAACGTCAAAATCAGCATCATATTATGAATAGACCAAAATAATATAACTGTTATTTCTGATTTCTCCGGTACTTAATATTATTTTCAAATAACTTAATAACTAAACTAAATTGATGACCACAAGAATACATTTAATATCTATATCTATACTATATAATAAACAAAGGTTTTAATAATACATTTGTTATTATTTTATGCATCTTTATCTTTTTTTATTGTTTCTCCTATTAATTATACAAGTTTTCTTTAATTATTTTTTATATTTTTTTTGTTTTTCGCCTCTCTCTCTTATTAAATAATAATGATTTCTATAATTTTTTTTATAAAACATTTTTTATTTAAAAAAATAGGTTTATTCATAAAACATTTTTTATAAATTGAACATTTCTTTCATTCTTTTTATAAAACATTTTAAAAAAATAACTATATATTGTTTCTAGAATTTTCAATATTACCGAAACATCATTTTGAATACTTACCTTTCAAGTTATGGAATATTATGAGTTATAACAATTTTTTTCTATTTTCAATATTATTGATTTATTACTTAAAGTCGTTACTTATACATAACTTCAGTCTTGAGAAATTCTTATAATTTTATGAATTTTGTTATTTTTATTGTTCAACTCGTGTAGTACACAGGAATATAACCTAGTTATTTGAATAAAAATATCTAATTAATATGTAATTAAAACCGTTGGCCAGCTGGTGCAATGGTAGCCTCAAGATTTTTCAAATTGTAGGTCTTGGGTTCGAGTCTCAACTGTAACAATTATTTGGGTTGAGACAGAGGGTTTTCTCAGTTATGGGTTTCCTCCTGGGTTGGGGGTTTGATCTGGATTAGTGGGGGGATAGTTAGGCCCGATTTAGATAACATATATCTCCCCAAGATGATCTTAGTGTCTGGCGTCTAAAAAAATTATGGGATTAAATTTACGTAACATTAACGAAAAAAAGTATCGTATATATAAAGAGGAAAGATACTACAAAGAGCAAAAACTTTAGAAAATGTACGAAGGAATCTGGGACACGAGTTTATTGTGTTTTGTGGCTGAGATTGATGCGGTGACTTTTTTTTTTATAAATATTAGGAACTTCTAGGCCAGTGCACATTAAGTTTAGGGGCATTATAATCATTGTGCGTTCCCACAAACATATCAAATAAAATCAGCGTCCCGTCAAACCTGCGTCATTTACCCTAACCGAAATCGAAAGATCAGTTACCCTAACCAAAATCGAAAGATCAGAGAAGTTATTCTTCCATAACTAGATGACCTTTATTGATAGATTCGTGAAAAAACACAGCAATAAGTTCGAAAACAGTATATTGCTTCATTGATTGTATCTTAATATTGTGTTTTTAGATATTCAATTTAAACTCCGGAATGAAAAACCTTCTAATGAAGGATCAGTTGAATGCAAATGGACGAAATCAGTTGCAAGAATGAAACCTACAGTCGTCAAAAAATATGAATTATTCAACATTTACATTTAACAAATGAGTTCTAACGAGAAACTTAGGCCCGCGCAGCGGGCGGCGGACGTTAAACGGTTGAGACGGTGACATTAACGTGGCTTAGTAAAAAAACGTATAAAATTAAAGTTGTGGCGTAAACATGACTTAACATTGAAACGACGAACTCGTTAAAAAAAATGGTAACAAAGACAGTTATATAACGGTAGCGATGTTATTCAGTGGATGTCGGTCTCCTTCTTCTAGACAACAACACCTTACCGTCAGTCGATATAACTAACAATACCTAAAAAATACCACATGTTGAATACAACTTTGTTTTTTTACAAAATTTATACCGAGATGCTAAGAAAAAAATAAATAAACACACCAACAATTTATTTTAGAAAAAATATACATTGAACGGAAGTTATTGAAAAAAAATCAGATTATATATACTACATGGGGTACAATCTAAACTTTATAAACTTAAGAAAGTTAAAGTGATATTTTACAAAGTTGAGGGTCGGTTTTATCATTCTACAAAAGCTGGAGGGGTGTTTTTGTCGGTGGCAAAACACTTGTGATTAAGTTTAATCTAATGGTGTATTGTGTTATAATCTTGAAATATCTTTTTTTTGAACGACGAATGTTGAATGTTGTGACGTCGCACCCCCCATCACATGGGAGAGCCTCGTCCAACTTCGACCAATATGTTGTCTTAACCGGGCCCATTTGGCGTCAGAGTTGGAGAGCATCCAAGGAAAAATCTCACCCAATACGGCCCCTTCCGGGCTTGAGGGAGAGCCGAGGCTCGTACCCTGGATCGGCGTGGGTAAAACCCTGTGCATCAGCCTTAGAACTAGGCCTCATTTGCATGCCTCAGAAATTAATGGTGATGACAGGGGTTGAACCCGGGTCCCCTGGGAATTCAGACCTCACATCAACCACTACATCACAACATCTTTGACATAATCTTGAAATATCTAATGAACACTATATGGATAGTTAGTATGATGTTAAGGGTTCTTGTACATGGAGTCGTCAAAAAAGGTGAATTATTCAACATTCACAGTTAACAAATGATCTTTAATGGTGCGCATTGTGTTATATTTTTCAAATATCTAATGAACAATGGATGGACAGTTAGCATGTTGTTATGATTTTTTGTACATGGAGCAGATATCCAAAGTTGTTCATGGCGTTTTCATAATTTGTACATGGCGTTTTACTAACTTGTCCACGGGTATAAAACTTATATTTTAACACATACTTACTATAACGTAAGATAAAAAAAATAACACTCGAATCGCTGAAAAAATAATAATAAACAAACCGGTGCATCCTGTTTAAAAAAAAGTTAACGAACAAAAGTTATTACAGAAAAATGAAATTATTACTAATACCCAGTGAACTTTTATTGCAATTTTATAACAAACATTTACTCTATTGAAGTTTTATGACAAATCTGTAAAAAGAAAACTTTAAGTAAAAAGAAATTTATGTGAAATCTACAAATACATAAAGTTTTGTGTCAAAATAAAAATATTTCCCCATGAAAAATAATAGGTTAATAATAAGTGTCCACATCATTGTACTTTACAGCTAGAAAGAGTGAGAGAATTGCAATAAAAACAAGCTTTAACAAGTTTAAAAATGATGCATCAACACTAGTAGTGTGGGATGATGTAGACGACATGCTCAACGACGATGATCCCTCCACCTATATCTGCTCCAACACGACATGCTCAACGATTTTTCCCATTCATCGGTAAGAAATTATTACCAAGATCCTCGGTAACCAACTTATACAACTGGAGGGATCAAAAGAAAACAATAACTACTATGGGCGGGTTTATCCTATATGAAAAATGGAGCTTCGTGGGTATCTAGTCTAGTTACAAATTACAAAAAAGCTAGGAACAGTTCTTGGAGGAAGAAAAGTTACGACCAGTGGCGGAGCTTGAAAATTTTCGCGTGGGGGAGGCGGGAATTTTTTTTTCATATACGGGGGGCCGGAACTATAAAATTTTCGGCCGAATACATATAAATTAACACTACTGAGCGAAAAATCGACCGAATACGTATATATTAACACTTCTGAGCGAAAAATGGGGGGGGGCGGGGCCCCTCGGGCCCCTTATATCCTCCGCCCTTGGTTACAACAGAGAGTGATCGCCATCCACCGTTTTCAACCGCTGATCATCATTATCGTCATCGCCGTCGGATTGCAATCATCATCAGTCACAAGATCGTCAAACGTTCAGCAAACCCTAATTCCTTCGTCGCGATTGTTGGTGTTATTGATCAGGAGTTGTCGCTTGATGGTTTCAGTTCACACCCACCAAGGTTTTTACGGAAGAAGTAAGTTGTGTGTCTGGTATAAAACCCTACGTGTAATTTGGATGATTTTGTTGAATTATGTGTCAATTATGGAATTCGGGATTCTGGGTTTTGATTTTCATCATGGGGTTTATTTATATGAACTGAACCTGTGTCATATCATTTCTCCATTTGACTTCATATAACTCAATATCTATCTCTTTGCCTTTTGAGAAACTATACTATTTATATTTCAAGATATGTTGATTTATAAATTGGTGAAATCATATCTTCATGCTTCTCCATTTTTGCAGCACTGCACTTGAGGTATATCTTTTAAGCGGTTTGTTTAATGGTAATATTATTTTTTGGGTAATAATTGCAGGCATTATCAAAGGCTTTGACAGAGAATGAACTGGTTCAATTCATGCTTTTGGAACCAAACAAAGACGGGCGAGTATCTCTTGACAACTTCAATTACTTTTTTCTTTTTCCCTTTCAAATAGATGCTAATCTTACTGTTGTTAAATCATTTGCAGGCTCTCATGCATAATGCTACAGTTGCAACGAATGAATCTAGGGTTCCTGATATTCTAAATTCAGTAAGGTACGAAGTTTTGTTTTAAATAATCTTAAAAACATCATATTAGTGTTTATGATTTTTCTAGATGGATTTTCAAGAGTTCTGTGCACCAACCATCAGCATATACCAATTGGAAGCACTAGAAATATGGGACAAATCGGGCCAACAACATTTTATTACTTTGAACAGGAGGGTAACATGCGGTTTCTGTTGAACAACTTGCTCGGGTATATAATTTTTTTCTTATAAATTTAACTTACGATGCGTATATTATCATTTTATTGTTACATTAGTATCTGTTGAAGAACTTGTTCGGGTATATAACTTTTTTTATTTGGTGGATGCAGGGTTAATGCGTAAATTGTTTTTAAGACAGGATTATGCCCAAGCTTCTTTGTAACATAACATGCCAGTTGTAAGTTGTTTTTTAAAAGTTTAATGTTTTTATTTTGATTTTCCATGTTTTTAGTATGAATTTGGCAGGTCTATAGATGAATATAATTTGGTGTTTAAAATGTCTCAATTTAGGACAGTTGTGACTATTTACACAAAGCAGTTTTTGTGATTAAAAATAACATGAAAATACAGAAATGAGAAAATATAAATTACTAATTAACATCTTCATAATACTTTGTTTATGTATGATGGTTATTTATATTTTTAATTTATTGGTCTCTTTAGATTAATTTCCGATTAAAAGCAAGCCACTTCCTGTGATGTAGAGAATAGAGACAGAGAAGAGCTTCACTGTACATATCAAGCAAGTTGTTTTCAATTTGGGGCAACTTAAGGTAATTTAAAATCTCTGTTTCTCAATGTTCATTACTCTTGCTTGAACCACTTGCAACCAGAAATTGCACTAAATAAGAGTACCTATGCTTCACATTCAAAATTTATCATATAACCCTTTTCATTGAGTTACAGAGTGGTTAAGTAATATTGATGAAAGTTAAATGCAATAAATGATGGCCTGCCAACACAGGTTTGGAACTGAAATCAAGTTTAGAGTGTTTCGTTTTCGGACTGATTTCACAGTGAAATTTGAATTGAAATGTTGTCATGTTAGTATGTTACTGATTCTAGAAACAGATTTAAGTTATGGAAGAAGCATTTTGAGATGAAAATAGTGCCCAAAGTAAACACATGATTTTACAACTACATGCTTAAATGTTCTTTATACTCGAGATTTAAGACTCGCTTCTTACTTTTTACCTCCACTTATGGACATCAAGTTTCATCATCCGATACAACTTCACATCATGACCTCTCCAGAAGTTACCACAAATGTTGATCCCATAACCGAAACTGATTATTTTACAACTAAGAACTTGGAACTTGAATGTTTGATGAGCACTTGATAAGCTGCTGAAGCTTGAGTGGAATTATGATAACCAATTAAGGACAATGTCATCTCATGTTGGTGCGATTATGTGTGTTTGTGCAGACGTGTGTATATGTTTAAATATGTGTGTGACTGTCATGTCTCATCTATTTTTACATACAAGTAAATAGTTTATTCACATGTGTAAATAAATACTTGACTTTACGACGTTTAACATTATCGAATATACCAAAAAACGAACCGACTTAACTTTTTCGCCTACGTTTTGATATGAAAGGCGAAAACCTACAAGTCAAATATGATATATTTTGATTTTTTTTTCAGAACAACGATTTTTTTTTTAAATTAAGAATATGCGGTTTTGACATGCTTCTTTCTACCTACATTTCAGCTTGGTGCTCACGACAAAATCGTCACGAAGCACCACCTGCCGGTACTCACAATCAAATCATCACAAAGCACCACCCGCCGCAACGCGCGGGGTATCGATACTAGTTTGTTTTAATTAGCATGTGTTTTCTTTGTTTTGACTGAGTCATGCAAAGACCGCAAGTTTTAGAGGGAATTAGTTGTTTACTCCTTTTGATTTTTCACGTGTATTTGTTGAAAGATTTAATCTTGATAAAAATTAATTATTAATTGTTTGGTTGAGTTTGTATTAGATTAGAAGTGACTTTGTTTATTTAATTGAGTTTGAGTTGTGCTAGGATTAGTATAGAGTTTATTATAAACAGATGATGGGATTAATTCTAAAATGTGGATTTGGTCTTCAATACTAAAGAAGCAGCCTTTGGCTCCGGGGCTGAGGAAGAAGCAGAAGAAGTGGGTTCGCGAGAAAGTTCTTAGCAGAAAGGGCGATCGAATTTTTGATTAGCCATATTAAGCAGAAGCAGCAGGTCCATTGAAAATAAACAAGGGCTGATCAGGGAGCCATGTGAATTGCGAAAGGAGACGTGAAGACCGGCTGCTACAGTAGCAAAGACCGAAGAAAGAGACCGACGCTGGAGAAGATGAACCAGCGAGAAGGAAGAAAGACCCGGCCAGAAAGTGAGTTCCGGCTTGAGACCGAAAAGACCATCGAGCCGAAAAAGACCCGCGGCACCCAGACCGAGAAAGCTTATACCGAGAGCGAAGGAGACAACCGTGATCGGTGGTTTACCTGAGAAAGAAAGCCATAAGATCACATAAAAACCGAACAAAGCTTTATTTCAAGAAGGTTAAAGGAAAAGAGGTAGTAGCTTGTGTGTTTGCTGCTAGTGCACGTAAATGGAGAAATTTTTGTGTTTGGTTGTATGACTTGTAAAAGAAAAGAAAAGGGAGCGAAGGACCTCCTGCAGCGGCCATAGGCAAGAAATTACAAGCAAGTAGGTTGTAAGCACGTCAAAAGATCAGCAAGTTACGATCGATAAGCAGCTAGAAATCGAAGCAAGAGTCAGCAAGATTAACTACAAGTTTAAGCAAGAGCAAGCAAGATCCGAGCCATGTGTGGTTCGTAGAGAGCAGCAAGAACGAAGATGGGTCACTAGATACGGGTCGCGGGTTAAAAGATGGGTTTATCCAATACGAAAAATGGAGCTTCGTGGGTCAAAAACGGGTCATGAGTATGCAGATTGTTTTAATTAGCACGTGTTTTCTTTGATTTGATTGAGTCATGCAAAGAGTCTTGTTGAATCACAAGTTTTAAAGGGAATTAGTTGTTTACTTTTTTTTTGATTTTTCAGGTATATTTGTCGGGCTATTTAAACAGTCCGGATGTTAAATAATTGTTACTTTTCAGCAGTAAATTACGTTTCATTTCCTTTGTTTAATTTCTGGGTTAATTGAAACCGTGAGCTATACCAACAACAAAGAGATTATGAAGATGATGTAAATGTGTTTCATGAAGATGGCGATCAATGGAATAAGGCCACATCAAGTCAAGATCGAATATATGAGGTGTCACGCTCAGAGAACTTATTGACATCGAAGCAATTCAAATCGAAGACGTAGGAGGTGAGATTCCCAATGGTTATGCATTTATCTTCTGCTTTGATTTGGGAGTCGGATTGCCACTTTAAACTTGTCATCTGTCTTTTATTTAGAAGAACTAAAGAAACCCCATGGTTCTTCAGCTTTTTTCAATTCTGTTGTTAATTCGAATCCAAGATCAATTAAATTGCTACTTGAAACCATTGTTCCATGATTTTAAACTAGGTTGCAACTTGATTGCTTTTATTCCTGATAGAATTTATGCAGGTTTAGGATTGAAGTAGAATGTTCACAAGCCTATTTAAAAACCTCGTTCGTTGGTTCAAAGATTGAAATTGCTTATTTTTTCACAATAGCTATTTGTATACTTGATATTGATCATTGAACATTTGAGTATGAATGTCTGAGATTCTATGTATGGATTCTAAATGCACTAGTATCTAACCATTTACACATTTCTGCAGCTTTATAAATTTATTTTTAGCCTTCATATTTATGCATTCCGCGTCCCCTTAGCAGCCCCAAATCCTAGATTCATTTTGGTATTTCTTGTTATTGGTTTATTTCTGTTATTTTATTTTTTCAGAATGTATTTAGTATATTTATTGATTGAAGAAAGGTTGGGAAGCTTTGTGAATGAGTAAATTTGCATCTTCTTGTCGTGACTTACGAGGTTAGACCATTTGACACTCTAAACTTATGAGTTGTTAAAATATTATATATTGTGGTTTGGTTACTTAAAGGCATGTCATAATCTTGGAAGTTAATTTTTTTGTTACAATTTAATGAATTATTTTATCCGACCCATCCATTATAAGAATATAAGGTGACCCATTTTGTGCACCCGCTGACAAAAAATCTTGCATCTACGTCCCTCACCTCCGAATATCCTAACCCGGCCAACTGAGATCCGCACCTTGCTCGGACTGTATGGAAGAGCCAAACTTCATTTCAAAACATAAATGACGATGAAAGTAAGTAAGAGAGCTGCTGCCATAGCTCCGGCAGCAGCAGAAAAGCTCGTATGCTTCAGTTCACGACGGAAACCTCGTAAGAAACCAGGTATGAAGGCGTTGGTAGGTTGACAACGGTGATGATAGCCGGTGGGTTCATGTATATGGTCACTAACAGTTTAAGGTTTTGATGTTGTGGCAGCAACAATGGTGGTAAACGAACGAGCTTCACAGCGGTAGTTTCGAGTAGTGGTGGTCGACCACGACGGTGGTGGTGGTCGGATGAAGCAAACAGTGGAGTTAATGGTGGTTCCTAGTGGTAACGGTGGTTCACGACCGATAAGGGTAGCGGTGACAGCAGCAGGTTCCTTGTAATGGGGATACGGTGGTTATACGGGCTCGATGGTGGTTGGTACGGTATGGCAGCAGAGGAGGTGAACGGCGGGTAACGGTGGTGGTCAATGGTGAGCTTCAAGTCGGTTCCGATGATATAAGCTTGTACGATTTCTATGAAGATGATATGATGAAGATGATGGTAATTCCAAAATAATGATGATGATGATGATGCTATGATTAGTTCATGATTAGATAATGAAGATGATAATGATTAGTTGATGATGATTAGGTAATGATTAGGTGATGATGATACAATGATAATGGATACATGATGATGATGATGATGATAATGGTAGTACATGATGATGATGTTGGTGTTGCTTAAAGGTGGTTCATAATGGGTCGAGTGCGGGTACTGTCGAAAAGAACGGTTCGGGTCGGATCTCGGTTACATCACGGGTTCGTGATCGAGAAGGTATAATCCCTAAACCCGCAGAACATTAATTACTAATATTAGTTCGGGATTACTAATAGGATTATTAAAGATGTATGACAATGATTTTAAATGATAAAGGATAACCGACAAGAGGTCAATTATTTGGAAAGAAAACCAAGCATTTCATGCAAAACCGTAGTTTCTATTGCACAAAGTAGTTTCTATTGAACAAAGTAGTTTCTATTGAAACAGTAATTTCTATTGAACAAAGTAGTTTCGGTTGAAACAGTAGTTTCTATTGAACAAATCAGTTTCTATTGAAACAATAGTTTCTATTGAACAAAGTAGTTTCTATTGAACAAATAGTTTCTATTAAACAAATAGTTTCGATATGAACCATGACCCGAAACTACTCTAGTTTCGATATGAACCATGACCCGAAACTACCATAGTTTCGATATAAACTACTTATCGAAACTACTAGGTCCAAGCATGGAAATGTTTAGTGTCAATAAGGAACACTACCTTATGTGGATGACCTTATTATACAGATTGTGAGTGACGTTAGTGACGCTCAGTAACCAGCTAAGTGTATTTCAGAAACTACTCATCAGGTGAGTTCTATGTGCCCCCTTTATGTTATGTGCAAACCATTTTAAATGTTTTGTGGCTGAAGTGTATACAATAAATGAATAAAAGTTATGAATGCCAATGTGATCATACGTGACATATAAATATAAATATATATATATATATATATATGAAAATGAATTATGAACAAAGAATGAAACATATGTTTACAAGGAATGAATGAAAGAATGACATAACATAAATGAATGAAATCTTGCTTTATATTTTATATATTGCATGTTATGAATATATGTAAACGTTATGGACAATTCGATGATAACGGCTACTTCGGTAAACGGACGGCCACATGACTATTTTGCAACCGGGACAAGTACGTTCCTTGATCAGCTAGGACGTACGAAAGGCATTAATGAAAGGTCGAAGCAATTGCCTTATAAAGGAAGAAAGGTTGCATAAATAATAGTTCGCGTGGGAAACGGATGCCTTAGGGAAGACGGGCGAATGGAGACCTACGACGGTAGGACGGTTAAGACGGACGACCGAAGGTTTGTCGGACGGTATAGCATAACAGATGGCCAAAGGTTTGCCGGATGTTGTGGAGGACGGACTATGACGGTAGGATGTGCGTCTGTCTTTGTGACTTACGCAAATAAATGTTGGGCTGATCACCCTTATGTGTATGACCAATGAATGTTAAATGAAACCAAATATGTGAATATATATTTATATGTATTTACAATGAATGATAAATGAAAGCAGTTCAAGTGTTAATGTGTATTTATATACGTATATATATTTATACTTATAAAAAAATAATGTTTATGCCTACTTGCTTTAATCTAGAACTCAACAACGTTAGCTGACTTTTAGTATGCACTTCAGTTAGTAAAAAGGAAAGAACGTGCCATGGCGTGAAAGTTGCCCGACACAAGACTGGCATCCCGCTTAAATTTTTATGTGTTAAATGAATGTTTCTTTTATGTGTAAAGACTTCCGCTGTTTATGTAATAAAATGATGTACGCTTCCGCTGTATTTTTGAACTTATAGTTTATTCTGTTTTGATAACTATGTTTATGAGTAAATCCAACAAATGAGGTCACCCGGGGAAAGGGGCCTTATAAGTTGGTATCAGAGCCATAGTTTGAGAGATTTAGACATCCCTAAATGTCTAGACTCAAGCTGATAATGGAACCAACGCAAGGATGTCAGTACGGGACGCCAACGCCAAAACAAGTAAGTAAGTATCAATGTCAACATATGTAACTCAGGGTAGACGCCTTAGCATAGGACACATGCCTTAGTTACCAATGTCACTATTGATATGAATAGTTACACATAGGACATACGATGGTAGACAATTTCAGCACATGAGTACAGTAAATGGTTAATAATAACACGTAGCTACTGTTATCAATTTTTTACTGTGTAAGTGTGTCTCGATTTGTCATCCGCTGTATGTACTCATCACAGAGAGTGAAAGGGACGTTAGCATAGTACTATGAACGACTCACAAATTATAATAACGATATGATCTGTGTGAGGTGGATCACAAGCAACGAGCAGAAGACATTCATATTATGAAGCATTATAAGACGAGTCAACAATTCACTAGTAAGGTAAGTTAGCAATTACGTCAGGATCCACGTAATTGTGAATTTACAGGTGCTTGTGCATACTGATGAACCTTATCGTGTGGATTAATACACATGTCACCGAAAACATTTAAATCACTCTAACCAGGACCATGAGATTAGTTACTTAAGTAATGATGATTGTAACAAATTAGCAAGACGAATTATGACAAAGACTGCATACCAAAGGTGGAATGAGAAGGAATGAGAACCTGGATGAAGTTTGCTGAAATCAAGTAACACTACGAAACAAGTTTAGAAAGACTGACGAAACCTGGTTCGGAACCTGATGTGACAGTGATAAGAGCAGTAAATCAAGCAAAGACAAATAAATGAAAAGTTGCAAAGAAGAGAATTAGCATGAGGATGATACGAGAGCCTATGAAGCCCAGTGAGAAGACAATCCCAGATAAACTGATATGAGTATTCCCTGAAACGAGAAGATAGATATACTAACAACAACAAGAGGGGGATATATTGTAAGGTTAAAATGGTAGTTTTATAAAAAAAGGGGATATATGTAATTTAAATTTTAGATTGGAAATATGTGTAATTAGGGTTGAACATTTAGGGATATATGTAATTCTACCTAGTTTCAAAGACTTGTCTTAAAACAAGAATAGAATTAGTGAAAAACATTTGTTATTTAACTTTATACAAAGTTAAACACCACATAAACGCCATTTATTAATACCATGCAAAATTTAACACCATATTTAACTAAAACGCTTTGTTCAACTAAACTGTCATGTTATTAACAGCACGTTCAAGTAAGTGAATACTAACACTAGACAATAAACTCACCAAGACACATCCTATAAAACATCATGTTTTTAAAACCATGTTAAAATAAATGTATAATAATAACACTAGAACAAACAACTAAAATAAAAACTTTACTATGAATTAAAATCATCATATCTTAAAGAACTTGAACCTTCAGATGATTTCTTCTTCAAATTCATTTTAGGACAAGTAGTAGCAGTGGCGGACTTATGTTGGTGTTGGCGGGTTGGCCGACACCGATAATTTTTTTTTCTTTGTTATATATATGGTATATTTCCGACCGACCCCCATAAAATTGACACCGATCCTAGTGGTGCACAAATCGGTTTTTTAACCCAAACCGGTTCAACCCGAACCGAACCGGTTTGGGCCTAAACCGGTTCGGGTTAAACATGTTTCGTAGGTGGAGAATGACTAACTGGTCAAACCGGTTAGGGTTGGTTATTAATATTTGGAAAGTTCAAAAATTAAAAAACATGAAAAGATAAAATTATAAAATTGTAAAACATTACAAATGACAATGTATATTTTTATTTTTTGGAATATTGATTGATTATTCTTGTGCGTTGTCTTCGGAACTAGAGCTTCGTAGCCTTGCATCTTCGGCTAGTTCTTCATCGGTGACTGGTTCAGATATTCTACGATCAACCTCGTTGTTGTGTATGATTTCTTCGGCTTGAATTTCGTCTTCGAGAGAAGTTTGGTCTTGTATCCTATCCATCGCATCCAAATGGTCCTTCAAGCAAATGCACATTTCCATCGCTAGGGGGGTGAGTCTAGTCCTTCGTATCGATAAGACCCTGCCACTAAAAGGAAACGCAGATTCCGAAGCTACCGGAAGCTTGGACGGTTAGTACATCACGGGCCATGGCGGAAAGAATCGGAAACGAAGCTTCGTTTTTTTTCCACCAAGCCAAAATATCAAACTCCTCAAAAACGGTAGGAGACATAAACGCTAAAAAGTTTGTGCCAATATGCCTTCCGAGTTCGCTACTCGGGGTGGTACCTCGAGCCCGTTTACTAAATTCATTTAACATTTCGTTATATAAATTCAAATTAACATCTCTCGAGCTACCACTTGATGATGTACCCATTGTATCATGTAGAGTCGGAGTTGTACCATATTTATGTAAATAAACATTAAATAAATCTTGTAAACATTTGTTAAAATATGTTTTTGTGACTTGTGCAAAATGGATGTCTTCACTATCCAAATTTAAAGCGTAAGTAATTCTATCAATCAAAGTTTCAACCCCGTAAACATTTATGGTAGGGTTTAACGCGGCGGCGCAAGTTATAACGGGAGGCATTTCTTTAAAATATTTCACTAACTTTTCTTTCATCGGTTCTATCATTTTTTGTAAAAAGAGGGCTTTTATTTTCAAGTTCATACAACTTGTTAGCCATTAAATATATTTGTTTTAAAGTTAATGGACTTATGAGATAATAAACACCGGATAAAAAAGTGGTGGCGGTTTTGAAAACTTCAAGCAATTCAGTTACGTCTTTTAAAATGTCCCAACTCGTAGACGGAAACTTTAGAATTTTACGACGAGGTTTTGAGGCAAGCATTTCATGAAATAGTTCTAAAGTTTCTCTTTGTCGTAAAGCTCTATAAAACATAGTATAAGTCGAGTTCCATCTTGTCTCGACGTCCCAATTCGGTCATAAGCAAAGATTATTTGTTTCACGACAAAATCTAATATAATTATGGTATCTTTTTTTGTTACTAAAAATATCTTTAAGCATTAGTCAAAAAGTATATGTTAAGTTTGAAACCTCTTCAATTGCAAGCCCGACTTGCACCGCCAAGTAATGATGTGTGCGACACATCGACTATGGAAAAAAACGCCGTTGCAAAACGGTTTATATTTAATTTTTAGTTTTTGAACCGCATTTGTATTATTAGATGCATTATCAAAAGACATTGAAAAAAGTTTATTTTGTAATTTAAATTCGTTTATAACACCATCTAATATATAAAATAAATTTTCGCCGGTGTGTGGATATTCAAACAAGTCAAACGCGATTGTACGCTTCATCATTTGCCACGTATTGGGATCAACCCAATGCGCGGTAACGCAAAGGTACGAATCGGGTATACCATGTGGAGCCGACCAAACATCGGTGGTTAAGTTTACACCGGTTTCCAAATTTCCAAAACCCAAAATGAATTCTTTTTTTGCTTTTTTCCACATTTTTATACAATCTCGTCTAAGGGTTGTGCGACTTACTTGATGATAACGTGGTTGGAGTGTCTCTTGAATCATCCTTGTCAAGCGCGGATTGTCAAAGTGGTTGAACGACAATCCTTCTTGAATCACTAACTTCGTCATTCGATCTCGAACAATATTTGGATCAAAGTTCCAAATTCCTCCTTCGCTTGTCATCGAGGCTTGACCTTCACTTTGAATTCCCTTCAAGGACGGGCAAGAGTTTTCCATATGCGTTTTCAAACTATGTTTGAATCTTTCCCCAAAAACGCACCACACATCTTGCACCGAGCACGTTCCTTCCCGTTTGATAACAAAGATAGATCGTAATTGCACCAAATTGCCGGATTTCTCGTTGTTGCTCGAATTTCCACAACGGTAACTTCGTTTGAGGAACCACCAACACCAAAACTTGCCATGCTTTTTTTTTAGAGTTTAGAGAGAGTTTAGAGAGCGTTTTTGAGCGGTTAAAGAGCGGTTTTAGAGATTAGAGAGTGTAAAGAGAGGTGTGATCAACCCTAAACACCCCCATCTATTTATAGTGTTTTAAGAGTGCAAATGGGGCCAAAAAAACGGCCATAATCGACCCCAATGGCTAGTTTTTTCCAGCGCAAAAACCGGTTTTCCAAACCGGTTCACTCAAACCGGTCCCCAACCCGGTATACTCCTAAATGCTTCAAACCGGTTTCAACCCGGCGGTTTTAGCCTAACCCGAACCAGTTTGCTCCAAACCGGTTTATCCCAAACCGGTTTGCCGGTTTGGACTGGGTAAAAAAATAACCGGTTTTTTTGTGCACCTCTAACCGACCCCAATAAATTTTTTTTAGAATTATAGATTTTAACCCAATAACCTTTAAACAAAATAGGCCCAACTAACCCATAAACCCAATACCTATTAAAAAAATTTAAACCTAATTAACTATTGCAAAAAAATGTTAGCGGCATTGTAAGAGGAGGTAGTTCAAGCGATGAACACTCAGAAAGAAGAAATAAACAACCAAGTTTGAACTTTGAAGTTGGAAACTTAGAATCGTGGGGCGTTGGGCAATGGCAGGAAGAAGAAATAAGCAGCCAAGCAGAAAGAATAATAGGAGATTTATCCAATTTGAGGACTTGAGGTAAGAAACTAAACTTGTGTGTTTATTCATATAATATACTAATAAGTAGGTTCTTTTCTTAGTTGTGGTATGGTGGACATGTGGAGATATTTTTGTTGTGGTGATGAGTCACAATGTTATATGTATTAATTTAACTAAATTTGAGTCTTGTGTGTTTATTCATATAATAAGCAGATTCTTTTCTTAAGTATTAAGTTAATTTGTGTTAATTTAATTTATACCATTTAGTGAAGTTGGCTCTCGTTTTACCCTTCGTAAACAGCAAGTGTTGAGAGATGTTTTTCTGCAATGAAGTACGTGAAATCGGATTTGCGTAATCGGATTGGCGATGAGAATTTGAGTGATAGTTTTAGTGTAGTAGCATAGTGATCATACTCTTTGCAATTTTGACACCGCCTTGACTTTTTACTTGCTTTACTGATGGCTTCTTCTTGTTTAGATTTCAATCGTTTACAAAGAGAAAGTTCACATGTGTTATCAGAAAGATTGTTTAGAGTTTATTCTGTTGCAAGCATAATCTCACACATCATAGCTTAAGCACCCTCATCACCTCCAAATAAAATTCACGATTAATAGCTTCACTATTTGAACCATTGGGAACTGCTTCTTTTGTCCATCATCTAAGCACATATTTTATGAGAAATTCTCTTACATCACACAACTTTAACGGATAGAAAATGTGTCTACACAAGAACCAAAACTGTTCATAACGTTTGCAGATGCAATATATCATCATGTCATCTTTTCGAAATATAACCTGACATAAAAACACAATATATAACCTTAAAAAAACACAATAACTAATATAAATAGAATGCTATTCATCAATATAAAAACATTAGTATCTATTTTTCTTTATACTCTAAGTTTTGGATTGAAAACACCACATGATATAGATAAAACGTCATGGTATCATAATATAAACCCTTCTACATTTTACTAAACAATATAAAAATACTCATATTACCTTAAAAAATGAAATACATAGCTGCTCAAAATCTTTATAATAAAACTTAACGAAATCCCCAAACTCATTGGTTTTTGTTTATGTTGCGTAACAGTATTATATGTAGAGAGTAAATTGTGAAAAGAAAAAAAAATAACACTAACAAATAGAATAGTGCTACATGGCAGTGACACTCTTCACGACATGACCACATGGCAGTGACACTCTTCATGACATGACCTCACACCTTTCACGGTAGTATATAATAAGGTTGACTATTTTTTTTTATTCATATACTATGTTTAATAGAAAAATAAAGTTATAATAAATAAAATTTTTTATTTCTTTAATTAAGTAATAATTATAATTCAAATTTTATTTTATTTTATTTTTAAAAAAAATTAATATAATTAGATTTTAAAATTGTAAGTTTACTTAAAAAAAGAAAAATTAAAAAATTTTAGTAAGAAAAAATAATAATGACACGTGACATTTTTGGAATCGTTTATTAGAATAAGTATTTTTTATCTTTTGATTTTAAATGGGTCCATTATATTATTTTATATTTTTTAAAGCATGGTTATTTAGTCTTTTTACTAAATTTTAATAGAAAGTTTAACAAATATCCACTCTAAGGAGTATCATGTTATTCCTTAGTGAATAGTGAGCACCATCCGTGTAATTTCTATAATTATGGATCAAACATGTAATTTTTAAAAATTATGAATCAAACATGTAATATGGTAAACCACAAAGAACATTTGTGTGATCAACTCTAAAACCAATAAATGAAATAAAAAAACAAAAAAAAATTAAAATTATATTTGGAGGAAAAAAAAACATTAAAAACTGACTTAGAGGTGGGGGTGGGGGTGAGGAATCGGGATTCCAGCCCACATGAGGGGTTAGGAGCGGAACGCGGAAACCACCAAGTAGGAATGAACACTTGGTACCGAGTACCGCTACCGTACCGATAGATTTGGTACTGGTATCGATACCCACTTTTACATAAATTCGGTACTGGTATCGGTACCGTTTCGATACCATTTAGAAATGAACATTTTGTAGATACATAAATTCGGTACGGTTTAAATGGCCTGACAAGCTGTTCGAGAGTATTTAACCAGACCGGTTATGTAGCCGGTTCCGATCCGATTATAAGAAATGGTGCTATCACCTGATTAAACCTAATTCAAAGTTTTGATTGTTGAAATTGAACAAAGCAGCAGCCACTAAACCAACATGAATTCGATATAGTTTAAAGAATTATATAACGAGCAACAACATTCAGTAATTAGCATAAGCATAAAAGGGTTATAAATAACATAAAGAAAAACTTCAATGCTTCAACATGTAACATAACGAACAATAAAATAAATGAGGTTGACTAAGATACCTTAATTCAAGAAAGTCTACAATAAACGAATTATAATACTCAAAACAAATAAATTAATTGAGAAACTAATGTTTGATGGTTCAATTAAAAACTAAAATTAAAGAGCAACTCTGATGAACAGTAACTTTTTAATCCATTTTATTTTTTATTAATTTCGTTTTTCTTTAATAACTTTCATTTGTTAACTTTTTTCAAAATACGGAGTGCAGTTATTTTTAGTTTTTTTTCAACGTTTCGATATTATTTTTTTTTAAATGGAGTTGTATTAAAAATAAAAAAAATTTGTTGCCTATAGCAAGTGTCGTTGCCGATGTGGTATCGTTACGAGTCGAACATATTATGGGCGACAACATCATTTTCGATATTGGTATTATCGAGATCCGTATTGGTATTCGCCTTATGGTTTTCGACGACCCTTTTAATTCATTTTTTCCCTTGTTTAGTTTTATGTTTCCTTTCTATTAACTTTACTTTTAAGAGAAAATCATCAAAATGTATATTTTGACAAAAAAAAGTGGCAAATTATACATTGACTTTTCAAGTTTATCAAAATAAACATATTCAAATAGAGCAATTAGAAGACGCCACGTATCACCTTTTTGTTTGACCCGTCAAGCACCTAACCGCCAACCCGCCTAGTCGGCAAGCACATAGCCGCCAACCCCCTTAGTCGGCAACCACCTAGCCAGCAAACCACCCCTCCGGCACCCGTCTAGCCGCCAAACTTCTTTCGGCACCCAACTATTCGCCAATCACCTTAGCCAGCAACCCACCTAGCCGGCACCCATCTAGCAGCCAAACTTCATCCCGGCACCCACCTAGCCGGCAAAGTACACGTGGGCAGGTCCCAGTGTTGACACGTGGCCGGCTATGGAGAAGCCTACAGAACGATTTTTTTCCTGCATGTCAAGTTCCTATTTGTCCAAATCAGATTTGTATATTTACAAAAGTTTGACTTTTTAATATACATTTTGTCAACTTTTTTGATCAAAATGTACATTTTGATGATTTTCTCTTACTTTTACTATTTATAGGTCCTAACTTCACTTGGAAATCACTCAGATGATTGATTACACACACACTGGCGGAAAATGTGTGTATGGTGGTGAAACAGAAGGTAGAATCAGAATTGGTGAAGCTAACAGGCTAACCATACTTGAATCAACACAAAATGATATGAAATTGTAAGAACAACAGCATAAACAACTACAAAATGTGTATTGATTCAAAAACTTGTGAAAGAGAAAGGTTCAGGGTTACAGCCGCTACTCACACCCTAAACATTCTCAAGCTAGGCTATTTATAGTAGTCGACAGGTATCGAAACTATAAACCACTAGTTTCGGTTGAACATTTACAACTGATAGTCAAACCTGTCGAAACTACTATCTATCGAAACTAAGTAGTTTCGATGGCCCAGACTTAAACTATTAAAGTAGTAAATTACATCAAAATGAAATTACAATACTGAAATGACAAATAAGTAAACTAGACTAGACTAACGTTGTTCAAAACACAATAATGACAACAACTTAAATTACATGACTCTACAATCTCCCCCTAAGTTGTTGCATTACTGTCTTCAGCTTTCCTCTAAGCAGCTGGTCCTTTAGTAGGCTTCTAGATGTAAGGCTTGACATGAAGGGTCACAACCCGTTGATATGTGATAGCGTGTGTTTAAATATATAAAAATATAAATAAATATATATTTAGGTTAATTGATTTTACGAGATCAGGTTTTAAATTTATAAAGTAGAATGATAATTACGTTAACTTAAAACACATACAATAGGCAAGTGTACCTATCGCAGCGTAATATAGTCAGGTAAGAACCAAGTATCGAACCAATGTACACGGTCGAGTTCCAATACTCAACTTTTGTTATCGTTTAGCCGGATTAATTAGTAGGTGGGTTTTGTGTGCTTGTGAAGCAGAAAAGTAAATGGCGGTAAAGTAAATAACATAAAAGTAAAAATGTGTGTGAAGTGTGTAACAGAAATGTAACTAGCAGAATAGTAAATAGCAGAAAAGTAAATAAGGCGAAAATGATCAGATTACGAGATGTATTGCTTCGGGATTCGAATCAGCTTGGTACGTGATAATGTTAGATTAACTAATTCAGTGGTATGACTACTACAAACTTGTGACCCGGGTCACCGCTAGAGCCTCGTCCTCACGACATTTGATTTGCAAATTATAATCTTTAAAAAGTGGCAGTGCCTCCCGTTAGGGACAACATTTACCCTCAACCCATCGAATGGTCATCTCCGGGTTGGATAAAGACATCGGACTCAAAATGATTTATATTAAGTTAAATAGGTGATTATATTTTGCTCACCGGGAGGCAGTGTAACAATGTGACCAAGTATAAAGACGTACCGTTCCCAACATGAGTTCACCAATTATTGGTCACATAATAATCTCGTATAAAGACGTACGATCTTAGAAGTATAAACCAAGCCTTGGCTTATCAATCTCTGCTCGTATAAAGACGTACGAGTTTCAAAGGAAGTTTGATTAAAAAGGGTTTTACGATCTTACTCTTTAAAATCAAGACACTCACAAGTATAAAGACGGATTTAGACAATAATAAAAGCCCATCAAAAGATGGTTTTGAGAAAGAATTAGTTAAAGACATAAACATACCACTTCATTAATAAGTTAAACATTAACATGCACCAAACATCATCTTCATCCTAGCAATACAAAGAAGTTTTATCCACTAATTGCCATAACGACTAGCGTAATGATGAGTTTCGTAGGCTCCCCTATTGTGGAACAAGGAGGAAGATCCTCTCTACTCTCTACTCTCTACATAATGATGAGTTCAATCGAAGTCCAAATCGTGGGTTTTGGGACTGGTTTTGGCTCAGCTTGCGTAGGGGAGAAGAACCCACGAGATTTGAATGTTAAAACCCTACCGATTTGGATCCTTGTGCGAATCACTATGGAGCTCGACTGGTTAACTCAGTGTGCTGGTGTGGGAGAGACCCGGGTTCGAGTCTCTCCACATCCTTTTATTTTTAAAACAGTTTTTAATTAATATTTTTAAATAAAAATCATCCCCAATATTATTATGTTAATATATAAAAGTGTTTTAGCCCCGGAAAAACCCGAAGGCTCGGGTTTGATTTTATAAATAGTATTTTCACTTATAAAATAATATATTTATATTATTTTTAACCCGTAACTCCTATTATAAAATAATATATATATATATATATATTTATATATTATTTTGCCTCGTTTATTAATCCCGTGTAACGTTTCAAACTAATTAATAATATAATATTATTTACTCACGTTTATTATCTCGAAGAAAAATAATATATTTATTATTTTATCACGTAAATGATTATCGTATATTTCCTACGAGTTCAAAAATAATATATATTTATATTGTTTTTAGATCATTATTAAATGATACAAACGCACAAATTTATTTAATTATTTAATATTATTCGTATTAGAGACGTTCGACACGTAACGCATTTATCTTAATTATTATATTAAGAAACCCAATTTCCCGTAAACACGTTCGTCTACCCGTTAATCCTTAGAATGTTTTAAGACGTTCTAATCTTCCGTGTCATCGTCACAAATCCCATACGTCCCTAACTTATGTGTTTATAATTCTAGGACATACGTAAGCCATGCAAGCTAATACTTGAGATTTCAAATCTCATACTTGTGTGACACTACCTACTACGCAACGCAGGTGAGTTTCACGGCCCCTTTTTACTTGTTTTCCTATTGGGGGAGAAACATGCATACACACAAACATGATTTTACTTTTTTTCTTGTTGGGCAGAAACATGCATACACACAAACAATATTTTTACTTATTTTCCCGTGGGGAGAAACATGCATACAAATGAATATCATTTTACTTGTTTTCCCGTTGGGGAGAAACATGCGTACAAACAAACATTATTTTACTTGTTTTCCCGTTGGGGAGAAACATGCATACGAACATGCATCCGTTACTTGTCTCCCAGCCAGGGAGAGACATACACACGGACATGGATCACATAGTATTTCATTACCACTTGTGTACCTAAGTGCAAACATAACATGCAAAGTCCTTACACACTCGGACCGTTAATATATGGAGTATAGCGAGGAAATTTGAGTAGTACTACTGGGTTTGACAAACCCCACCCGGGCTAGTCGAGCTAGCACGATTGGAGGTCGAACGGGTGTAGATTGTCCTAAACACTTGCCATTTGTTGATGTTAGCAATGTCGGAAGACACCCAAACACAAACAGTCAGCTTCGGTTGCGAACGCTTAGAGTAACTTATACATTGTCTAGCTAGCAATAGGTGTGACTTACGTATGTGGATCCAGCAGTACTCAAACAGTTTATTTACATACAAACCTGTGAACTCACCAACCTCGTGTTGACACTTTTTCTTACATGTTTCTCAGGTCGCTTTGGCACAGGTTACACACTTAGGACATGCATGGAGTCCTACTGTCATATCATTCATTTCAAACATTTTAAACATTGTTACTTATTTACATTCATTGACGCTTGTTGCGCGTAATTACTTTTGACTTCATTTTAACGTTTACATTTCCGCATTAACTCTGAACTTTTATGTTATGACATTTCAAGTCCCATATAGTGTCGTTTTATGTAACTAATGACTGAGATCCTGGTGTGTCACCTTCCAAATGGTAAAACTCCGTTAGTGGAAATTGGGGGTGTGACACAAGTGCAACCTTCAATTGCTCAACAAGTTCAGTTAGAGCTTTGAAATCTTGTTGTTGTTGAGAGATAAGCTTCTGTTGAGTTTCCAATTGAGTCTTGTGGACTTCAAGCTGGGTATGTAAGACCCCAACTTCCAGCTTCAAGTCATTCACTTCTTCCTTGCACTCATTCAACTCAGTTCTTAAGCCTTCAATTACTTTATCCTTCTTTTGAACATGATCTTGTAGCTTCTTCACTTCCAAACTTAGAGTCTTGACTCTTGGTACCGCTGAAGTTGGTTCATGAGATGGTGATGTAGGTGGAGTTGGAATATGTACATGTTGAGGTGATGGTGGAGGTGTAGGGATGTGTACTTGTTGAGGTGATGTAGTTGGTGTAGGTTGTGGTGTATCAAATATGGAATCAGAGGAGGATGATATATCTTCAAACCCAATCTTAATATTTTTCGCCTTGGGCTCTCTAAGCTCATAATCAAAATCTGTATCAGCTGGTCTTTTGGAGGATGATGCAGGGGGTTCAATTTGAGCATCGGAGTCAGACTTGTAGTAGTCTGACCCGTAGATTCCCGCATCTAGAGTCCCACTAGACTCTGCAATCTCCTCCTCACCTTCTTGTGCACCGGCTTCTACATTAACCATTGGCTCAATAGCAATTTGTACTTCCTCAACAAAAGGAACTTCTAGTATAGGCTCATTAGCTGGCTGTTCTTCTTCTTGTACATGAGGCATTTCAACATCAACTTCAGCCTCAGCCTCAGCCTCTTGCTGGTTTCCCTGACTTGTTCAGCTCTTTTTCTTCCTCTGATGATAGATCTTCTACTTCTAGATCTAGGTCAATATCAGGGATGAACTCTTCTTCTTCACTAATGACATGACCAAACAATGGAATGTCAGCAATGGCTCTGTTTGTTCTCTTGTTTGTACTCCTCATGTAGCTGAAGGTCTTGGCAATCATGTGGTCGAACACAAATACATGTCCACCTTATTGAAGCTCGGGATGAAGGTGGTTTATGATGAATTGCAGGAATCTTGGATATACAAGAAATTTCTCTTTGACAGATCCAGTCAGGTTATCTTTAAGTTGTCTGAACACTAAGCCGAAAAAGTTGTAGTTTCTCCCCTTGATCAGACCCAAAATAGCAGAGGCCACTGTGATATTTGTAGAGTCGAAACCACCCTTTCTGATTGATAGGCAGTGAATAAACACATGCACTATATATCTCCAGTGACTTGGCAAGGAATTCTTTATGATTTGACCACTTTTGAACTCGTCAGGATGCCCCAATCTTCTGAAGCACCCCTTAACATAGAAGCTTGAGAATTCAATTGGTGCTTCTGGATCATCATTGGAGTGCAGTACATCTCTAATAGTAGCTTCAGAAAATAAAATCTCTTGATCACTAATTGTGGCCCTTATGTGCTCCACATTGTCAATAGTAACTAATTCAGCTGTTTCCCAAAACTCTCTGATGGATACTTCAAACATCAGAAGGTTGTGACTGATGGCAAAGCTTATGTTTGAATTGGCCAGAAAATTCAGGACTGGAACGAACTCTGCAACCTTAGGATCAGTAGCATTAAGGAAAGCACACACATTGTGCCTCTTTACAAATAATAGATCCATATCTGCAAACATAGAAGATCAATCAAGCTTGATACTTAGAGAAATTTCAGAGAAGAACCTGATCGAAACTATTTGAACCAACACTTAGACATTTTCTGAGACAGACCCTATCGAAACTACTAGTTTCGATCGAAACAACAAGTTTCGGTTAACACTTAGAAAATTCAGAAAAAGGCCTTATCGAAACTACTAGTTTCGATCGAAACAACAAGTTTCGGGCAAAGAGACTAGGGAAAATTTGGGTATCGAAACTACAAGTTTCGATTGAAAATCATGTTCAAATTTTAAAACTCATTTTAAAAGAGAAACACCCCTTTTATCGAAACTATTAGTTTCGATGCCCAAACACTTAAATCATACATAAACTCACAGAAACAGTCACTCCTAATCAAGACAAGGATATTTACACACACTTATAACTATCAAACACATGAAAAAGACATAATAAAAGGTAAGAGTAGCCTGTGATTGCCGAAACTTCATCTTAACGATGATTCAAAGACAAATCTACAAATGTGAACATAAAGATGTAAGTTATTGACAATGGTAAGATTACCAATACGATCTAAGCCCTAATCTGCCTTTAAAACGATGTAACAGTCGTAAAAACCTTTCAAACTCAAACCCTAGGAAAGTTTAACTGAAATTTCACAGTGACACCACAAAAATTGTTACCTGATGATGAAGACGACGGAGGAATCATATGAAAATCACTGATTTCGCAAACTTAGACCGAAGGTTTGAAAGCTTTTGTGTGTGAGAGAGAAAGTGTAAAGTGATCGGAGACGATAAAGTGAACCTTGACGATGAAAAATCAGATTATGAACTCATTTAATTTTCCCATGAGGCAAAAGACCAAAACGCCCCTGTCGAGACTAATAGTTTCGATAGCCAAAAGAAGTTTCGGGTGAAAAGGTAGTTTCGGGTGACTGAAAGTTTCAGGTGATTTTGAGAAGTTTCGATAGCCATAGAACAGATAAAAAATAAAAACTATTCACAAGATATTTACACTTTTATACAAACTTAAAAAATAAAATATTCTCAGGATATTCACACTTATCTTCTTGGAAAATATCCAACATGAGATCAGATCTGGTCAGTCTCTTGAAACACTTCCTTTTGCAATTAACTACTGTGAGTCCCTGAAGATAGCTGATATTTGTGCAAAGTAAACCCGAACATTTGTTTGTACATAGGTTTCATGTGATTATAATGTACTATTTAAGCATGATACAAGGTGTACCCCACATATTGAAATAAAATGGCTTTGAAAACCTATCAATCCTCAAGAAATACCCATTTTCATCCTATCATCTCTTTCTGATTAACCAATGTACCATTTTAATAATTTCAAAATACCACCAAAATAAAATAAGAAATCCAAGTGGATTAGAAGATTTTAAAATGAAAAATATCCAAGTAGATATTAAAAAGGTACAAACATTCTAGATCTTTGCGTAAGCAAAACAGAAGAAGTCATAAAATTATCCAAGCGGATAGGAAAAAGTTGAACACTCGAGATCTTTGCGTAAGCAAAACAGACGCGGTCAAATCATCCAAGTGGATGGGAAAAATATGAACATCTGAGATCTTTGCGTAAGCAAAACATACGGGGTCATCGGTGGTAAATGTTGTTACTTTGACGGTCATCTGGCGTATGAATAGGAATCCAACACGTAGAACTATATTTGATTGAATTGGTTTTCTTAGTAGACAAAATGGGTTATATGTTTTAATAATGGGTTCAAACACACAAGTATGAACTAGAATTTAGGTTTTCACACTACTTACAAGTTTTAACCATATGCCAGGCCTACCAGCTATACCTCAGTAAACACCATCGTTTTTGGTTCATTCCATATTCAAGAGATGTGATCAGACACTATCATTTCTCAAAGGTTAGATTCAATTTTTCCTGTAACAAAACCATTTGTAAGACTGTACACAAAGCAATTCTTTTCAATTTTGACATATTAAATTCTCATTTCTCCCCAAAAGATTTGATAGGTAATAGAAATAAACTATACATAAAAAGGAAAATCTTCTTGGAAATTTTCTTGGCTGTTAAGCATAAACATAAAAACAACTAATATACACAAGGATTACTGAAAGTTTATCATGCCAAGCATCTCCACCAGTTGGGCAAATCTGGTAGAGTCAAAAGCCTTTGGGAAGATGTCTGCGGTTTGCTTGTCGGTTTTGACTTCAACGATTTGAATATGTTTCTTTTTAACACAATCACGAATAAAATGATGTTTGATTTCGATGTGTTTGGTATTGGAATGCTGGACTGGGTTTTTGGTGATATGGGGAACGTCAGTGTTATCACAAAGAATGGGTGTCTCATAGAATGTGATCCCATAGTCAAGCATCTGATGGTGTATCCATCTGACTTGGGAACAACAAAGGGCGGCGGCAATGTATTCGGCTTCGGCGGTGGATTGGGAAACGGTGGATTGTTTCTTACATTGCCATGAGACAAGGCGGTTGCCAAGGAACTGACAACCTCTAGAAGTGGATTTGCGGTTTAGGTTACATCCCCCGTGGTCTGAATCTGAATAAGCCACAAGATCAAACAAGTCATTCTTAGGATACCAAAGACCCAATTTTGGCTTATACTTTAAATAACACAAAATACGTTTGACAGAAGATAAATGAGAGAGTTTAGGATTAGCCTGAAAACGTGCACACAAGCACACTACAAACATGATGTCGGGTATGCTGGCTATGAGATACATGAGAGATCCTATCATAGAGCGATAGAGGTGCTGATCAACACTTTCGCCATCCAAATCGGGAGACAGGCAATGTCAAACTTCCATGGGAGTTTTGACTGGATGGGAATCAGCCATTTTGAACTTGTTGAGGATTTCTTTCACATATTTCTCTTGATGAATAAGAATTCCTGACTCTGAATAATCAAATTGCAATCTCAAAAAGAACTTCATTTCTCCCATAGAGCTCATTTCAAACTTAGAACGCATCACTTCTTCGAATTCTTTGCACAAACGAGGATTTGTGGATCCAAAGATGATATCGTCCACATAAATTTGCACCATGATAGTATCCATTCCATCCTTCCATTTAAACAGAGTTTGGTCAATCGCTCCTTGTGTGAAACCATTTTCAAGCAGATGCTTTGATAACGTTTCATACCACGCACGAGGTGCTTGGTGAAGACCATACAATGCCTTGTCTAACTTGTAGACACGGTCTGGAAAGTTAGGATCAATGAAACCCGGTGGATGCTTGACATAAACTTCCTCTTGAAATTTTTCATACATAAATGCCCTTTTGACATCCATTTGATGAATAGTAAAGTCTATATAGGCTGCATAGGCGAGAAACATTATGATGGCTTCTAGGCGAGCCACTGGTGCAAAGACTTCCTCAAAGTCAATTCCTTCTTACTGATAGAAACCTTGAACAGCCAAACGAGCTTTGTTCCGAACCACATTTCCTCCTTCATCCTTTTTGTTGCGAAACACCCAAAGATTGCCGATAGGAACTTTGTTATTGGGAAGATCCACCAGATTCCACACATTCAGTTTTGAGAATTATTGCAACTCTTCTTGCATTGCTTCCACCCAGCTGTTTTCAAGCAAAGCTGCTTTGATGTTCTTAGGTTCAACTTTGAGAAATGAAGCACGAAAACATGTTGTTGTCTAATGCATCATATGCACTTCGGGTACGAACACCCACATTGTGCGGACCAATGATGTTATCGGTGGGATGATTCTTGTGAATTCTCAACTAAGGAATCTCATCTTCTTCCAAGAGTTCATCCAGATTTGTGATATTGTCAGCGGGAGGATCAGCTTCATCAACAATAGGATCTTCAACAGTTGATTGTAGGGCAACATCTACTATTGGAATTGCGTTGTCTTCAACAGTTTCACTTGTTGCACCAGAATCGGAAGAGTTCATATTGGATTCAGCATCAGCAGGTACATGGATTTCATTTTGAGCAGATGAGGAAGAACTTTGATCATTTATGTTCCCTAGATAGTTCACAGAAAAGTAAGGATTAGTAGGAGTTAACTCATTTGAAAGTACAGGAAGATTAAATGACTTAAACAATGATTCGACATCAAAAAGACAATCTGGACCGTCCCCAACGTCCGTATGATTTCTTTCATTCTAATTGATATCAATGGACTCCAGCACCATCCTTCTTTGCTTGTTGTAAACACGAAAAACTCGTTGATTGGATGAATAGCCCATAAAATAGCATTCATCGGCTTTGGCTTCAAACTTTTTTAGCTGATCTGAAGTATTCAGCATCGTGCATACATACCCAAATTTTCTGAAGAAATCAATAACAGGCTTTCGCTTGTACATGATCTCATAGGGTGTCTTGTTGCAGCTTTTGGTAATGAGAACCCGATTTTGCACAAAACATGCAGGGTTTACCGCCTTAGCCCAAAAGGTCACAGGAAGCTTGGAATCAACAATCAGAGTTGTTGCAGCTTCAATCAGCGTACGATTTCTTCTTTCAGCTACACCGTTTTATTAAGGAGTACGCGGTGCACTGAATTGCCGAGAAATTCCTTTGCTTTCATAGAAGGAATCAAGAGTGGCATTCTTGAATTCTGTTTCATGATTACTTCAGATAGTCTTCACACTCAGATTGAAGAGGTTCTCAGTTTGAAGCAGATAGGTCTTTAGAATCTCTAGCGTCTAATTTTTCTTAGCAAGGAAGAACACCCAAGTAAACTGAGAGAAGTCATCGGTTACCACCAAATAGTAAGATTTTCGTCCAAGACTCATGTTGCTCATAGGACCGAAGAGATCCATGTGAAGAAATTAGAGAGGGGAGTCAATGGAATTTGTGGTTTGGGGCTTATAAGAAGATTTGTGTTGTTTTCCCTTGGAACAAGAGATACAGTGTTCCACAGGAGAAAAATCTTTGAGAGGCAATCCAGTGACAAGGTTTCCTCGAACCAGGCGGTTCATGGTTTTAAATTTTACGTGTCCCAACCTCTTATGCCACATAAATGATTCATCTTCAGAAGCCTTTGAAAGAAAGCACGATTCAATTCCCAATGGGTTGTTCATATCCAAGCTATTGGTGTTGTATCTGTTGATAGCACGCATGAGAATGAGTTCTTCTGGAATCACCACTCCAGGCTTTAATATCTGGCATTCTCTTGAATTAAACAGGGCACAGAAATCCTTGTCACAAATCTGAGAAACGCTCATCAGATTGTATTTCAATTGCGGGACGAAGTTGACATGCTCCAGACTGTTTACACCATTTGAGACAATTCCTTGACCTTCAATATTTCCTCCTCTTGGATCGCCAGCAAAAGCTACATAATCTCCATCCATTGGATGATAATCTTGCAGCTAGTTAAAACGACCGGTCATATGCCTTGAACATCCACTATCTACATGTCAAATATTATCTTCGGTTCTTCTTGGTTGACCCTATACATAACGAACCATTTAGACATTTTGACCAATACCATTGCTTTCAAGAAGTTTCTTATCAAGATAGGACATCACATTGGAATTATAATCAGAATCCTCCTTAGATGAAGCATGGTCATCATATAGAACGTTATTTTTAATTTTCCAAGTTCTTTTCAAATAATTTTTAGCATTCTTAATTCTTTTACGCCTAGATTTTCTACTGTGAGAAGACTTAGACGGCACATTTGAAATTAATGAAATTTTGGGAGAAGATTCATCATTACAATCGATTTTTGTCAATTTACAACTTTTTGAAACATGATTTGAAGCACCACAACTAAAACAAACTTTATCACAAGACGCCTTAGCCTGATAATTGTCATCACAAGATGAAGATGATTGTGATGTTGAGGCGTCTGAACATGACACAATTCTTTCTTCAGTAACTTTGTCTTGAAGACGTTGTTCTTCCTTTAATCTGAAAATTTTCATGTTGCTCATGGTTTCTCGTGGTACATCATTCACAATAATTCCTGCACTTTTAAACTTTGTAACACATGGCACATCATTCAAAGATTTAGGAATAAAAGGTAAAGCATTTTTAAACTTAGAAATATCACTCCTCAATCCCATATGCTCAGAAGGCAAAGAATCAAAATACAAATTTTTAACGTGTTCACAAATATCTGGGTTTGACACGGACATATTATTACATTCATCCGACTCAAGTTCATTTAAAAAATTTCTAACACCAGAACTCTCATCACAATCATCCTCTGAGGTTACACAATTTAACTCTGCACATGAAGCAAAACTGTCAGAATCTAAGGGTGTGATATAATCATCAGCAGATAATGTACACACAAAAGGACTAGGAACATGAGCAACATGCATATCAGCAAATCTACATGACTTTGAATAGGTGGTGGATGTGAATTATATCCAAGACCCTCTATACCTTTTCTATTAAATTGTTTATCAATTATTCCAAACAAAATTTTCTGATCCATGTCCATGTGGTCAACTTGTAATTTAGCCTTTTCTGCCTTTTGGAATCTTTCACTCATAAGTTTATTATTAATGGTTTGATTGTTAAGTTGTACGATTAAAGAATAGTTTTCTACAGAAATGTCACGAATTTTCTTTAGGTACAATTTCTCATTTTTGGCCACAGAGTCATACATCACCTTAATGTGATCTCGTTCGTCAATCAAAGCTTGATTGATGAATCTGTATTTCTGAATTTCATTTAAACAAGATCTAGCACTACAAAGTTTAGAAATAACCTTAGCAGGTACAACAGTGAGATCCTCATCCGGCTCAATCATAACACATTTGCCCCTGTCCTCCACATCTGCTATCAAGGCTTTGTTAGTAGCTTCCTCGGCTTGTTCTCCCCAATGATAGTGTCCATCAGCTTGACAAACAAGAGCTGTGGAACTTGAAGATGTGCTGGTCTTGGGAAGATTAGCAGCTTGCTTTCCAAAGGAAGTCTTCTTCTCATGCTGATCCTTGGAGGAAGGTTCTTTACAATTTCTTGCAAAATGACCCAGCTGGTCACAATTGTAGCACCTCACCTTCTTGATACCAAACCCAAGAGTCTTTCCCTGCTTGAATCTATCCAAACCCGTCCTTTTGATGAATCTCTTGGCTCTTAAAGTCAGCATAGCCATGCACCAATCAATGTCCATTTTCTCCAAATTCAGGATTGATCTGCTCCAAGTCATCAGGTTAAAAATTGACCGGTGTCAAGTTTCCAGAAATTAGTGCATCATAGCACGACATGAAGGCAGTCATGATTGGGACATATTTATTAGGAATCATAGTAATAGTCTTTTGAGGAGCAAATGAATTGGTAGATTGAATAGCAGCAGCAGAAGGAGGAACATCAGTCTGAAAGTATGAGCTACTGGAAGAGCTTGATCCAGCAATAAGAGTTGTGTTTCTAGACTAGTTGGTGGGAGTGACTGCTCCTTTCTTGATCTCAATCTCATAAGATTCAAGTATGCTGTAGACTTCTTGTTGAGATAAGGCACTCAGATTCTTAGTCTTCTTGATCATGATATGGTACATATTCCATTCCTCAGGGAGAGCATCTAGAAGTTTCTTGTTTAGCTCCAGAGTTGGGTACTCAACACCCATTACCTTCAGTCTAGACACAATGCTTGAGAAACGGTTGATCAGATCAGACATTGATTCTCCTCTGGCACTGTTGAACATCTCATATTGCTTCTTAATCAGATCTCTCTTACTCTCCCTAACTTCAGCACTACCTTCAAATCTTGTACACAAAGCTACGCATAAGTTTTTGGCGGTGGTGTACTTAAAAAAAGTGTTAAAGATATCCATAGGAAGAGCCATGGCAATAGTCCCATAGGCCTTGTTGTCTCGGGCAATCAAAGCAATGTCCTTATCATCATATTCAGCCACAGTCTTAGGACGCTGAACATCAGCAGTAATGATAACGGGCTTGTGAGGACCATCTTTGATAGAGTTCAATAAGGTATGATCATGGAATTGGAAGAAAGTCTTCATTTTCTTGGTCCAGTATTCAAAGTCCCTTATGGACACAAGAACAGGTGGTTTGTTCCGTCCAGAATACTCATTTGAACTTGAAGTTACCATAATATTAGAGGTCGAAACTAAAACAGTAACTAGTTTCAGGTGGACAAACTTGATCGAAACTACTAGTTTATACTGATCGAAACTCCTAGTTTCGATAGAAAGAAATTTGCCAGAAACTCCTAGTTTCGATTAATAATCACTTGGTCAAAAAGAAGCAGAACCTCAGTAGTTTCGATTGGAACTAGTTTCGAGTAAACACGCTGCACTAAGTAATTTCGATTAGAACAAGACAAAATAACTAGTTTCGATTGTACCTTCACCAGACAAGGTACAGACAGGAAGAGTCGACGATCAACAGAATGTTTCCTAAGGTAGTTTCGATGCCTTCTTCCCCAAGTTAGAAAACCTCCATTGATGATCAACCTCAGAAATAAATGTCACCAAAATAGCAATCCAATCCAGCGAAAAGATGCGTCTAATACTCCTGATCACTAATCTAACCTACAATCTTGAAACCACTAACAAAAAGCGTCGAAAATCGATGAAACAGTATCGCTTTTCAATGGAACAGTGCTCGTAGAATCCAGATACAGAAAACTTCAATAAAACACATAAAAACACCTAGAATCTATCGCAAAAACCTGATAATACTCAGAAACAAGAGCATAAAGCTCTGATACCAATTGTAGGTCCTGAGCAGACCTAAAAGAACTCAAATTTGTGTAGGTCCTGACTTCACTTGGAAATCACTCAGATGATCGATTACACACACGCACAGGCGGAAACTGTGTGTATGGTGGTGAAACAGAAGGTAGAATCAGAATTGGTGAAGCTAACAGGCTAACCACACTTGAATCAACACAAAATGATATGATATTGTAAGAACAAAAGCATAAACAACTGTAAAATGTGTATTGATTAAGAAACTTGTGAAAGAGAAAGGTTCAGGGTTACAGCCGCTACTCACACCATAAACATTCTCAAACTATGTTATTTATAGTAGTTAACAGGTATCAAAACTATGTCATTCGGTTGAACATTTACAAGTGATAGTCAAACCTGTCGAAACTACTATCTATCAAAACTACTAGTTTCGATTGAACAAATCTCAATCGAAACTAAGTAGTTTCGATGGCCCAGACTTAAACTATTAAAGCAGTAAATTACATCAAAATGAAATTACAATACTGAAATGGCAAATAAGTAAACTAGACTAGACTAGACTAACATTGTTCAAAACACGATAATGACAACAGCTTAAATTACATGACTCTACACTGTTGCGCCTACATTTTCGTTTAAATTTTATTAACAATGGGCCCGACACCATTTTCTATGATAGTTATCGTTCGTTAAGTTTTTTAAAATAACGGAATGCGCCCTTCTCTTAAATTTTTTTTTGTCAACGTTCTGGTTTAAATTTTATTGAAGACTAGGTTCAATTCATATTCGAGTGTTTTGTTGGTATCGTACGCTATAACGAGTCTGAGATTTGATGTAAGTTTTATTCACGTAAATGAGTCAAACCAACCCGCCGCGAAGCGTGGGGGGTTAAAAACTAGTTATGATTATTTTAATAGTCGAGTTTCGTGGTTCAGTCACAGATACATGTGTACTAAACCAAAATAATCGAATAGAACAACCGTATCAAATCATACTTTTATATTTTTACTAGGTTAGAAATCTCGTGTATTACACGGGTAATATAATGTGTATTTAGTAATAAGGATTTACATATTATATATTTTTGACATATTACACAGTTTTTTAATAAAAATTTAGAAACGTTATATAGTATTTTTTTCAAAATATTTTATAAAAAGAATGAATGAAATGTTCAATTTATAAAATTATTTTATGAACAAACCTAACTTTTTTTAAATAAAACCCATTTTATAAAAAAAGATTAATATAAATCATTGTTATTTAATAGGAGATAGAGGCGTGAAAAAAAAGTTATAGAAATAATAAAATAATTTTTTTATATTTAATAGGAGAGAGACGGGAAAACACAAGTTGAGGAGGCCTAAAATAATACTATGTGTCCACTAAAATTTTTATTTATTAGATAGTATAGATAGAGTTTTATAAATTGTATACTACATGTTTAAAAGGTTTTGCTTTATTTTTTAATAAATAATATATTTCTTCTATCCTTCATCTCTTTTATAAATTAACAAATGCTTGTATATGATCAAAAACATATTATTCTTGAATTAACCCAGACTCAAAATGATAACTACTTGACCATTAACAGATTAATGCAGACCTTTCATCTTTTCCTTTTTGTTTTAATTTGAAGTTTCTATGTTATTTTATGCATTAAGTTGAATGTAATTCATGTTTTAATTAATTTTGTTACTCGGTTTTTCTTTAAAATAGTTTATCTATTGCATTATATAAAACTATTTTTAAGAAAGGATTAACTATTAGTTTTAATTATTGCTTTTAATCAATGTTTTAAGTAACGGTTTAAACCAGGCGGTACTACCGGTTGAACCGGATCTAGGTCACTAGCCCGGTAAGTTTGAAACCGGTAAATTGAAAGAACTGTTTGTAACTTGTCGGTATTACTGGTAATACCGGGTTAGATCGTTGGAGATGGTTTTAGGCCAAAGTAAATATCATGTTAGTTAATTTACGTTCGTTTATGTTTGCTTATTTACATTCGTTCACTTATATTCATTTGTTTACGTTCGTTTAAATATTCAAATTTATTTATTATTGATATTAATTTAAAATCAATTTAATTTTTCATATTTTAAAATCCTTAAGCCTAATATAAAATCAGTTTGATATCTTTATTTAGTTTTGAAATGTTGGATGTAAGGATGATATTTTAAACTTAATTTAGATATTCATGTTTACTTTTAATTTGTATTCGCTTATGTTCGTGAACCGTTCATTAAGAATATTAATGAGTGAACATAAACGAATACGAGCACGCTTGTTTTCTGAATAAACGAATACAAACAAGAAAATCCTTTCGTTTAAGTTTTCATGTTCGAATAAAGTTAAACGAACATGTTGCTTACAAGCCTACTTGAGTTATATACAAAAAAAAACGGTGATTTAGTTTTCAAATTAATAAACTATGATAAAATCCTCCAAAAGAAGTGGAAATGCTAATAAATTAATAATAATATTTAGCACTTCGTGGGCTAGATGTGGTAAAAGGAAGTTATATTTGCTTATTCATTTAGAATTTTTAACCATGTGTGTCATTGGATCAATTGGCCCCCTAACACTATTGGGCCTTTGGTGACTATCTTTCGGGCCACGATCTCTTTGTAAAAATACACATTGTTGGACTATCCATAAAATCGAGCTTATGTAGAGATTGGCTGCCATGGTTTAAACTTTAAACTTCAAACTTCTATCACGAGGAAGAGTTTAAATACTAACTAACTTTTTATTTGATAACCGTACTAACCATTATCAAACAATTATATAATTCATAAATTATTGTTTCTTTTAATTCTTAAAAGAGTATTTAAGTATCGTGAATATACATCTTGAACATAAAAACGGAAATGATGAGTCTTACATATACGTACCAAAATGTAACATATATGTGACACATAGTGTTTACGTATGTGTGTAACATTATTTGGTATGTATACATAACACTATGTTTGAGAGTGTTTATCATGGTTATTACATAAATATTTATTAGTATTTGAATCTCACCCTATCACAATAAATATAAATATGTGATAAGATTGTTAGTTAATAAAATAAATATAGGTAGGTTATTTTGTGGGAGAAAATAAAATGCAATAGCGTTGATACAAAACATATTGTTTCAATGAAATGGATACGAGCAGAGTGGTCCGATCGTAACCGCTTCTGTTGAAAGATAAAAAGGACAAGCCGTTTAACCAAGCCTTATGACCAACCCAAACTCAGCTTTCCTCTGGTAAAACACTACACTGTTTTCGAAACAAGTACTTGACCTTTTGTTTAGGAATCATAAGGGAATCAAAAAACTTCCTTTTGTTTGTTTTAGACAGAGATTAATAGTGATAACCAAGAGATTGGTAATAACCAGAGTACCCTCCCAGTAACCTTGAAATTAGGCTTTTTAGCCTTGCATTATAATTTTTAAAAGAGTAATATTATGATAAGACAGTAATTTATGAAATGAAAATAGTAATTTGCAAAACACACCTTTATAGCACACTACTTGCTTCTTGCACACTTAAGGTTTTGTTATAGGTATTTGAGAGTGAAGTGTATATGCTTCCTACTCTCAAAAACGAAATAAGCAAACTTATATAGGCGGATTCAAAGGACAGATGCCCTCGAATATTCGCCTAGAATTATTACACAAACACGTGGCCGACATATCGTACAATAATGGCCATTATTTTTTGAAAAAGCATCCGCTATCTTTTGCTTTACAGCTTTGCATACCTATCTTGAGTTATTGGTGGGGTCCAATTTTCATCGATTAGGTATAAAGCTTGATTCCACTTTAAGCTCCTTTTATGAAGTTGTTGTCGCCTAGCAATTTCGTCATTCAGTGCGTCACCTTCTAGAAACTTACTTTGGGCTGGAAACATTTTTCTTGTTTTAGATTGGGATCCGACCCAATTCGTTGCATAGGGCCTCAAGATCACAAAGCAGCTTTCGGACCCTTTGATTTTGCTTTCGGACCTCTGGCCAGTGGTCTCCCCAGAAGTTATCACGGGTTGATTTTGAAAGACAGACTTGGGCTTTGAAGTCCAAAACTGCTTGGAGATTTCGCATGGCTGCAACTGATTCTCTTGCTGCTTCGGGTTCCAATTGTTGTGCGACTTCAGTGTAGGCACTTCCTGCTTCATTTGATATTGGGAGTGTATTGGCTTTGATTTGGTATCTTCTGTATAATGCTCCTGGTTCCGTGAATGAGAATGGTCTTTCATATATTCTTGGCAATGGTTTGAAATCTGGATTATTTGATCTAATCCATTCCTCTCTTTCTTTGACCGAACACCTTCTTCCAATACTTCTTCTATCATATTCAGGCTCTTCATTAGAACTTCCTGGGCTTGATCTGTACATTCTGCAAAACAGAGATTTACCAGTCTTGATAAGGCATCTGCCAGGGTATTCTGTTTGATCTGTACATTCTGCAAAACAGAGATTTACCAGTCTTGATAAGGCATCTGCCAGGGTATTCTGTTTCCCTTCTATGTGTTCAATATTTATTTGGACTCCCGTTCCCATGATTATATCAGCAAACTTTAACCATCTAACCCTTGATGCCTTGTTACTATTAGTTTTGTTATAAAAACTTATAATAGCTTGGCAGTCTGTTCTTAGGGTTACCTCTTTTTTGTCAAGATAATATATTTTAAATTTTTCTAGGGAGTTTATGCAAGCATTGATTTCTGCATCGATGGTGGACCGGATAGTTTTGAACTTTCCGCTTGCGTATGCGCTTATTCTCTCGTTCTTCTTTGGATCCATTTTTCTTCTTTTCCACTTACATACTCCTCCTCATCCTTCCATGCAACCATCCACTTCGATTATGATGTATGCATCTTCTGGTGGTATTTCCAGGTCTGGCAATGTTTCAACTTGTCTCTTGATTTCTCTAATTATTTCATAATCAGAGGGCTTCATCCTTTTATCACCATGGGGATTTGTTTTTTCGTATAATGGCCCAAGAAGCGAACTTAATTTAGGGATGTAACTTCTTGCATAGTTTAAGATTCCTAGGAAGGATCTTAACCCTGTTTTTGTCTTGAGTTTTTCTTCTTCAAAATCACATATTTTTTTGATTATATGTGGTTGTAGCTTTATCTTGTCCTTCCCGATTATTGCTCCTAGGAATTCAACTTCTGAACAAGCAATCTTCATTTTGGTTGGGGATAACACCAAACCCTTTTTCTGGCAAATCTGAAGCATAACTTGTAAATGTTTTTCATGATCAGCTTCATTCTTTGAGAATACCAGAATATCGTCTATATATACCGCAATGAATTCCTCTGCCTCTTTGAAACATTCATCCATTTTTCTTTGAAAAATAGCTGGAGCATTCTTTAACCCAAATGGCATGACTAGCCATTCATAAAGCCCCTTTGGGACTAAGAAAGTTGTCCATTCAATTGAGTCCTCTGCCATTGCGACTTGATGGAACCCTGATTTAAGATCGAATTTTAAGTATATGTTTGCTGTTCTGATTCTTTGTATCAGAGTGTTAATACCAGGTAAGGAATATTGGTCTTTATAGGTATTATCGTTGAGAGTTCGATAATTAAAGACCATCCTTTCTTTTCCTTTAATTTCCTTTCCTGTTGCTGGGTCAACAGTAGTTCCCGAGTTTACCATCATTGCCATAGTTTTGTGCCTGCTTTTGCTTGGACGGATTACTCCCAGTTTCAGGAGGGCATCAACATGTTTCTGGAAGCTTGCTTCAAGAGCCGGTGTTACATGTTTTAATGGTTTATCTTGTATTGTGACATCTGGATTAATGATATCCAGCCTACAAGTTTACAAATTTTATTTTTTTAAATTTTTAATTTTTCTTAACAATTAAAAGAAAACCAATAGGAGTGTGGTGAAGGCAATAGGCATGTGAACAAGGCTTGGTTTTTAATTTTTTGTTTTTCTTAACAATCATAATATTACGCCTCGTCTTCTCTTTTTATATTAAACCTCACATTCACACAAGCACCATTACACACCTTTATAGTGATCACTAACACTGCTTACGTGACTTTTTCATCACTAACACACACCTATTACACACGCCCTTGTTGTAAAAAAAAACCAAAAATTCAATTAATTGTAGTAGTTTCATTTGAATAATCAACTTTGTGACTAAATTCCTTTCAAACACACTATTTTGGCATCGATAACTCATCTATTTTAACTATATCTTCGACACACATTAGCTTGTTGGAGAGAGAACCCAAATACATGATTATTTGTGTCTAAAGTTAATGAAAAGTCATTATTTCAACGTTAATAATAAGTAAACAAAAGGTTAATGAAACACAAAGTTACACGCTTCATGAGCTTGGTATTGCAATACAGAACTTCAAGGATATCAAAGTTTGATAGGAGAAGGTGTGTGTGAAAGTGTTTACCAGAAAGTCAAAATTAGTTTTCTCTCGGACGCCATCTTTTAAATTTTCAAACTTAATGAATTTTTATGTGTATAAGTATTTAAATTTTATTTTCAACTCAAAGAGTTTTATGTTAGAAACAAAATATAAGATGTAAGGATCTTAAAATGGGTCGAATCATAAATTTAAACCCAATAGTTGACTTTACTATAAAGTCAAACAGTTGAGATAAATTTTAAAAAGAGAAAATTACCAAAATGGCCATTTGACTGGTGAAACATACTAAAATGGTCAGACTTTTTTAGTCTACTAGATCATGGTCATTTAGGCCAATAAACGGCTAAAGACGGTTAGTTTAGCCGGCTCCTAATTCCTTGCCTCAGAGTTTTAACCAACCAAATCTCGACACGTGGCGGCATTGACTTTTTAGCCGGCTAAAAGCGTCTATTTAAACGGCTTAGCAGGCGTGTTTTTTTTACAGCTTGGATCGATTTTAGCCGGCTATTTGACTTTCGTTAGCCGGCTATTTGAATGTTTATAGCCGGCTATTTTTCTAAAAATAAACACAACAATCATATAATAAGTAGTCAAATACAATATACGTTTAATTTGTTAAAATAAACACAACAATCATATAATAAGTAGAGCTAAAATAGAATATTAAACTAATGTCTTACACAACAATATTATATTTGAGAACTATTTTTATATTATTGTTGTGTTTATTTTAAAACATTAAACTTAGATTGTATTTGACTACTTATTATATGATTATTGTGTTTATTTTAAGAAAAATAGTCAGCAATGAACATCAGCGCTAAGGAAAGTCAAATAGCCGGCTAAAATCGAGCCAAGCTGGAAAAAAAAACATGTCGGCTGAGCCGTCTAATTAGACGGTTTTAGCCGGTTAAAAAGTCAGTGACGCCACGTGTGGAGATCTGGTTGATTAAAACTCTAACAAAAAGGAACTTGGCATGGAATTATAAGCCGGCTAAACTAGCCGTCTTTGGTCATCCTTGGCCTAAATGATCATGAATTAGTAGGCTAAAAAAATATGATCATTTTTGTAAGTTTAACCGGTCAAATAACCATTTTGGCCATTTTCCTTGTAAAAAACCCTTTTTTTCGTTGAAAAAGCACCAAGGACAATATTTTGGAGTTGATATTTAACTTTATATCAATATATATTATTGGGTTTGAAATTATTAAAGAAGTAAATTTCGTTTTTGGTCCCTAAGGTCTGGTCTGTTTAACACTTTTAATCCAAAAAGAATTTTTTAACATATAAATCCTTATGGTTTGCATTTTGTAATGGTTTTGGTTTATTTGACTAACTCTGTTAAATTTTTCAGTTAACTAGAAAGGTAATTAGTCATTTTAAATATGAGGGACCATTTATGTAAATTTTTAATATAACTTGATGTTTAGTGATTGTTTTTACAATTTACTTAAAATAATAAAAATATAAATTATGAGGGGCTATTTTTATAATTATTTTTAATGTATCATGATTTATATTTTTATTATTTTAAGTAAATTGTAAAAACAATCCCTAAACATCAAGTGATTTTAATAATTTATAAAAATAGTCCCTCATATTGAAAATGACTGAATTACCTTTCTAGTTAACTGAAAATTTTAACAGAGTTAGTCAAATGGACCAAAACCGTTACAAAATACAAACCACAAGGGTTTATATGTTAAAAGATCCAGTTTTGGATTGAAATGGTTAAACAGACCAAACCTTAGGGGTTGGCCAAAAATGAAATTCACTCTTGTTAAAAAGAAAAGTGTATACTAACTAGTAGATGTAAACCTGCATGTTACGGTGGGCTGTTGATGTGAATGAAAATTCAGCGACATGTACACTAGTATTCACTCCGTGAAAAAATTTAATGTCGAAACGTGGATAAAATAAGCATGTTGAAACGACAAAAATGGAATTTTATAAAACATCATGTTTTAAAGGTTGTAAGAAAAAAAAAACTTTAAATTAGCTTCGATGGCTTGTATATTCGTGCTTCAATGACTTATACATTATCACCAAAACTCAGTTTTTAAGGAAATTTATATCGAAACGTAGATAAAAATAAGAATATCGTAATATTACATTTGGATTTTATAAAAATTATATTTTAAAAGTTCTAAAAGAAAAATAAAATACGATTAAAATGAATTATAAATATACTAAAATAATAAAATATTAAAATATTAAAAAAAATAGTGTTAGTTGAAGAGTGATTCAAGTTTTAAATTGTATGTATTAATAATAGTAGTTTTTTTTGGTTTCGCTGATGAGACACACATCCATATTATTTCAACATATTGTCATCATTTATACGTCTCGTATAGGTATACGAAAGGTATATGCACAAACCTTAAAAAAGTCAGGTTGGAATGTTAGTTCTTGTCTTGCGGCTGCTTTATATCGACGTATAAGAATATACGCCACGTAAACAAACCTATGAGATTTTGATATTCAAGTTTGGGAGATTTTTGGTTGTTCATAGGCGTAAACGACTAGTAAAATAACAATAACACCCTCTACGTCGCCGCGCTTTTGATGGAATACAATAAAGAATCGGCGCACGCCACACCTCTCTCTCTCTCTCTCATAGGCATATACGACTAGTCATGAAACTTTTTTACCAAAATCAGGTCACCGAACTTTTTTCGGTGTTTGGATGTCCATAGTCTATTATTCTAATAAATACTTCGAGGTTCTCTTTCATTGTTTTGACTAAACAGGCACTCGAACACTGGATAAGAAGAAAGTTTTATATCAAATAATCAAATAATAAAGTGAAATTTAGAGCAAAAGTTTAAAAAATACTTAATTTATTAGAGCAAAAGTTCAACAAATACCTAAATTAGGGTTGTTTGGTCTTTTGATACAAGATTCGGGAGAGTGGAGGGGAAACCTTTAACACACAAACCGACTCACGCATACGATGGTGGCATGTGATTTTCAATTAGGTTTGGAGGGGGGGCTTCTCAGTCGATAGCCGCTTGCTTCAGTTTCACTTAATTACGTTCGATGAATATGGGAAAGGTATGATAAGACCGGTTAATTGTTTTGAAGGGATTAGATGTCTTACGACAAAAAGGTTATTTGGTTAATTGGCTAGTGAGGTTAATTGTTTATAAACCTTATTAATGGGTATGCACAATTAATCAATTAATTTATAATAAGTTTATATTTGTTAATTAGTTTATAATAATTAATACGTTTCGATTTGTAAAATTTTAAAGTTTCAAATTAATTTTTTGGGTGTCGTTTTGGTTAAAAAGTAATTTCATGAGGGTATGTGTCAAAATTTCTTGAAGGTCGCTCGTGATTAGATTATACATATAGAAACAAATTGTTTTTTTCATGGGAGTCGGCCGACCACATTCTAACCATGTGGGCACGCCAATGTTCATAACTTAGGGTAAGGGGTATACCCCCGTGAAGGAGCCGAGTGAGGGGATGTGGCACCCTCACTTGAGGGAAACACCGCCCCCTCTCCAAGTGAGGGGCATGGGAGAGGATTCCCGCGAGATATTTCACGGATGGATGTGAGCATGTGAGGGAGTGAGGGAGGATTCCCGCGGGATATTTCAAGGATGGATGTGAGCATGTGAGGGAGTGAGTGGTAGGTGTTATATGATGATTGGGTGCGATGCAAGTGAGGCATGTGAATAGTGTTCCTTCTATAAATGAGGGGCGTGAGTTACCTCACTTACTTGAAAGTATACCGTATGCTATTATAGAAAGAGAGCATGACATCGGTTTAAGTTGATGTGACAACTTATTAGGTTGTCATGTCAAATAAGTAAGACAAATTGGTTTTTAATGATCTAAACTATGACTCATTGGCAAATAATAATCCGAAATAACAGTTTGGCTTATGATAATCTCAACTTTCACTTTTGTTGTTAATGGCAGTTCCAGTAGCATAATCAGCATAGATATCAAAAGACTTGTAACCTAATGGTATCAAGGACTTGTAACCTAATGGTACGTTAAATTATTAGTTACTTTTAAAGTTAAATATCAAAGGACTTGTAACCTAATGATATCAAGGTATTAATAAATATGTCTTGTTAAAGAGATTGAAGATTTAAATCCTATAGTGAACAAAATGACAAATGAATTTTCTGTTAAAAAAGTTTGAATATATACTATATCAATATAAAATTATATTTATTTTTATGTAGTTTACCCTACATTTTGTTTCCTTTTTCTCAATCTCGGTAACACAAGACAAACTTTTTTTGTGCGTGTATTTCTTCTCTTTTTCTTTTATTTAAAATACAGAGAACACAATGTTAACATGATATTAGAGGTTGGTAAAAAAAAATTCATATAAACATATAAAGTGATTTTGTTTAATTATCTTTTCTAATGAAATATGGTATACGTGAGTATGGATCAAGTGAAGGAAAAAGTATATATCATGTGGCGTCACCTTATTTTCTATAATTTTCATCATAAGGATACATAATAAGGAGTATACATAAATGAGTGACACTAGTGTGAGTATTAATTACTTTTTTAAATTAATATTAATTAAAAATAAACATTATTTAATTAACATAAATTAAAAATAAACATAAATAAATTAACATAAATAAAATTACACAATATTATATTTTTCATTGATAGCTTTTTATTTGTTCTTGATATATGTTTGCTCCGCTCTATGGATATGATCAAGGTTAAGCGAGAGAATTTTTAACTCTTCCCTTTCTCTCTTTCACTCCATCCTCTCTCTTTGACTCGTGTTACATTATCTCATTTGTTCGACCATTTGTTGACTGATATCGAAGTAAGTGGAGGCCGAGCCAGATGCTTTGTCTTTTACTTTTTTTCTTTTCGACCGGGCGCAGTATCTCTTTCACATCATTCGCTATATCTTGGTAGAGATCATATAAAATTCTTCCATTGGCCCGACCTATCGTTCTTGTCGATCGAGACGATCCACCACTTGAGGTAACGTACAATGATTGCCATTTGTTGTTTGTGTTGGTTCCTTTTAGTGAGACCTTCACCTAGGTGTTGCTTGTGTTTCAGCAACAGATTCCGGCATCACTTTGCGATTCGGGGACAAACTCAGGATCAGGGGTGGTTGGATTAGGAATTTGTACTATGTACCCGTGTTGGTTGAACATGTTCTCTTGTTGAGGGTGTACGTTGAACGCATAATATATTCAAAACATCGGGTTGTTTGAATCGTTGGGATTCATTTTCAAAATGATATAGAACATAAAGTGAGATTTTGGTGTGTAAACTTAGATGTGAGAGTTTAGAATTTGTCAGTCAAAAATTATGATGAAAAGGTTATATTTATAGTGTTAATTTTGAAAAAATGATTACATTGTTGTTTAAAGAAGGTAGTCGTTGAACGGCCCACGTCAAACAATCAAAAAACAATTGAAAAGCCTCATGATTTTTTTCACGCACCCACCTCACGCCAACGAGGGGACGGTGTTTCACATGTATCACACCGCTCATGCATGTAAATAACCGGGTATACCCCTTGCTCTAAGATGAACATTAGTTTATAAACTCTACATTAAATGCACAAAATATATCCCTTAGTAAATCGATGTAATTCATGCAAAATTATATTGCTAAAAACATCATGTTTATACTATGTTTATATTGCATAATAAAATGTGTAGTAACATATTATACAATATAAAAAAATAGAGAAAACTCAATTTCACTAGCAATTTTTAGATAGCACTTTTTAGCAAAAGGGATGGCAGAAGAATATGAAACTCAACACATTCAAGAGATGTATTATGCCATGTGACCGGATGTGGAAATACTCTTAAAAGAATCTCTCGATAGGTATGAGATTAGGTGACACAGCTAGAATAACATAAGTATTTATCCTCCTTGAAACCTAATATATTAATATGTTGCATAATCTTAATATATTACCAAACAATATGTTGAATATTTTAGAAACTTAAAATTATATAATTATTAAAACTATATAATTGAATATTTTATATTTTAAATCAACTTTTAGGTAAGTCTGAGTTAAATTTTAAACCACATAAAATTATAAACTTGTATACCCCATACTTATAAATATATGAGATAGATATAAGACTAATTTCATGATAAGTATAACCGTATAAGGCTAATGTTATCAAAAGTTATAATACCCGGACTAATGGAATTCCTAATATGAAACACACTACAAATTTTACATATTTACTCTTGGAGGTAGATAGTAAGGCCTCGTTTGGCTCATCGATTTCTCTGGAATTGAAAAAAAAAATTATCCAAAGTCGTGTTTGGTTGGTCATAAGATGAAAGCGAACGAGATGAAGACAATAATAAATCAAAATTGTTCATATATCAAAATCATGAAAGCGAACGAGATGAAGACCACCCCTTGAGTGATGAATATGATCTTCGTCAACACTTTCCATCTTCATCTTCGTCTACACTTTTCGTCATTTTCTTCACAGGTTCCATCTTCGTCGAATCATTCAACACTTTTCATCTTCGTGTTCATCATTTTCCTCATCACTCTTCATGTAATCGCAGGTTCCATCTCCGACAATAATAAATCAACCTAAATATGTTGCTGGTTAAAATTACAAAGGGTGAAGACCAGACAAACAAACAAAAATCAACCTAAAGATAAATCATAAAGAAGAATCTACCAGCTTCGAGCGACCAAATAAACTGATTGATGTCTAAGAAAATGTAATTATCGAAAAAATACAAAATTGTTAAAAGAATTCCAAAATCGTTTCTTTTAGATTCAAAGCTTCCCGTATTGTCGTGGTCACATCTAGATCGATGTCTAAGAAACTGAAATTAACGAAAAATCCTTTCTAAGTAGCGATCAAAATCGATTAAACTGTACCCATCATGATTAATGGAGACTGGACATGGAAACCTTGCGATGGAATCTGGGAGGGACGATTGACAAGGAAGGGAAGTGGGGCAAGGGTTTAGAGGATAAATCAGTCATTTGACTTTTAAACTTGCAAATTCCTCTATCAAATTTACAAACGAAACACTACATTAATTTTCATAAGATTTTATTCAAATTCCAATTCTAATTCTAATTTATTTACAAAACATTCAACGAACTAAAGAGCCCTAAAGTTCTACCGTTAAAAGAGGAAAGGTAAATATTAAAGTATTTGTCTTAAAAAAGAGTTTACCCTCTCTTTAAAAGTGAAGGGTTTAAAACCTTGTAAAATAGAGGTTTAGATGGCTAAATAGTATGCAATTATTAGATCGGAAGATGTGGTGTAATTTCCATGTTATGATATAAGTTGTTTTAGGTTATGACTTGTTTTAATAAAATTGTTCATTCAAAAAAAAGATGGCTAATAAAGTAGATTACAAGACCTTCTAACAAATGTTAAAATTAAATTGAAAAACTAATAAACTAAATCGTGAGAAGTGTCAAAGCTCAATGCATATCGTACAATCTTTGCATTGAAAGTTTGGCCCACCTACCATGTGCCTTGCCACCTATGTTATCACATGGGCTATTCCAAACTAACCTCTTGATCATCAATGCATGTTAAATCAAGTGATAAATTTACACAATAATAATCAAGTTTATTAAGTGTTTCATTTAAATAGTTTAAAGTTTTTTTATTTTTTTAAAGTCACTCAACTTTCAATAGATGTTTCAATCCTATGTAATATTTTTATAAATGTTTAAATTTTTGAATATTGAATGAGATATATGAAACATATATGAATTTTGTTCACTATTTAGCAATTATTTTTTTCTAATTCGACTTAAATATAACAATTTTGAAAGTTGTTAATTATTTGATGAACTTTTATTTCTTCACTATTACCTCCTACTTTAAGTTAATTGAATAAAAATTTCACTTATTGTTAACTAATATTTATATATATTTCGTTTGGCTCATTCAATTTTAAAAAATTTAAACATTTATAAAAATATTACATAGTATTGGAACACTTAGTGAAAGTTGAGTGACTTTAAAGGGATAAAAAAACTTTAAAGTATTTAAATGAAACACTTGATAAACTTGATTACTATTTGGTAAAGTTTTCCCTTAAATCAATTAAAACATCTCATATTTACTTTTTTTTTGAAAGATGAATTTCTTTTTATACCTGTCACTAGTGGGACTTGAACCCGTGATCTTATATTTACTGTGAAAAGAAAATTTTTTGTTTGCAATATTGATATCTTATCTAAAATTTGGATGTGATGATTTTAGATCAAGGGGTATACATTTGGTGATGCTCTCAAATGATTCTTCATCACTCAAATGAAAAAATCAAAAGGGTGGTGTTTCCTCAACTGATAAATCTTATCACCCAATCACCGCATGACACCTCAATAGTTTTCCTCCCTTTTGTATATCACGTTTGAGAAATCCCCGTGAAATTTTTCACGATGTGGACCCAAAAATTGCATATCACGCTGTGGTTTAATCAAGGGGGTGGTGTTTCCTCAAGTGATGGTGCTACATGGATGCCAAATCGGATCACGCCTTGTTTTTTTGGATGTATACCGGATGATCTTAGTACGTTTATACAAATATGTGATTTTATATTACCATTTATGTATGAGTATTGAGTAACCAAACGAAGTAGGGATGACAATTAAACCCGAACCCGATGGAAAAACCCGAAACCCGAAATATTTGGGACATGTATGGGCCGGTTAATCGGGTATGGGACCGGGTTTATGATTACATTTGAAATTTTTCAGGGGTTTGGGATGGGTATGGGATACGGTGATATACCCATTTACCCGCCCCGATTACCCGATACCATATACTCGTTTACCCGATTATATACCCGACATATCTTTCTTTTTTTATTTAATTTAAGTGTATATACCATATTTATTTTAAGTATATATATATATACCGTATTTATTTTAAATGCATATACCAAACATGATTTTATTTTAATTACAACTTTATATATATCCGACGGGTTTTGGGTCAAGTATACCCAACGGGTATTTTTTACAAACTAACGGGTTTACCCGAAACCCACGGGTATACCCGATACCCAACGGGTAATTACCGATAGAAACCTGACGAGTTTTGAGCCGGATATGACACAAGACTTTATAATCGGGTATGGGGTTGGGATTCCCAAACCCGACCTATTACCATCCCTAAAAAGAAGTTGGTTAAATACGGTTCAAAGTGACACAAAGCATATACAAATTATTAAATGATTTTAATAATGGTCTTTGTATATGAAGTATATAAATGGATCTATGTGTTAATGAAGAGAGAGAAAATTATTGACATGTTGGTTTGAGGTGATACAACCCATTTTACAAGTAGTCAAGTACTATGCTTTTTTGTAGCATGTTACTTGATCACTAATTTTATTAAAATGTAACGTTATAATATTAAGATTCAAATATACGATCTCTAATTAATTAAGCATGAGTATCGTTGTAAAAATCGCTAGGCGCTAGTCGGGCGGTGAGGTAGGGCCTAGGCTTAGGCGGGATTAATCGGGGCCTAGGCGGGATTAATCGGATTGGAATTTTTATATGTAATTTTCATTTTTTTTATATATACACACATTTTTATATGTAATTTTTATAAAAATATTCATTTTTAAACCACACCAAAGGTTTTCGCCGGAATTTGGCTGGATATTTCAGGTTTTTGCTGGAAATTTCAGGTTTTCGCAGGAATTTGGCCGGAAATTTTAGGTTTTTGCCGGAATGTTCACCGGAATCTGGCCGCAGCGATTTGTACCGCCTAGCGATTTTTGGACCGACTAGGCCAAAATTAGTCGTTAACGAGCCGCCTAGCGACTAATCGGCGCCTAGGCGCCGCCTAAGCGCGATTTTTACAACACTGAGCATGAGGCCTAATCACTTTTGCAAATGTACAACCCTATTCTTGTTTAAAACAATGTTATGTTAAATACTCATTAGGCCTTCGGTCTTATGGTCATGGGTTTTGCTATAAGGTTTTCCTTATTTGGAGGTCTCATGTTTAATTCTCACAAGTTGCACTTTATAATTTCAGGAACACCCTCTGTGACAGGACTTGAACTCTAGGATGGGAGAGGTTAGCGACATCCTAACCGACATGCCGTTCAAAAAAACGTTAAAAAAAAGGGAAAATTACCAAAATGGTCATTTGACCGGTTAAATTTACAAAAATGGTTAAGACTTGTTTAGCCTACTAATTCATGGTCATTTAGGCCAATAGCCGGCTAAAGACGACTAGTCTTAGCCGGCTCCTAATTTCGTGCCAAGTACCTTTATGTCAGAGTTTAACCAACCAGATCTCTTCACGTGGCGGCACTGACTTTTTAGCCGGCTAAATCTGTCTATTTAGACGGCTTAGCCGACGTGTTTTTTTTCCAGCTTGGCTCGGTCTTAGCCGGCTATTTGACTTTCTTTAGCCGGCTATTTGACTGTTCATAGCCGGCTATATTTCTTAAAATAAACACAACAATCATATAATAAGTAGTCAAATACAATCTAAGTTAAATTTCTTAAAAAACACAACAATCATATAAAAAGTAGTGCTAAAATAGAATATTAAACTAATGTCTTACACAACAATACTACATTTAAGCACTATTTTTTATATGATTGTTATGTTTATTTTAACACATTAAACCTAGATTTTATTTGACTACTTATTATATGATTGTTGTGTTTATTTTAAAAAAAATAGCCGGCTATAAACATTCAAATAGCCAGCTATAAACATTCAAATAGCCGGCTAACAAAAGTCAAATAGTCGACTAAAATCGAGCCAAGCTGGAAAAAAAAACACGACGGCTAAGCCGTCTAAATAGACGGCTTTAGCAGGCCAAAAAGTCAATGTTGCCACGTGTCGAGATCTGGTTGTTTAAAACTCTGACAAAAAAGTACTTGACACGTAATTAGAAGTTGGCTAAGACTAGTTGTCTTTAATAAACTATTGATAGAAATGACCATGAATTAGTAGCCTAAAAAAATTTGATCATTTAGTTTGTTAGGTCAAAGGACCATTTTGATGATTTTCCCAAAACATAAACATGTCAAGCAAAATGTGGTTTTCTTATAATATTGGTATGGAGGGGTTCTTTTGACAATTTCAACTTGTATTTGTCAAGCTTGATGTCACATCAAACCATGTAATTCAATCCTTTTGTATTATGCTTTGGTTTTAACGGATTATATTTTGTTGTTATGTAATTAGCTTATTTTATGCAGGAATAATGTTCAACTAAATAAGTAAAGCCACTTTAAACGTAATACAATCCAGTAAAAGAAAATTACAAAAGGAAAGAAAGAAAGAAAGAAGAGAGAAAATGTGTGATTGCTGAGAATCCATATTTAATAAGTCCTTTATGACAGATTTCAAGTCATCCAGGTGAAAGTCGTCAGTCTCCCAGTATACAATAGTGTAAGACTCCAAAACCGGAGACACGACTCGTTAGTATACACGTAAACACAGTAGTAAATGACATCAAATAAACTCAATAAATGTAGCGGAAAACAAACAGTCAACAGTGGTCAATGACCCAACTCTCAAACCTTATCCAATCAAGTACTAACAATTAAATAGTTCATCAACGTAACGGAAAATAAATGTCATCACAACGATCACGGTAACCAATCGCCATCCAGAAGTCGCCAGCTCACACTTTCTCCTTACCTGAAAAACATGTTAAAAGTCAGCTACACTGAGTGAGTTCTATAGTAATTAGTTCGGAAGTATTAGGTCCCGGACGTTTATAAAAATGTTTACGTTACATCAGTTTTCTCATACAATTCATCGTTCATTCAAATATTAGATTTTATCGACGTACACGAAATCACGTCGACTAGCCCAAGGACACGTACGATCATGACTCGTTAGCTGATCACCGTCAGTCATAACAACTCACCGACTAACACCGACTTACCATCAAGCTTGAGCAACCCACTTCATCTGACTTACGTCAGACTAATTTCCCGTCGACTAACGTCGACACAATATCAAATAAATTTTAATATATAGTCACGACATTTAAATACGTGACACTAAATTATACGCATGCAAACACGACTACTATTTCATGTCGCATATAATAATATCATAACCCTTTTGTATACGTGCATTCTCTACAAAGCACGTTGCATGTATTTCTGTCCAAAACATAAAACATTTAAAACTGGGCGATAGAAACTCACCTTTGCTAGATACACTACGATCTTTAGAATTCACCCACTCCTCGTGCTCGCCTTTCAACCTCGCACCTATAATACACACAATACATGAGTCAATATACGACCCGATGCTAATCCTCCGCCTACTCGACTATCCCGGCATCACGCATGATCACATGCATATGCATGACGCCATGCAAAAACCCCTAATCACCATGCAAACCTCCCGTTCACGTATACACACCTGTACACGATCATGGCGGTCACCGGACACGTATCGGCTATCTTCGGCTCCTCTCATGGCTACCGGTAACACCCAATCGGTTCCCGCTGCCTCCGGCCACCACCCGAAGCTCCCAACGGCCTTCGGCCACCGCCCGCAGTCGTAACGGCCTTCGGCCACCGCTGACACGTGCCTTGACCCCACTGTGCCTTTGCCGTCCCCGCTGAGTCGTCACAGCCGTAACCGGCCTCCATGTATTGGTTGTTGTGGCTTCCCGACGCCACCACAACCCCTCACCGTGTCTTCAGATCGCTCTTGTCCCACTCTCGATCACCATACACCTCCGCCCGCCACCCTTTGGGTGTTGGCCACCACCATACTCGCATACCAAACATTCAAAATGATAAACAAACGATTAAACGGAAGAGATGTAGTGATTATACCTCTAAATCGGAGAACTCGTGCCAATCGAATTCCCGAATCACCCCGTCTTCCTCGAAACTCGACTCTTTCGAAACCCTAGGATCATAGGAACAGTTATTATGATTATCCGGGACTTAGAACATGTAAACAATGATTAGAGGACCATGATTATACCTTAATTCGAACAAGGAACTCAACGAACGACGTCTCCTCCTCTCTTTTTCTTTTCGGCAACCACAAAAAGAAAATGGGGAACCCCCATCGCCGTAACACCCTAAAAGGGTTCACACCCGTGGACCGGGCTTTGGCCCTTACGCACTCGTGGCCCAACTCGACTTTTTAATAACACCCCCAATAAGTCCCGTTATTTACTCGCCACCCCTTCTTGATTTATAAAAATGATTTCCGTCAAGTCCCCCGTAACGGGGAACCCTTTATTTACAAAGTTTACAAACCCATTTTCTTAGGTCTTCCCCCCTAAAAGAGGTTTCGTGTAATATCCCAGATTTTACGATGTATCATTTCATGTTATTAGTTTGTAATCCATTATAACTTATCAAATCCAATGAACGTATCATTTCAGAATCCTTGCACGTAGTATTAATATAAAACTTGAATCCTTATTAAATCTAATATAAAATAAATAGATTTGTATTCAATACATATGTATGCCTAATTATATGTAAAAAAAATGTTTAACTTTTATAAGTTTTTATTTACTAGTATGTAAATAAAAATAAACCTATACATGAAACTTGTGAGATTATAAACTTAGCAATTATTTTATAAAGTCATAAAATAATCATGTTTATAAAAGCTATAAAAACTTAATTGTTTTTTTTTTATAAAAATAAAACATATTATTATTTTTATAAAGTCCAAGGTCTAAACTGTCATTTCCGAAACTTGTCTTAAACTAAATACTCATATTTTAACATAAAATGATAAAACCTTCAAACATCAGGGGCCTTTTGTGTAATTAACTCAAACTCCCAGAACCCCAAACCAGTCCTAGGTTCGAACCTCGCAACACTCGGTTCTCACCCCGTTTATTCAAAAACGTGTAATACGGCCAGATTCCCTGCACCTCGGGCTTCCATTCAAGCGTGCGACCCAACCCCGATGCTCATCAATGCCTAATTTCAACCGTAACAACGTGTGGGTTCGAATTTGAATCCATTCGGCGCAACCACTATCTCCCTAACGGTTCTGGCATTAAATGGCAAAATTGGCTATAAATATCAGTGTGACAATCTGGACTTTTCAAGTTAACTCCGTTAACTAAATCCGGTTAAAACCCTAACTCAGTTAACCTAATCTTAAACTTTAGGGACTAATTCTGTCATTTTTCAAACTTAAATACACCTTGAAATACAGGGACCAAAGCTGTAATTACTCTAAACCAAATCTGTTGACTTTTAGAGTCAAAATCAAGAGAATTATGTTCGTTGACTTTTAAAAGTCAAACTCCTTGATTTTGAATCCAAATTCGCATCTTTAACAAAAATTCATGCGAATTCATAACTGAAATGAACGATTACGACAATTACGATCATTATTGTGGCGTTTAACCCTATCATTGATGCGAAGTAATTCCAATTATGGGAAATCAATTTGTAACCGTCGAAGCCGTCGACCCCTTCGTCAAATTCGACGATTCTTGTATTGCTTTCACAAATCGATCACCTGCTCACCTAAATCGCACACCTATGAAGCTGTTACACAAGTCAATTTCACCGAAGTTGAAGCCGGAGTTGCCGGAGACCAACCTTGCGCGAAGTCGGAGCCCGTTTAGTCGAACATAGTCGATTCGACGTCCATTCTGGTAATTGATATCATCCTTCAATTCGTTTATGTGTCTAGATCAAAAGCCCTATCGCAATTGTAGCTTACAACATCGAATTAACCATGAACAAATTCTAGGGTTCATGTACATTCGGGTTTAATCGAAATCCACTCTAGACTCAATCTAAATTCAATTAAAAGGCATGGTTAGTTTCGAAATCTGATACTCTGTAAAAGCCCTATGCTAATTCAGTCTTTTAACATCTAATCGATCACGAACCGGATCTAGGGTTTATGTGGATTTCGGATTTGATCAAATACTGGTCTAGGCACGATCCCAGTGCAATTAAACTATATGGTTAAACTCGCAAGCTCTCACTCATCGAAACCCCCATGATTTCAACAGCTTTTAATATCAGAACTTACCAAATCGATTTTGAGTTCAACATCTAGGGTTTCGATCATTCAGTTCATAATTAAAATATTTAAACTTGATTATTTTGCAATTAAACTCACCCTCAGGTTCGTGACACCCCGATTAACAAAACCCCTATGTATTTTACATCGATTGTTATCAGTTTTGTGGGATTTGGGATTGATTTTGGGTTCGGTTCATGCAAAGGGGAAAGGGCTCAAGGTGTTGGATTGTTAAAACCATTTCTAGTACAATTATGTCGCGATTCACTAATGGGCAGAGATGGTTAAAGCACTATACTCACACGCAGGAGACCCGGGTTCGAATCCGGTCTCCTGCAATATTATTTTTGGGGGCTGTTTCATTGATTTTCACATAAACAATAAATTCCCATATTGTTTTAATAATATATAAACATGTTTTAGCCCGGAAAATCACCCGTAGGCTCGGGTGTAGATTTTATAACCCATCTTTAATATGATTTCACACTTTTATAATAACATGTTTATTTAACCTATGACCCCGAATAAATAATATAACCAGGTTATTTTCAACCCGTGATCTAAAGTAAAAATAATATATATATATATATATATATATATATATATATATATATATATATTTCGTTATTAGATTTCATGTAACATTCTAAACAAATAAATAATATAATTATTTATATTAATTACACTCGTTTTTATCATCGAATAAAATAATAGATTTATTATTTTTGTCGCACAATTGTTTATTATGATATTTTGTTAAATCTAAAAATAATATATATTATATTATTTTCTTAGGCCATTAGTTTAATGGTACAAACATTCGAATATATTTTATATTATTTTATCATTCGTCGCGTAACGTATATATCTTGAATATTAATTAAGAATTCTTATTCCCGTGGACACGTTCGTCTACTCTTTAATCATTAGAGCGTTTAGAACGTTCAACATTCCGTGTCGTCGTCACAAATCTCATTATATCCCTAATAATTATGATGTAATTCTAGGGCATTCGTGAGCCGTGTTCGGCTAACGCTTGAGATTCAAATCTCATACTTGTGTGATACTGCCTACTACGCAACGCAGGTGAGTTTTCACGGCCCATTTTTACTGTTTTAACTCGGGGGAGAAAACATGTCACAACAACTTTGTATTATTGTATTCATATGTTATCAATGTTAAAGCTAAGCGTAATACACTATCACTGAAAGTCCTCAACACACATCGAACCGTTAATATGGATCTTAGCGTGGTAATATTTAGTAGTACTACTGGGTTTTACAAATCCCACCCGCGTTAGTTGCGCTAACTCGATTGGAGGTCGAACGGGTGAAATGTTAGCCTAATCACATCGCCAGAGTTGATAGACTTGGCATGAGGCAAATAAACTTAAACAGTCGGCTTCGGTTGCGAGCGCTTTAGTAAGACATGAAACGTAGGTTAGTTACCTATAGATACGTATTGATTGTACAATAATCTAGTAAACGTTTATTTATATATTGAAACCTGTGAACTCACCAACCTCGTGTTGATATCTTTTCTTACATGTTTTCTCAGGTCGCTAAGTTAAGGCACATGAGCACGACTAGGACATGCATGGAGTCCTATATTTAATTTCTTGTTTAATAAGACGTTTGGACTGTTTTCATTTATGTTTGGACTGGACTTTTGGGCGCGTTTGTTTTGCGCATTTACTTTCATTTATCGCTTCCGCATTTACTCTGAACGTTATGATATTTCATTTGAGTCTCATATAAAGTCGTTCAATGTAACTAATGACTGAGATCCTGGTTTGTGACTTCCCAAACGGTAAAACTTCGTTAGTGGAAATTTGAGGGTGTGACAATCAGTTACAAAACCTCAACGACATCACCCTCAAACTACCTAAACACTCAATTTGGTTGTTCGTTCCTTACATTGCCAGATTTAAATCGCATATGTCGTCTTTAAACCCAGGACTCGATCTCCCTCGTCTCGATTTCGTTTCAGGTAATTCGAATGGCCAATATTGTCGTTTTCATTCAAGGATCAAAAGCCCTATGTCAATTTACAATGATAGAGGGGATTTTGATTCGTATTCAGAGATTGAAATTCTAGGGTTCATACGGGAATTAGGGGAAATTCGGAATTATGTTTAAAAGATTTCTTTTTCAGATTATACACCAGCGAGGCCCGTATCCGGGTGGTTAGTGCATGTGTGTGCAAACTTGGGTGGTTCGGGTTCGAATCCGGCCAACCCAAGTTTTGTGATTTTATTTTTTTTAGGCTTTTAAAACAGTTTAAAAACTTCCAATTATTTTTATAAAATCTGTTATGTTTTTATAAACATAAAACCGGATTTTATTCATACTTTTATTTCCAGAAAGTATTTTAATTAATTAAGACTTAATTAAAACTTGTTTAATCATTAATATTAAATACCTAGAAGCTATAAAAATAATCTAAACTTTTATAAAAACTTATAAAATAAGCTAAAATCACTGTGTAAAATCAGAAAATTAAATTTACTATTTATTTTCTATAGTAAATAAAATATTTTGTTTAAACTTTAATACTTGTTTAACTAAAAAGAAAATTCATATAATTTTATAAAATCAGACAAAATTTATAAAACTTATATCCTTATTTCAGAAATCAGAAACTTATAAATTTTGTACATTTTATAAAATAAATTTAAAACTTAAAAATTAATTATTTATTTAGATAAAACATAAAGAAAAATAAATACATTTTATTTGAACATTTATAAACTTATAAACTTTATAAAAATTTTAAAACATTTGTAAACTATAATTAAAACATTAACTTATACCTATATACTTGTAGCTAGTAAGAAACTATTTTTTATAAATGTATATATATGGTTTATTTTATTTAAACTTCTAAACAAATTTCTAATTATTATTTAGAGTTATTTTTGTAATGAATTCTTAATTGATAAACACCTAAATAATTTTGAGTGAATTATATAAATCATTTTAAATTAGATAAAGTAAATATTTCTAAACTCTTTTAAATAATTATTAATTATCCTTTTTAGATAATTATTATTACCCTTAATAAGTAATTACTATTTATATTTAATAGTATTTACTTTTCTTTAGATAATTATTATATATTCTTAATAATTATTTACTACTTATACTTAACAATTATTTATTAATTATTTGGAAAATTATTTTGTATTCTTAATAATTATTTATCCTTTTAGATAACTACTAGATATTCTAAATAATTATTTAACCCTTTAAATAATTAATTATTTAACCCTTTAAATAATTATTTAGTTATCCTTTACTAAACAACTATTTTATGATACTTAATGCAACACAATCACTACCGCCTTCCCGTATGAAACCCTAGTCAATTTTAAATCTTGGATCTTTGTCACAGATTTTAGAATCAAGCCTTAAACTTTAGACTTGTCATTTAGACTTGTTGTGAGGATATCCTTCCTCAAAGCTTCACTACATTTAATCTTTGTTGGACACTCTTGCATTATTCCATGTGAGTATACTTAGCCCTCTTTTTGTTTTGTTTTGGTTTATAAAACTTGGGGTGGAACATGTGTCAAACTTTTAGACTTATACAATTCAAACACAACTATGCTTATATGCTTTCTATGTGTTATATGCTTTTCAGATGTGTTATATGCCTTTCAGACTTGCATGCTTAAATTAAACTTAAAACTAGCATCTTCATTAACTTTGGCCGAGCCTACATTGACAATGATAGATCTATTGTATTTGACCAATCCACCTAGATTGATTGATCCTTCGGGGGGAGCCCATGGTGATTGTTGCTGGATTTAAACTTAAACTTTTAAGAGTAACCCCCGGGTTATGCCTAAACTTGGTTAGAGGTTTGAAATGCACAATGTTTAACTTGCTTGTTCTCACATTTATACTTAGATGCATTGACATAGTGAATTGTAAAACTTTTAAAGACTTTGTTAAACAGTGTCAAAACCTTTATATCTCACCAACTATTTTTATTTAACAGTTTACTTAACATGTTTTAGGTGCTCAAGTTTGAGGCTTACATTGTCAACACATAGGATGCTTGGACCTAGAATATCTATCAATTTAAAATTATGTTATCATTATGTTGTTGAACAATATGTTACTTTTTCCTTATGTTTGAATCTTTAAATTTATTAATGGAATACCTCAACTTTATTAGTCAACCTTGTGCTTTTGAACAACCGCGTTCGCCCCGACGTATAATCTGCCGTCGGTTGGGGTGTGACATTTCGCCCTCGAAACCTGTGTCATCTGAAAACAATTGCGGATATCGCTCGCGCATATCTGCTTCTGGCTCCCAGGTAGCTTCAGATCCCTTGCGATGTTTCCATTGCACTTTAACAATTGGGATCACTTTCTTTCGCAATGTCTTTTCCTTCCTGTCCAGTATAGCCATTGGTTCTTCTACGTAATTTAGCTTATCATCCACCATAATATCATCTAACGGCACTTGTTCCGTAGCGTCAGCCAAACACTTCCGTAAATGGGACATATGAAAAGTTAGGTGTATCCCTGCAAGTTCGTCTAGCAACAACAGTCGGTAGGCGACACTACCAACACACTCCTCTATCATAAACGATTCGATATACCTCAGACTAAGCTTTCCCCGTTTCTAGAAACGAATGATGCCCTTCCAGGGCGACACCTTAAGCCATAATCCCCTGCATTGAACTCTATAGCTCGCCGCCTCTTATCGGCGTAAGACTTCTGCCAATCCTGAGCGGCTTTCATCCTTTGCTTCGCTAATTCAAACTTCTCGGAAGTTTATTTTACAACGTCCAAACTCCCTAACTCTTTCTGTCTAACCTCTCCCCAGCATACCGGGGTCCTACACCTCCTCCCATAAAGCATCTCGTATGGTGGCATCCCAATAGTCGCATGATAACTATTGTTATAAGAGAATTCTGCCAACGGTAGGTGACCATCCCATGCACCTCCGAAATCAATCACACATGCACGCAACATGTCCTCTAACGTTTGTATCGTCCGCTCCGACTATCCGTCAGTCTGAGGGTGATACATAGTGCTAATGTGTAACCTCATCCCCATAGCTTCATTGAACCTCTTCCAAAACTTTGACGTAAATCTCGTATCCCGGTAGGATACAATAGAAATCAGCACTCCTTGCCTGGCAACGATCTCATTAACAAACACTTCGGATAACCTTTCCGATGAGAAGGTCTCCTTAATCGGTAGAAAATGAGCTTTTTTCGTTAACCGATCCACTACTACCCAAATTGTATTGTGCCCCTTCACCGTCTTGGGCAGCTTTGTAAAAATATCCATCGTGATGTGCTCCCACTTCCACTTCTGAATCTCAAAAGGTTGGATTTTGTCAGAAGGCTTCTGATGCCCTGCTTTAACTTACAAGCATGTCAAACACTTGCTTACACACTGGGTCATATCACGTTTCATCCCCGGCCACCAATAGTTGCCCTTCTTATCATGATACATCTTTGTTGCTCCCGGATGTATCGAGTACTTTGACTTGTACGCTTCTTCAAGTACGTGCTCTCTAAATCCACCAAACCTCGATACCCAGATATGGTGACCCTTGACCCACACCCCTTGACCGTTCTCAGTCAACAGATCACGTTGTCCAAAAATCCTTTCTTCTTTTAGCCTTTTTCCTCTCGCAAGGCTTCCGCTTGCACGCCCTTTAATAATGCCAGGAAATCCGGCGTTACCACTTGGTGACACGCTTTAACCCTAATTGGCGTGTGTTCCTCTTTACGGCTCAACGCGTCGGCAACTACGTTTGCCTTACCCGGATGGTAAAGAATCTCACAGTCGTAGTCCTTGATTAGCTTTAACCACCTCCTCTGTCTCATATCCAACTCCTTTTGCTCAAAGAAGTACTTCAAGCTCTTATGATCCATGTAGATTGTGCACTTGATTCCGTACAGATAACGTCTCAACACCTTGAGTGCAAATACTACCGCCGCTAACTCTAAATCATGGGTAGGGTAATTCACCTCATGCGTCTTCAATTGTCTTGATGCATACGCTATTACTTTCCCTCGTTGCATTAACACGCAACCTAACCACAAATCAAACGCGTCCGAATACACTACTAAGTCGGTTGTCCATAACGGTAATGTTAACACTGGTGCTTCAGTCAACCGCTTATTTAACTCATGAAATGCACCATCTTGATCCGCTCCCCAAGCAAACTTCACTCCTTTTCGAGTCAATTTAGTTAATGGTGTTGCCAACTTGGAGAAGTCCTTGATGAACTTCTTGTAATAACCGGCTAACCCCAAGAAGCTATACACCTCCGTTGGAGTCTTAGGAGTGTTCCACTTCAGTACTGCTTCAATATTTGTGGGATCCACCATAATCCCTTATGGGTTAATAACATGCCCCAGAAACTGCACTTCCCGGAGCCAAAACGCACACTTCGAGAATTTAGCGTAAAGCTTTTCTCGCCTCAATGTCTCTAACACTTCTCGTAGATGATCTCCATGCTCTCCTCACTCTTAGAGTAGATTAGAATATCATCAATAAACATAATTACCGATCTATCCAGCATTGGCCGACACACGCGGTTCATTAAGTCCATGAATGATGCCGGAGCATTCGTCAACCCAAAGGACATAACCAAGAACTCATAATGCCCATAACATGTCCTAAATGCAGTCTTCGGAATATCCTCCTCCCTAACCTTCAGCTGGTGATACCCTGATCTCAAATCTATACGCGAAAACCACTTTGCTCCCTGTAACCGGTCGAATAGGTCATAAATACGCGGTAACGGATACTTGTTCTTGATCGTCAGCTTGTTAAGCTCCCGGTAGTCGATGCACATACGCATGCTACCATCCTTCTTCTTCACAAACAAGATCGGTGCACCCCATGGAGAGATACTTGGTTTTATAAACCCCTTGTCTAATAAATCCTGATGTTGCTCCATGAGCTCCTTCATCTTTGTCGGTGCCAATCGATATGGAGCTTTAGCAACCGGCTGAGCTCCTGGCTATAGATCTATCTGGAATTCGATCTCCCGTTCCGGTGGTACTCCCGTCAAGTCATCAGGGAACACATCCGGAAACTCCTGCACCACTGGAACCTCTGACAAGTCTATGCTTTCGCTTCAGTATTGGTGACATAAGCTAAGTATGCCCCGCACCCACGCCTCAATGACTTCGCTACCTACATCATAGAGATAACTCTCGGTAGAGAGCTCACTCTGTTGCCATACACCGTCACCACCGTTCCTTCCAAGGACTTCAACCTTATCATTTTATGTCGACAAACAATGTCCACATCTAACGCGGCCAACCAATCCATTCCTAACACATAGAGCGATAATAAAAAGTCTAGCAGGGAATCTATGACCCTCTAGATCAATAAAGCAGTCGTCTAACGCTTCAATGACTCCGGTAGGTGATCCCACCGTGGTCTCAACACTAAACGACTTTTAATCATCCTAGCCGTCCTACACAAACTCTTGCAAAATGATGGTGCTACGAAGCTCTTACTTGCCCTGAATCGAATAAAACAGAAGTTGCTACATTATTAATGAGAAAATTACTTGAAACCACTTCAGGGTTAGTCTTGGCTTCAGCTGCAGTCATATTGAAGGCTCTTGCCTTCGCCTTCGGCTTTTCGTCTTCTTTCTTTACTCGTACCGCTTCTTTGCTCGACCCCACACCCTGTCCTGCCTTACAATCTTTCGCCAGATGGCCAAAATCGCCACACTGATAACACTTCCGTCCGCGCGGGCAGTCCTTAGCAATATGCCCCGCTTTACCGCATCTATAACAAGAACTTGCATCTGCCCTGCACTCACCCGAGTGCATATTTCCACACTTGCGACATGAATCCGGACCATCGGACCTAGTCTTCTTCACAAACGGAACCTTCAAATCTTTACCGAACCTCTTGAGTGGTACGGTCCACTTCTTATCATCCGACTTCTTCTCTTGCTCCTCAACTCCCATGACATCATCATACAGAGTCCCACTAAGATACATCGCATCGTCAAAACTCGAAGGTTGCTGAGCCTTGACTAAATGCCTAACACGATACAGTAGAGCGGCTACATACAACTTCATCCATCGCTCATCTTTTCCAGCTAAGTGTGGCACCAAACGTGTCATCCCTATGAACTTTGACGTGTACTGACGATGAGTCGATTTACCTGCCTTGAGAGTCAGAAACTCCCTCTCTATTCTTTCAAGCTCTCCCGAAGCACAGAACTTCTTCCTAACCAAACCCTTTAGATCATCCCAAGTCATAGCTTCCAACTCCTGAGTAGTTTTTCTTTCTTTCACCGAGTTCCACCTGTGCAAAGCCTCAGTAGAGAAAGAGTGAGAAACGAACTTCACTATCTGCTCCGGCTTGCACTCACTGATAGAGATGGTGGACTCCATCTTAGTAAGCTAGTGGTACGTGGCCACTGCACCCTTCAACCCATCGAACCTAGGCGGATCGCACTTCTTAAAGTGCCCGTAGTCACAGTTGCTGCTAGTTCCAGTCGTCTTCTTCTTTTTCTCCACTTCCACCAGTACTCTCGTCTATAGCTCCTCAAACGTTGCCTTCACGATATCAGGCAGGTACTCGTGAATCATCTCCGCCACTTCCTTCTTAAATACCTCGCGAACCTCTAGTTCGATCTGGAACCCTTCATTATGCTCAGAATGCACCGAAGGTTCAGCACGCACTAACGGTTCAGTATGAACCGACACCTCATCATGATTAGCATTCTCATCATGAGCGTTCTCACGACGCCCCCTACCACCAGCATTAGCAGCAATTTGTCTTCTATGTGCCATCGGTTACTGAAATAATAACAAACAAAGCAATACTCAGGTATCAATTAAAACAATCCGAGCAGTGCAATTAGTTAATGACGGTGGCCAATCGCCATTACCCTCTTGCCTTGCCTTTAAGGTTTTAAACCATCCCTATACTGCGTCTTGATATAACGCCCATGTCTTAGCCTACTAACACACACACACACATGTACACTAACTCATACCTGGCGCTTCTGGCTTTTGGTTACACGTGATGACATTTCCTACACATTGGTCCCATTCTCAGTCTAAGTCTAGGCATCGAGGATGCCCAGATTATTTAAACCTGGCTCTAATACCAACTTGTAAGGCCCCAAAACCAGGGACACGACTCGTTGGAATACACGTAAGCACAGTAGTAAATGACATCAAATATACTCAATAAATGCAGCGGAAAACAAACAGTTAACAGTGGTTAATGACCCAACTCCCAAACCTTATTCAATCAAGTACTAACAATTAATTAGTTCATCAACGTAACGGAAAATAATGCCATCACAACGATTACAGTAACCAATCGCCATCCAGAAGCCGCCAGCTCACACTTTTTCTTTACCTGAAATACATGCTAAAAGTTAGCTAAGCTGAGTGAGTTCTATAGTAAATAGTTCGGAAGTATTAGGTCCCGAACGTTTATAAAAATGGTTTGCGTTACGTCTATTTTCACATACAATTCATCGTTCATTAAAATATTATGTTTTAACGACGTACACGAAATCACGTCGACTAGCCCAATGACACGTACGATCATGACTCGTTAGATGATCACCGTCAGTCATAACAACTCACCGACTAACACCGACTTACCATCAAGCTTGATAAACCCACTTCATCTGACTTACGTCAGACTAATTTCTCGTCGACTAACGTTGACACCATATCAAATAACTCTTAATATATAGTCACGACATTTAAATACGTGACACTAAATTATACGCATGCAAACACGACTACTATTTCATGTCGCATATAATAATATCAAAACCCTTTTGTATACGTGCATTCTCTATAACGCACGTTGCATGTATTTCAGCCCAAATCACAAAACATTTAAAAGTGGGCGATAGAAACTCACCTTTGCTCGATACACTACGATCTTTAGAATTCATCCACTCCCCGTGCTCGCCTTTTGACCTCGCACCTATAATACACACAATACACGAGTCAATATACGACCCGATGCTAATCCTTCGCCTACTCGCCTATCCCGGCATCACGCATGATCACATGCATATGCATGACGCCATGCAAAAACCCTAATCACCATGCAAACCTCCCGTGCACGTATACACACCCGTACACAATCATGGCGGTCACCGGACACGTATTGGATATCTCTGGCTCCTCTCATGGCTACCGATAACACCCAACCGGTTCCCGCCGCATCCGGCTACCACCCGAAGCTCCCAACGGCCTTCGGCCACCGCTGCCACGTGTCTTCCACAACCCCACCGTGTCGTCGCCGTCCCCGCTGAGTAGTCACACCCGTAACCGGCCTCCATGTATTGGCTGTCGTGGCTTCCCGACGCCAGCACAGCCCCTCGCCGTGTCTTCAGATCGCTCCTGTCCCACTCTCGATCACCATACACCTCCGCCGGCCACCATTTGGGTCTTGGCCACCACATACTCGCATACCAAACATTCAAAATGATAAACAAATGATTAAACGGAAGAGATGTAGTGAGTATACCTCTAAATCGGAGAACTCGTGCCAATCGAATTCCCGAATCACCTCGTCTTCCTCGAAACTTGACTCTTTCGAAACCCTGGGATCATAGGAACAGTTACTATGGTTATCCGGGACTTAGAACACGTAAACAATGATTAGAAGACCACGATTATACCTTGATTCGAACAAGGAACTCAACGAACGGCGTCTCCTCCTCTCCTTTTCTTTTCGGCAGCTGCAAAAAGAAAATGGGGAACCCCCCATCGTCGTAACAACCTAAAAGGGTTCACACCCGTGGACCGGGCTTCGACCCTTACGCACCCGTGGCCCGACTCAACTTTTTAATAACACCCCTTATAAGTCTCGTTATTTACTCGCCATCCCTTCTTGATTTATAAAAATGATTTCCGTCAAGTCCCCCGTAACCGGGAACCCTTTATGTTACAGATAGCCGGAGCAAAATCAATTTCGGAGTCAACCAAGCACCTGAAACGAGAGTGAAAAGATCCAAGACAGAAGGGATTTCCTTTGATTACGAGTGTGATAACATATCTTGCTGTTATTTTCATGTGTGATAATAATGCACATATGCCTTGTATATATAGAAGAAATATGTGACCTGAAAGGTCCGAGTTAATACACAATTAATTGTGTTTAATGGTGAAACTTGAACAATCTTGCAATTTGAACAGTCCTTCCTTTCCTTTGTCCCAATCTCAGTTTAAGTCTAGACATTATTGCAAATGTCCGAATCTCTCAAACCATGGCTCTGATACCAACTTGAAAAGCCCCAAACTGGGTAAATCTCATAGTTGGCATAAAACGTAATAAACATAATTCTGAAACCGATAATCAGAATAAATGTTATAGTGGAAGTCTTTTAAATCAAAAACTTATAATCCAACAATCATTAATCTTTAACAGAACAGTGTTCAAACATAAACCCTATCGGGAATGGAAAGTTAGTTTGTAGCACGGTAGCCCGATATCCACGCTATCAAGCCCTCAATTTACTTTTACTACCTGTCATGCATACTAAAAGTCAACTAATGTCGGCGAGTTCTATCTTTACTCTTAAACTGTAAACTTTTGTTGCATAGCTAATTTTATAAAAATAAAATAAGCTTTCTTTCATTACTTTAAAATAAGTTGCCTTTGCCTTTACTTTAAAACCTTACAACGTTACAATTTATAAAATCATTCCGTTACTATCTTTTATTGAAATTGTACTTTTGAGGAAACCTATTAAGGTGTCTTCCTTTGCTCTTCATAACTTTACCTTTTACTCATACAAGACAAGTGACTTTAACATGTTTTAACTATCACATATGGATCAATGTCCGAGAACAAGATCCCCTTTCTCGCTTACACCTCAAGGTAAGACTTTTACTTTGTTGTTTCTACACCTCAAGGTGAGACTTTCTCGCTTACTCCTAAGTGTAAGACTCCTTTGCCAGCTCACCTCGGATGAGACTTCTACTTTGCTTGCGTGTAGGCCTTTTTTACTTTGCAACTGCTATGCAATTATACTACATCACATAATATAATGCCATTGAAACACATAAACATAGACAGATAACACATATTAACACATAAACATATAACATGACATTTGTCACTGTCACTAGCACTTTCGAGTTGCACCGAAGTACAACTCCTTTAACTATTTTACTTTAATTCTTTACTTTCTTTAAACTCGTTTTAAAGATAATACTATACTCTTTTAACACTTTCACTTTCATTTTATAATAAAATATATAATTCTTATAAAATATACTTTAACTTTTAAAACCAACTTTCTAACAATATGCATCTCAACCCAAAGCCGTAGCACTTTCGAGTTGCACCGAAGTACAACTCCTTTAACTTTCTTTACTTTAATTCTTTACTTTCTTTAAACTCGTTTTAAAGATAATACTATACTCTTTTAACACTTTCACTTTCATTTTATAAAAATATATAATTCTTTTAAAATATACTTTAAATTTTAAAACCAACTTTCTAACAGTATGCATGTCAACCCAAAACCGTTATAGAAAAATGGCAATGAGAACTCACATGTCACGCTATTCTTGGAATACTAGAATTGGTCTAGTAACCGTCACTATCTATCTGCCCAATCCATTCATTCGGGTTAAGCTAACGGACCTAACCGACACTAGGCGTTTTCTACTTTTAATCTAGTGAACTTATGGTCAAGTTCGCCACCTTGACATTAGCGAACTTGTCATGTTCGCTCACTTGGATTTTGGCGAAATTAAGGCAAGCGGACTTAAACCCATGCGAACCTACACCAAGTTCGCCCTATCAGGCTTGGGCGAATTTGATCTAGCAAATCTATCAAGTTCGCCATATTAGCATCAGGTAAGTTCGCCAGTGCAGGCTGTCTTATCTCTACCCGGTGATAAATAAAGCATCTGTGCCCCTTTTGATCTCTCATAAATTTTATAAAACGGACTTTCTAGAGATCCCCAACGGGATCATTTCTGCCAATTTCAAGCTCTTAATTATTTTTATACACAGATAAATACACTTACATAATCTCTATTACGAATCCTTTGTATACCTTAGTGTTCCTAGCAATCCACTCATTCTGAGTTTTCAATGTGACCAAGCTACGGACTTTTTACGTCCAAAACGTTCCATTTGAATCCATGAGCATAGATATATGCTCATTTAGTTGTTTCATACGTAAAAACACATCCTTTACGCGATTTTAACTCGAAACCCATAAAAACTAAAAACTCGGATTTAGGGATGGTTGTTACCTGTTTGAGCTTGAGAATAGGATCGGTAACTTCACCACGTGATGAGGAACGAACCTTGCTGCTCGGTTATACCTTTCCACAACTTTCTCTCTCTGCTCGTTCCCCTCTCTCTCTCTTCTTTGTGCAAATGAAAGGAATGAGGAGGGTGGCGGCTAGGTTAAGCCCTCCCCTTCCCTCGTCAGGTTCGCCTCCCCCCTATCACGTTTAGTCCCCGTTGTCTTTTCGCTTACTCGTTTAACTACTTTCGTTTATTTTCCAACCTTATTCGACTATTATTATTTTTGGAATATTACAATTTTGTTTCGTATTCAGGGGTAATTTGGATTTTTCACATGACTCTAACAAAAAGAAATTATTGTCTATCCATTTTAAAGATCAAAATATTACCTATAAATATAAATAAACGGTGAAAACAAAAATAAAATAAATCAAACTTAAAAACTAAAACCACAATATAAATGTAACACATACTAACCATCCTTTCAAGTAAATATTGTGATTTTTGAAAGAAATATATTACAAAAGAAATTATAACAATTTTTTTTTTTTTGAGATTTTTATGTGTTGTGTGGATGTATAAAGCAATAAATGAAGTGCGGCCAAATTTGCACCAAACTGTTCATGTGGTAAGGCGTGGATAGCTGTTAACCACGTCTAGTATCCTCCTTCCACTAGTTTAAATATTATTTATCATCCTTTTTATTATTTTATATTTATTTCAAAACTTATTATCCTCGTTGAAAAACAAACTAAAAGTAATAGTAAACATTTTTTTTTAATTTTTTAAAATTTTTGTTTTGACCATCGTACTTTGCATAATATACGTTTTTAACCCGTTTTTTTTTCCTTTGTATTTTTTTCATCCTCATACTTTGTATAATATACGTTTTTAACCTGTTTCATTTACTTTATATAATATACGTTTTTAACCAGTTTCATTTACTTTGTATAATATACGTTTTTAACCAGTTTCATTTTCTAAATGGTATTGGTATTATCGGAGAAACGTGTACGTTTCGACGCGTCGCCGTAACGCGGGGTGGTTCGAGTTACTATACGTTTCGACGCCGCCGCAACACGGGGTGGTTCGAGTTGCTGTACGTTTCGACGCCGCCGCAACGCGAGGCGGGTAAATCCCCTTGTTTCTATTTAACTGCATGTAGTTTTTAAAATGGTAAATTTACTTTTTGCCCCTTTGGTTTGACTTTTTTAACTCTTTCAGTTTAAAAAGAAATATTTTAACATATCAGGCTATCAGTTCAAGGTATCATTTTTATAACAAATTCAGCATCTGACATTATCTCTGTTAACTTTTTCTGTTAAGTATAATGACATTTTTAGTTTTTTATTTATAATGGACTAGTTTAACCATTTCAGTCCAATAAAAACTTTTTTTACTTATATAAAAACGTTTTCTTTTTCACTTTTTTGAATCGTTTTTTTAGTTTTTTTTCTTCATAAAAACGTCTTTTTTGTAGCTAATGATGTGCACCGACAACTCAAGGTTTGGGTTTCGAGGATCTGTTGTAGCTGATGACGGTCTTGATGGTGCAGGTGTGGTGGCCGGAGGAGACGGTGTTGCCGGATGGTGCAGGTGTGGTGGCCGGAGCAGACGGGAAGGGTGAGGGCGAGGGGTGCAAAGTGATAAAAAATAAAAAACCAAACCAGAGTGATGCATATTATGTTAGGTTTTGCTTTTTGGGTGAAAAGACTTTAATACCCCTAACGGAATTAAAAGATTAACGGTGATTGTAACGACAAAGGTGTAAAGAGAGAGAGAAACCAAACCACAGGGGGGAAAATTGCACTTATTTTAAAACAGGGTTACAAAGTGTGAGCAGGCCTAAACAAAATGGATGCAAATTACACTTTATTCGACAAGTGTTAAAAAGTTTAGAAAACATTCTTAAAATATATTATATTAGCTTAGAATTAAGAGGACATATTCAAATCAAATTATTTTCTGTTAGTTGTTTTCATACAAATTTTATTATCAAAAGGAATATAAATACAAATACACATGTACTAATAATGTAGTGTTTGGTATGTATAAATGGAATGAGTCTTTATGTTGGAATGAAATAAAACATGTTTGGTATCAAATAGGAATAGAATGGACCATTAGTAAGGTGATTCTTCCCTATCTAATGATTTTCATTCCTTGAAGGATAGGTGTTTTTTTTTTCATTCCTTCAGAATGAAATTATTTTGTTTAATTAATAATCGACACATGACTAGAACCATGACCTGACCCATTGCTGGATCCAATGACCAACACATGACCCGAACGATGACCCGTCCCGTGACCCGAACGATGACCCGTCTCGTGACCCGACCTATGACCTGAACCATGGACCGACCACTCGTGACCTGGCCCATGACCCACCCCATGCCCAGACCCATGACGTGAACCGTGACCCGTCCCATGTCCCGAACAATGTCCCGAACCATGCCTCGAACCATCACTTGTGCCGTGACCCGACCCATGACCCAACCTACGCCCTGACCTATGTCCCAAACCATGACAAGTATTATGACCCGACCCATAGTATAAATTTAGTAATTACAAATATTTTATTTTTCATAAAATATTTTATTTTTCATAAAATATTTTTCCGGCTACCAAACAACACAAGATAATGATTTATTTCATTTCATAGGATAACCAAACATGTCAAGGGAATGTAATGGTCCATTTCTTTTCCTCGTTCATTCCATTCACTCGTTCATTTCATTCCTTTGTTTATTCCATTAGCTCATACCATACAGACTCTAGGTTTTAGATATTTTTGAGGTAAGATTCATGAGAGGATGATGTGGAGGAGATAGGGGGCGGAACAAATACCGTCCAAAACCAAGATATGTGAGAGGGGAACGAGATATGATGAAGTTAGTTTTGAAGCGTTTTTGGAGTTAGTTTTGACTGTCACAGGGACCGGCTCATAAATCATGGGTTGTTTTAATAACCCTTTATAACTTTGGGTTCCTCGTTACTTTCAATCTATTTTATAAATCATGAGTTGGTTTATAAAACTTCGATTTAGTTTATAAAAGATAGTTTTATAAGCTTTTATAAAATTTAGTCATTTTAAGTGATTTTAAATATCAAATTAAGTACACTAGAGTTTGTTAAATAGTTAATACGCGATTTAACATAACAATATAAGTTACAAAATTTTCAATTAACGGGTCTTATAATTTTTTTTAGTTAAATATAAAAGTTTTAATTTAATATACAAAGTACGTTAAATATAAAAAAGTAAGTTTGATATAAAAGATCGAAGTAAAAAAAATAAAGGATCAAGGAGTTAAATGAGCAAAATAAAAATAATTCAATATAAAATAATTAAGTACCATTTTAATGTTAATTTTTTTTCGGTTTAACATGTTACAACACGCACGGATCATGGACGCGGATTTCAACCCATCGCCCCCACAATCCTTGGCCCATTTTTGCTATATTTACTTTTTTAATTTTTTTTTTCTCTTTTATTTCCTTTTTTGTGTTTGAGTTTCTTTTTTCTTTTCCTATCTTCTTTATTTATTTTTTAAATTTTAATCACTATATTTTTATCTAAGTTTCTATATAATTTTTTTTCCAAACTAACATGGGTTAACAATGTGATGTTTGTTTAAATTTCGGATATACCGTTGTAACGTGTTTATTCCTTTCTACTTTTCAATGACGTGATTTCTTTAGTTAATGTTCATACACGAACTTTTTTCATGATTCCGTTTTTTTTATAAAGTTTCAAATCTTATCACTGTCTCCGCCGTAACACGCGGGCTAACTAGACTAGTTAGTATAAAAATTAAACAGGTCAGAAAAATTTATAAAAAACATATGTTCATAATAAAGTATAAAATATAACGAGTCAAATATAAAAAAAAATACTAAACGACCTATAAAACTGAATTGTTTCGTAATTATTTAGAAAAGTAAGACTTGTTTAAAGCAAAGTATAAAAAACTATTAATTATTAATAATAATTTATTATTATAATTTCTAGTATTAAAATAAAAACTACGGTTTTAAATTTTTTTAGCTTTTTTTTTCCTGGAAAACATTAATCTAAAAAATGTTTTCCGTTTTACATATTTTCTTTAAAAAAAGAGTAAAAATACTTCTCCTCCACACAATAACTTTATAGAAACAATGAAATGCTAACCATACTCAATCGACTATAGTTTAGGAAACAATTATTTGAAACCAAAAATAAAAGGACAAGATATCAACGTCCTTTTAACCACCAACCACGTAAGTGATTTCTTAACAACCAGTATACAATGGTGATTAGACTATGTGTTACCTCATCACTGATGAGGGTGATGTGGACGTGTGGCGAAGGATGAAGCAGCACGGTCTTTTTCAGCGGTTGCACACTTTGTTCAATTGTATGGTAAAATTTCGTCGCACTTTATGCCAAATTATTGAAGAATCAAGAAGGTGTGATGGGTGTGGGGTGATGATAGGTGAAACAACACCTCCTCGCATCATGCCACATCACCCTTTCCTTTTACTGGTGTTAGATTTTTTAATTAAGTTCAGTTATATACCTTGCTCATGATAACAGTTTTGTCTTTTACACTTACAAGAGATATTTTGTAATTTACTCTTTATGTTTTCTTTATCTTTTTTTGGTCTCTTTTAATTTATAAAGTTGTTTCTAAATTATATTAGTTAATTAAATTAACTTATTGATTTTATAAAATACATTTTTTTATAATTTATTAACTTTTGTTTACTTTATTAAGTTAGTTACTTTTTTCATTATTTATTATTATTACTAGCTTAGAACTCGTGTCTATACACAGGCTGAAAAATATCAATACAATTTTTTTTTAAATCTTTATATATATATATTTTACATGTGTAAAAATGTATTACACATATTAAGGATAGAAAACAAAATTTAAAATATGTAAAAAATAATATATAATTAAGTTTCGAAAATACGTTAATTACTATTTAATTTAGTTTGAATTTCATTTACTATTTTGATTAAAAATTAAAGGTACAAAATTAAACTTTAAAGTTTCTTATAATAAGTAATAATTTAAAATAAATATGTTTTATTAGTATAATTACTATTTTCTTTAAAAAATGTTATTATTAAAAGATAGAGGTGTATTTAATAAAAAATAAAGGCGAAAAAAAAATGATAAGAATAAATATGGAAACGAACTTGGAATGGAAAACCTTATTTATTATATAGTATAGATCATTATTATTATTATTATTTATAACTAATCATATCATTAATTAATCACTTATTTAATGATATGAAAAGACACGACAAACATTTATTACGGTTAATAAATAACAAGATAAAAAAAATGATCACAAAAAATTAAAATCCATAACAATAACATCCTTAAAAAACAATCCTTAACATATAAATATGTATATTGTTTTATAAATGTTAAAAATATAAATAGCTGTAACCGGGTCTAAATAGGTTAGTGTCAGAAATTGCCGGTCTTGCTTACAATCTCTCTTAAGTTAAATGAATAGAACTCGACCTTAGGTCGGCTCAAATTTAGCTAAGCTCGTTTGCACCCGTATTAAAAAGTACGAAGATGATTAAGATTAAAAATTCTCAACCCTCAACAACATATGTTCATTTCTTATATAATTGAAAAATCATATATTAATTATACAATGTAATATTATTTAGTTATATGGATCGGCTACCAACCGTTAATGTATCACTTTTTTATGCAAAATTTAGACTTAAGTTATTTTTAGTTATATAAAAATTAAACTTAATCTAAATTAAGGTATTTGAAGTTGTTGCAAAAAAATGGCAATCGTTTATTTATTTAAGGTCAATTATTAAGGTTTTAAATTTAAATGGTTATTTAATACATTATTTTATATTCTAAAAAGGCTATTCGCGTTTAAAGAAAATAGACGGCCTTGAAGAAAGTGGACAATGGTACACGATTCCAAATTTACCTAAATTTACTCAGAGCATTCAAAGCAGTGTCTTCATATGTTTATGAGTGTGGTTTTCAATAATTTATGGAGTGGTTTAAAGTGATTGTGAGTGAACGAGAGAGAAAATATAGAATTTTTTTGTATATTTAGGGAAAACGCTCTGCATAAATTTTTAATATTTTTTGAAAGTGTTGTGAGTGGAAGAGAGAGAAAATGTAATGATAAATGTATAATAAATTATTATTTAATTAAAAAAAAGAGAGAAAATATAGTGATTTTTAGTGTAATTATAAAGATTTGGATAGAAAAACTGATGATAATGCTCTCATACAACCCTTTTCAGTTTTCATGCTTAAAATTTGCTCAAGTGGCATCCCCTTCATCTTAACGATTGGATGTTCTTTGAATCCTTTGCTTTAGGTGGTTATGGGACGAATTAGAGATGGATCTCGGGTCTCTTGTAACTTTAACCACCTAAATTTTCTATTAATAAAGGTATTTAAGAGTCAAAGGTATAATAGTCCAGCAGCATCTTGATGGTGGGATAAAGCTTAATGACCATAAGGTCTTGTGTTCGAATCTCACAAGGGGTTTTTTCCAGAAAAATTGGGTTCCTCCTGAATTGGTGACTTGGTGTTGGAATATAATCGGGTGGTACCACTGGTGGCACGATGATACTCCAGTGGTCCGTCAGTGATCTAAATTAGCCGTTAAAAAAAGGGAATTTAAGAGCATTCACATCGACTCCATCATCTCTACCCTTAACTCTAAGTTATAAATAAAAATGAAAAATCATGTAATTTTACGCTAACACCAGCTCTCACATCCCCATCTCCATCCTCTATATTTTTAAAGAAAATTATAATCATCCTTTATGTTTAGGGGGTCATCATTCACCCCTTATTCATTATTTTATACTTTTTGTAAAGGTGTGTGAGGGGAAGACAAAAAATAATGATAATAAATAAATAAATAAGTATTATTTAATTAAAAATAAGGGATAGATATGAATAGCCGGATATGAAAGTTTTTTTAAAAATGAGATATAAATTTAAAAAACGATAATTTTTAATTAAATTGTAAGGACGATAATGAAGAAACTGATGTAAATGCTCTAACGACGTTATATTTTTATACTAGGTTAGAGATTGTAAGGCCCCTTTCCCGGGTAACCTCACTCGTTGGATTTACTCATAAACATAGTCATAAATACTGAACTTAGATTAAAAACATTCATCATTCAATTACATAACATAACATAACTTGACAGCGGAAGTCTTAACACATATATTAAAGTGGGATGTCAGTCTTGTGTCGGGTAACCTTCACGCCATCACACGACCTTTTCTTCCTTTACCTGAAATGTATACTAAAAGTCAGCTAACGCTGGTGAGTTCTAGTTTAAAACTATTAAGTATGATCATTCTTTTCTTTATAAGTATACATAATTATATACATACATTTCTACAAATACGTATTCATAGCTTTTACTTTTCTTTCTTCATTCTTATGTGATTACATAGATATGTGTTCACCTTTTCTTTTCCTTAACATTCATTGGTCATACACATAAGGGTGATCAACCCATCTTACGGTACGTATATCACAAAGACATACGCCCTCGAGCTACCGTCGTAGCCCTTTTACTCGTCCGGTCCTAGAAACCGTCCGCCTTAACTTTGGTCCGGCCAACCTTCGGCCGTCCTTCTTTACCGTCCTACCGTCGTAGTCCGTCATATTCGCCCGTCTGCCCTAAGGCATCCGTTTCCCACTTGAACTAACTATACAGCCGAATATTGATTTAGCGTCTTACTCCACCGTAGTGGCCTTTATTTAGTCTACCCTTCTAGACTTTCTTTCCTAGCTGCATAGTAGTCAAGTGGTCGTCCGGCTACCATAGTAGTCGTTAGCTTCGTTTCCGTTCATAACGTATACATACATTCTTAACATGCAATATATGTTTATAAAGCAAGATTTCATTATTTACGTTATACTATTCTTTCATTCATTCCTTGTAAACATACGTGTCGTTCTTTGTTCGTCGTTCATAATTCATTTTCATATGTATCTACACATATACCTTACTATATCACGTATGATCACATTGACCTTCATATTATTTATTCATTTAGTGTATACACTTCAGCCCCAAAACATTTATAAATCATTGCACATAACATAGAAAGGGGGGCACATAGAACTCACCTGATAGGCGGGTCCCTGAAGTATAATAGCTGGTTTCGAAACGTCACTAAGGTCACCCACAATCTGTATAATAAAGTCATACATATAAGGTAGGGCTCCTAAATGACACTAGACATTACTGTTCTTGAACTCAGTAGTTTCGGGAGGTGGGTCGCATCGAAACTATGGTAGTTTCGAGCTATGGTCTTACACTCGAAACTAGGTAGTTTCGAGTCATAATCCTTCTATCGAAACTAGGTAGTTTCGAGTCATGAGATCCTATCGAAACTATGGTAGTTTCGAGTCATTAACTTATGAAAAATCTTAGTAGTTTAGGTTCAAGGTGACACTCGAAACTAGGTAGTTTCGAGTCCTGAGTTCCTATCGAAACTATGGTAGTTTCGAGTCATTGGCTGCTATCGAAACTAGATAGTTTCGAGTCATGGGTCTGCATCTTCCCTGACCAGAACCTTGCTCCAGCCAACTTATTTCCAATCGATTAAACCTTGAACATTTTACGTTAAACACCTTCCTTTATCGTTCTTGAGTTCAAATACGTGATTTGTTTCAAGTTTCATATGCAAAAATCGTATCTTTATTTGATTTAAACCCGAGACATGCAAAGACTCAGAATCAGAGGCGATGCTTACCTCAACAGGCCCGATTTCTGTTGCTATGCGTTGAAATGGTGGAGACGGATGATTCCCGAGCCCTTGAGTCTTCTCCTTGCGGTTTTCTTCACAAGCCGATCGCTCTCTCTCTCTCTCTCTAGTATTCTTGCGCAGGAAGATGAAATGAGAGGGGTTTGGGTTGAAGCTGCTGTTTTGTAATGGGGTTCCCCCTTTTCTTTTCGGCCCATGGGCCGAAATTTTGGCCAAGCCCACTTTATTTCCCTTTTCTATTTGTCTTGTCATTATTTGGGATGTTACAAGTCTACCCTCCTTAATGAGGTTTCGTCCTCGAAACCTGTTACACGTTAAACAACTGGGGATACAGTTCCTTCATCTCGTCTTCTTTCTCCCAAGTAGCTTCGGACCCCTTCCTGTGTTTCCATTGTATTTTGACTAAAGGGATCGACTTATTGCGTAATCGTTTCTCGGCTCTGTCAAGAATAGCTATTGGTTCTTCTACATAGTTCAAGCTGTTATCCACTTCGATTTCGTCATAAGGTATGCGAGCCGTATCGTCAGCAAGGCACTTGCGTAAGTGTGATATGTGGAATGTAGGGTGAATTCCATCGAGCTCATCTGGTAAGTCGAGTTTGTAAGCAACTCGGCCAACTCTTGCTATGATTTTGAAAGGCCCGACAAACCTTGGGCTTAATTTGCCACGTTTTCTGTATCGGATAATCCCCTTCCAGGGTGACACTTTCAATAGTACCATGTCCCCTACTTGAAATTCTAAATCCCTTCTTCTCTTGTCCGCGTATGATTTTTGTCTGTCTTTTGCGGCTTTCATGCGTGCTTTTATCTGGTCAAATTTTTCAGAAGTAGCTTTGACCACTTCGAGACTTGCAAAGTCTTTCTGTCCAATTTCCCCCCAACAAACCGGGGTTCTGCATCTCCTCCCATACAACATCTCAAACGGCGGCATGCCAATAGTTGAGTGATAGCTATTGTTATATGAAAATTCTGCCAATGGTAGATGGCTGTCCCAGCTCCCACCAAAGTCAATGATACAGGCCCGGAGCATGTCCTCCAAGGTCTGAATGGTTCTTTCAGATTGACCATCGGTCTGAGGGTGGTAAGCTGTGCTGATGTTTAGCCTAGTGCCCATCGCTTCATTGAATTTCTTCCAATTGTGACATCAATTCTTTCATTTCTGACGGAGCCAATCGGTAGGGTGCTTTGGCAACGGGTTCAGCTCCTGGCAGTAAGTCAATCTGAAATTCTATTTCCCGATCGGGTGGCAAGCCAGATAGGTCCTCTGGGAACACTTCTGGAAAATTGCACACCACGGGTACATCTTTTAGCTCTTTCGTTTTCATTCTATCGTCAATAACATACGCCAGATAAGCTTCGCAGCCGCGCCTCATGTAACTTTCGGCCTTGATCATCGAGATAACGTTCGGTATTGTGCTATTCCAGTCACCATAAACCGTAATCGGACTGCCGTCAGTGGCCTTGAGATGTATCATCTTTCGTTTACATATGATTTGAGCTTCGTTGGCAGCTAACCAATCCATGCCCAATACTACATCGAATCCTCCTAAGGTTAGAAGGTACAATTTAGATGGAAACTTATGGCCCTCTATTTCTACCATGCAATCGTCAGTCACTTGGATGACTACTGAGTTTTTACCAATAGCAGTTTGTACGCTAAAGGCCCTTATAAGGCTAGTGATTGTGCAGTCTAATTTGCGGCTAAATGCAGTGGATATAAAACTTTTACTAGCACCAGAATCAAACAGAATAGCAGCATGTTCATCATTTACTAGGAACGTACCCGACACGACGTCAGGGTTTCCTCTTGCTTCTTCCTCGGTTAAAGCATAGGCCCGAGTCCTAGCCTTTGGCTGTTCCTTTTCCTTTTCTTTTCCCGAACCTGATTGGCCGGCCTTCCTGCAGTTCTTTGTCAGATGTCCAAACAATCCACATACTTGACACTTGACGTCTCTTACACATTCTCGAGAGAAGTGCCCCGGCTTCCCGCACTTATAGCATGTGGTGGTGCCGATTTTACATTCGCCAAGATGTTGCCTTCCACATTTCTTGCATGTTTCATATTCGTCCGACCTTGGCTTCTTAGTTTCAGTTGTTACGTTCCCTCTTCCTGTGCCTCTAGACGGGTTCTCCCACTTTCTCTTTTGGGTCTCTGTTGGTGGGTCCTCATTGGCATAATCGTCGTAGACGATTCCGCTCAGATTCACTACCGACTCGAAGGTCGAGGGTAGGTTAGCTTTTACATGAACACGGACCCGTTGTGGCAATCCCTTAACATAGTACTTGATCAAACGATCTTCAGTTTCCACCAGGTGTGGTACTAGTTGAGCCAGTTCATTGAATCTTGATGTATACTGGCGATGAGTCTTGTTGCCAGCCTTGAAGTTCAGGAACTCGTTCTCCACACGATCAATCTCATTTTGTGGGCAGAACTTTTGGATTACGAGCTTTTTCAAGTCTTCCCATGTCATTCTGGCAAGAGCATGTGGTGACTTTGTTCTTTGAATATTTCTCCACCAACCTAGTGCTTCATTGGTGAAAGAATGAGCAACATATTTAACAGCTTGGTCTGGTCGACACTCGCTGATGTTGATGACTGCGTTCATCCTCTCGATCCATTCGAACGTGGCCACCGAATCCTTGGTTCCATCAAACTTAGGTGGGTCTCCGTCCTTGAATCCTTTGTAAGTACACCCACGATTGCTTGATGCCACTTTTACTTCATCCCCGTCACTATCATAAATTTTCTCTTCATTGTTCCCTTCATCCTCCTCTTTACTTTTCTTTATTGCCTCAGATAGTAGATCAGGCAATACCTTCTTCAGTGTGAGCACAACTTCACGGGCAATAGCATTCCTGACTTCGGGTTCCAACTGTATCGGCCCTGGATTGTCGTCTCCAGTTGGGGTCACTTCTGTTTCGTGTACACTCTCGGTGTGTTCCGCGTGCACACTCTCTTCTTCTTCTAGTCTTTGATTCAACGGAGGTCTACCTCGTCGGCCAGTGCGACCGCCTCGGCGTCCAGTTCTTCCTCCGCCAGCCATAATTTCTTAATTTCCTGATAGTCCTAAAGGGAATACATCAATGTCATTACTTCAGATCATAGTTTGGAACAGTACGAGCAAGGTAAATTTTTAATTACAGTGACCGGTTTGTGATTACTAATTTACATTGCTTTTCGGGTTCAAAACTCTTCAAATCGGTTGTGACATTGACATCTATTTGTTCTAAGTTAAGGTATCTATCCTTATCTAGAGCATTAGCTTTAGTACTTACTTACCGTGCTGCGTTGGCGTTGGTTACCCATACTGACATCCGTGCGTTGGTCCCATAATCAGTTTGAGTCCAGACATTTAGGGATGTCTGAATCTCTCAAACTATTGCTCTGATACCAACTTGTAAGGCCCCTTTCCCGGGTAACCTCACTCGTTGGATTTACTCATAAACATAGTCATAAATACTGAACTTAGATTAAAAACATTCATCATTCAATTACATAACATAACATAACTTGACAGCGGAAGTCTTAACACATATATTAAAGTGGGATGTCAGTCTTGTGTCGGGTAACCTTCACGCCATCACACGACCTTTTCTTCCTTTACCTGAAATGTATACTAAAAGTCAGCTAACGCTGGTGAGTTCTAGTTTAAAACTATTAAGTATGATCATTCTTTTCTTTATAAGTATACATAATTATATACATACATTTCTACAAATACGTATTCATAGCTTTTACTTTTCTTTCTTCATTCTTATGTGATTACATAGATATGTGTTCACCTTTTCTTTTCCTTAACATTCATTGGTCATACACATAAGGGTGATCAACCCATCTTACGGTACGTATATCACAAAGACATACGCCCTCGAGCTACCGTCGTAGCCCTTTTACTCGTCCGGTCCTAGAAACCGTCCGCCTTAACTTTGGTCCGGCCAACCTTCGGCCGTCCTTCTTTACCGTCCTACCGTCGTAGTCCGTCATATTCGCCCGTCTGCCCTAAGGCATCCGTTTCCCACTTGAACTAACTATACAGCCGAATATTGATTTAGCGTCTTACTCCACCGTAGTGGCCTTTATTTAGTCTACCCTTCTAGACTTTCTTTCCTAGCTGCATAGTAGTCAAGTGGTCGTCCGGCTACCGTAGTAGTCGTTAGCTTCGTTTCCGTTCATAACGTATACATACATTCTTAACATGCAATATATGTTTATAAAGCAAGATTTCATTATTTACGTTATACTATTCTTTCATTCATTCCTTGTAAACATACGTGTCGTTCTTTGTTCGTCGTTCATAATTCATTTTCATATGTATCTACACATATACCTTACTATATCACGTATGATCACATTGACCTTCATATTATTTATTCATTTAGTGTATACACTTCAGCCCCAAAACATTTATAAATCATTGCACATAACATAGAAAGGGGGGCACATAGAACTCACCTGATAGGCGGGTCCCTGAAGTATAATAGCTGGTTTCGAAACGTCACTAAGGTCACCCACAATCTGTATAATAAAGTCATACATATAAGGTAGGGCTCCTAAATGACACTAGACATTACTGTTCTTGAACTCAGTAGTTTCGGGAGGTGGGTCGCATCGAAACTATGGTAGTTTCGAGCTATGGTCTTACACTCGAAACTAGGTAGTTTCGAGTCATAATCCTTCTATCGAAACTAGGTAGTTTCGAGTCATGAGATCCTATCGAAACTATGGTAGTTTCGAGTCATTAACTTATGAAAAATCTTAGTAGTTTAGGTTCAAGGTGACACTCGAAACTAGGTAGTTTCGAGTCCTGAGTTCCTATCGAAACTATGGTAGTTTCGAGTCATTGGCTGCTATCGAAACTAGATAGTTTCGAGTCATGGGTCTGCATCTTCCCTGACCAGAACCTTGCTCCAGCCAACTTATTTCCAATCGATTAAACCTTGAACATTTTACGTTAAACACCTTCCTTTATCGTTCTTGAGTTCAAATACGTGATTTGTTTCAAGTTTCATATGCAAAAATCGTATCTTTATTTGATTTAAACCCGAGACATGCAAAGACTCAGAATCAGAGGCGATGCTTACCTCAACAGGCCCGATTTCTGTTGCTATGCGTTGAAATGGTGGAGACGGATGATTCCCGAGCCCTTGAGTCTTCTCCTTGCGGTTTTCTTCACAAGCCGATCGCTCTCTCTCTCTCTCTAGTATTCTTGCGCAGGAAGATGAAATGAGAGGGGTTTGGGTTGAAGCTGCTGTTTTGTAATGGGGTTCCCCCTTTTCTTTTCGGCCCATGGGCCGAAATTTTGGCCAAGCCCACTTTATTTCCCTTTTCTATTTGTCTTGTCATTATTTGGGATGTTACAGAGATGTATTACACGGGTTGAATAAATGCAATATTATATACTTAATAATAAATATTTACATATTACATATTTATGACATATTACATAGTTGTTTTAATACAAATTTTAGAAACACCATATAGTTACTTTTTAAAAATGTTTTATAAAATGAATGAAATAAATGTTGAATTTTTAAAAATATTTTATGAACAAACCTATATTTTTTAAATAAAAGTAATTATAGAAATCATTATTATTTAATAGTAAAAAATTATCAAAAAACAATTAAAGAAAACTTGTGCAATTAATAGGAGAGAGAGACGAGAAAATTTGTAACACCAAAACCTTTATTTATCCTAGAGTATAGATAACCCTTTTTCTTTTCCAAGTGGTATAGTTGTTAAAATTATTATTATTACAATAAAAGGCATTAATTCTATCGTTATTCGATTATCTTTAGCTTCCCACTAGGCTTGGACACTGCTATGAAATTTTGCCGTTCTAGATAAAAAGCGAACGGATAAAGACGACCAAGGTTAACCATTTTTGGTCAGAAATGGCGAGTGGGAGTTGGTTTTTTTTTAAAGGTAGCTTTCATTGTCTTGGGCCTTTTCTACATTTAATTTGAAATTAATTTGAAAACCACAATAAGATGGAGTTACGTGCAAAACATGTTATTCATTTTTTTTTTGTCTAAATTAAAACACTTGAAGTTTGGCTTAAGAACAACTTGACGTTAGGTTCATCTGTTGTTTAACAAAAATGATGTTGTTAGGCTCATTGTTGAAGACAGAATTTTTCTGCTTTTCATGTGAGAGAAGAAAATAAGATTATAACAAACTAGAAGGTCTAATTTTATTTATGCAACTTTGCAACCGGAATGAGAACGTCTTGATTGAGGGGTTAAGAATAGAATATTATTATATGTTGATTATAGCTAGGGGTATAACTCATTTTTTTATTAAGATATGTTCATATAAATATATTGATGAAATGGTTATAGAGGTGAATTGTATATATTTTCTTATAAACTCCATTAATCACATATTTATCCAACTAAAAATGAAAATTACACATACCCCGTTATAAACTTCATTAATTGCGTATTTATCCAACCTAAAACCAAAATTACATGTATCACATCTCTTAGAGAATATATATATATATATATATCAAATTTACACATTTTGGCATTATTTTATTAAAAATAAATTATAAAATGACTATTTTCCCCTTATTTTTATTAAAACTTTAATATTTCTTAAATTTTCATTTTTTTCCTATTTTTAACTGGTTTTTTTGTCTTTTTTATAATTTTTTTAGTTTTTTTATGTTTCGCTAATGACTTTCTGTTTTGCATTTTGCTAACTTCATTTTTTTACGTTTTTTCATAATTTTTTTATATCTATGTTTAGTCTACACTTCTTTATCACGAGCTTTGTGAGTAACAATCATAAAAAATACGAGTGACGATAATCAAAATGAAAAAAAAATGTCAAGGTTTTAATCCATTATAGTACAACAAAATCATACCAAAAAACAATCACCAAAATTTGACATAACAATATTCAAAATGCAAAAATTAAATGTCAGTACTGTACCAAAAAATCAATTGCTTGACTTTATTTAGTTATTTTCACGAGCTTTTGTAGTATTTTCATGTCCCCTTTTACTTGTTAAAGGTTGAAGTTTATAAGAACTTTCAAAAAAGTCATTAACGAGCTACAAAAAGAAAGATCTCTTAGACTTGCGTCTATTAGACTTCTCTTACTTGTTAATGGTGTAGACTTGCGTCTATCCTCTTGAGCTAGGTTCAAGATCTCTTAGACTATCCGTTTATCTCATCTAAATGTGAAAATAAAGGAAAGCTAATCCACAATATTTTTCTTATTACTCTTTGGTGTATATGGAGATCAAGAAATGATTAGGTGTTTCAAGGTAAGGCGGTTAATCCTTCAAAAAATTTTGAAGACATCAAGACTTTATCGTTTTTATGGATAAAAAATAGGGCCACTAAAAATGGAATCATATGGTTTAATTGGTGTAATTTTAATATTCTATTATAAGTTGGAGTTATTGGGGATCTTTGGTTGAGATAGTTTCTTGCTAACCCCTTTCGTTCTTTGAATAAAAATCTCGCCGTTCAAAAAAATTTACAAAAAGAAAGAAAAAGTTTTAAAAAATAAAAAACCAGTTAAAAAGGGTATATATGAAAATTTAGAAAATTTTAATGTTTAAAAAAAAATAAATTCAAAATAGTCATTTTTATAATTTTGTTTTAATAAAATAAAGTAAGTAATTTTAATAAAAAAATCTCATTAAGGGAACGGATATATATAATTTTAATTTTAGGTTGAATAAATATATAATTATTTAAGTTATAAGACGATATATTAATTCTCCCAAATTTTAAAATTTCTCATAAGAGACAATCGCTTACTTTGTTGTCTTAAAACGCATTTCAGACAGGTATATAGGTGTATGGGCTTCCTTTATTTCGAAGAAATTTATGGTTGTTAATGTTATTATTAAAAAGAGAGAAAAAAAAAGACCATCGACACATTCATGATTGTTAGACAAATTGTTTCTCAAATTTTATTTTATTTATTTATTTTTCTCAAATACATATTCTTTTTCTCATCTCAAAAATTGACTTTAAACCTAAAATATAATAATCTAACAGTACAAAAGCGAGTTATAATATTGTTTAGATGTGATTTTAAAATTGAAGTTACACTTATACATATTAATTAAAAGTTTAACAAATTATATATATAGATTAAAAAGAAACCTCTAGGAATAGTAAACTTTTGGTTTTTTCGTTTTGGCTACCAAACTTTTTAAGTTTTTTTTTACTTTTTCAACATTTTCATATTCAACCGTTATACTATATAATATACGTTTTTAGTCGTTTCATTTTCTATTAATATTTTTATTTTCAATCCTTATACTATATAATATACGCTTTTAGCCCGTTTCATTTTCTATTAATTTTGTTTTCCTTTAATAACTTTCGGGAATAGGAGACTTTACCTCCTTTTTATTTTGAAACAAAAGTTTGTGTATTTATAGTTTTGACACAAACTTCTTTTTACACAAACTTTTTTCTTTTTACAGATTTGTCAAAAAACTTCAATAGAGTAAAGATTTTTTTACAAAATTACAACAAAAGTTCACTGGGTATTAGTAATAGTGTAACATCCCGAGTTTTAGAGCGCGAAAGAATTCACGAAAATTAAAACTTAAATAAGAAAAAGGGAAGCGGGCTTGGGCCAGGGTGTATGGGCCGAAAGGGCCAGGGTATGGGCCCTTATAAGCCTCAAGACCAACCCCAAACCCTCACTTTTTACACCATTTTCGTTTTCTAGAGAGAGAAGGTGGGAGAGAGCCTAGAGAGAGAAAGTCTCGGTTTTCGAATCCGAGCTCATAGGATCGTAGGCATACGTATCTGGAACGTTTAGCTACGGAGAAGAAGCATTTACAGGTAATCGATTCTCCTAGATCTGAGTTTTTGTTATGAGTTGGGTTTTAAAGAAAAACCGGGTAAAGGTTAGGTTTTTACATTAAAAAAATGGAAACAAAGTATAGATTTAGACTCTCGGTTAGAAAACACACGTTTTGAATGTAAAAAATTTCGGATCTTGACGAGGTCGGATCTACATTAAAAAGTTAGGCTGCAAGCAAGTTCTGCGTACTTATCAAGTACGCAAGAAGCAAAGCATGCGTACTTATCAAGTACGCAAGAAGCAAAGCATGCGTACTTATCAAGTACGCAAGAAGCAAAGCCTGCGTACTTATCAAGTACGCAAGAAGTAGGTTCTACGTACTTATTATGTACGTAAGAACAAAGCCCTGCGCACTTGCTAAGTGCGTAGGCATCAAGTCTATGGATATATATTGCTGGTTAGTGAAGTCAGTATGTTCGTCAGGATAGAAAGAGGCGAATTTAGCCTTAAGTTCGCCTAGCCAGAAATGGTGAAACCGTTTAGTGTTGAGTTAAGTCTGATACGCATCGAATTGTTATGATTGTTCAGATTGTGTGAGATCCAGTGAGATCCGGTAGACCATTCCGGCTAAGATACCAGGTGAGTTCTAATCCCCTTTTTGCCTTCTTTAGGAGTGATGTGCATACTTAGTGTAAAGCGTTTATTATATTTTATATATTGTAAACTGAAGGGAAAAGCTATGTTTTAATGAAAAGTTTAAAAGAGGCAAATGTACGTTTTGAGCAAAGTATAGTTATATCATTGGCAAGCATTTACTATATTTTCATATACATAAACAAAGGCATGATACTTATGACAAGTTATGTTCCAGTAAAGTATAGTTATATCATTGGCAAGCGTTTACTATATTTTCATATACATAAACAAAGGCATGATATTTATGACAAGTTATGTTTCAGTAAAGTATAATCATATCATTGGCAAGCGTTTACTATATTTTCATACACATAAACAAAGGCATGATATATGTTTAGTTTGATCAAGTTAAAGAAAGTTTATGAACATAAGGTGAACCAGTTGGATAAGGTCCTTGGGACAGATGTTACTTGTACAGGATGTCAGATATGGGTGCTACCCATTAGTAAGAGTCTTGATGGCTCGTTAACAGTTGTACAATTGGGATGAGTGATGGCGGTTGCTCGGGGGACTACGCAGTACCCCATGTACCAGTTAAGCTGCATTGATCACGAGGACAATACCCGGTGTTGATCACGAGGACAACATCATGTCGTGTGGTGTTGATCACGAGGACAACATCATGCTAAGCGGTATTGATCACGAGGACAATACCAGTAGTGACAAGGAATTGACGGTTAAGAGGTACTGATCACGAGGACAATACCAGCAGTGATAAGAATTGACGGTTAAGCGGTATTGATCACGAGGGCAGTACCAGTAGTGACAAGGAATTGACGGTTAAGAGGTACTGATCACGAGGACAATACCAGCAGTGATAAGAATTGACGGTTAAGCGGTATTGATCATGAGGGCAGTACCAACAGTGACAAGGAATTGACGGCTTCCTTATGAATGTTTTAAATTGTTTTTGAAAAGTGAAGTATGTAAATTTTGGCTTTAAGAGCAGTATGTATGTATTAGTAAATCTTTTGCATAATTGATTTAAAGTAACGTTAGAACTCACTCAGCGTTGCTGATTTTTAGTATGCATATCAGTTAAGTATAGATGCAGTTGATGGATGTAGATGCTTGGCTTAGTGAGAAGAGTTACTCGAAGATCAGCGTCTGACATCCCGTTTATGTTTATGTTATGTTTTAATTTGATGTTGTTAAAGACAAATTGTGTTAGACATGTTTATGTTTCCGCTACGTATGTTGGAAGTTTTAAATCGTTTCCGCTGTGTTGATGAATGCTTTATGTTTAAAGTGCTATGTGTTGATGAGTAAATCCAATATGTGATGCCTCCCGGGTTTGGGGCCTTACAAATAGTTTTATTTTTCTGTAATAACTTTCATTCGTTAACTTTTTTTAAACATGATGCACGGGTTTGTTTAATTTTTTTAGCGATTCGAGTAAATTTTTTTGTATGTTACGTTATAGCGAGTATGTGTTAAAATGTACGTTTTATACCCGTGGACGAGCCGAATCGATAACTACCAAACTCCCGTCGTGTATCCCGGGGGAAAAAACTAGTTAAAATTATATATATACTAGTTTAGAACTCGTGTAATACACACTGGGTGAAAAATATTTATATATAAAGTTCTTAAATCTTTATGTATATATATTTTACAGATATAAAAGTGTATTACATATACTAAGTATAGAAAAAAAAATTTTCAAAATATCTAAAAATTAATATATATATTTGGGTTTCAAAAATACGTTAATTACTATTTAATGTAACTTGCATTTAATTTACTATTTGATTGAAAATAAAAATTACATAATTTGTTTTAAAAAGTTTCTTATAATAAAGAATAATTTAAAATAAATATGTTTTATTAGTATAATTAGTATTTTCTTTAAAAATATATTATTATTAAAAGATAAATGTGTATTTAATAGGAGAGAGATGCGAGAAAAAATTGATTAAAAAAATATATAGGGAATGGAGAAGATTATAAAAAAAAACTCATTATAATGAGAGAACTATAGAACTATTAATTAAAGGCAAAAAAAATTCAAAAAATCATAACTCAAAACATAAATCAAAAACTAAAAAAGCGATTCGAAGACCATGTTTCCCACGTCGTATTCATTAAAAAAACGCAAAAAATGTCCGGTTTAGATTTGGTTTAGCTTTTAGGGTTAGGTTTTATGTTTAGATTTAAAGGTTAGGTTTTTGAGGGTAGGGTGGGTGGGGTAGGTAGGGTGGGTTTAGGTTTTTGAGGGTAGGGTGGGTGGGGTAGGTAGGGTGGGTTTAGGTTTTTGGGTGGGGGTGGGGTGGGGTTGCTGGGTGGGTTTAGGTTTTTAGGTGGGGGTGGGTGTGGGGGTTTAGGTTTTTAAGGGTGGGTGTGGGGATTTAGGTTTTTTGGTGGTGGGGTGGGGTTAGGTTTTTGGGTGGGGGTGGGGCGGGAAGGGTTAGGTTTTTGGGTGGGGGTGGGGGTGGGGGTGGGAAGGGTTAGGTTTTTTTTGGGGGGGGGTTTAGGTTTTTGGGGTGGTACTACACATATGCAGTATTGAAAATAAGAAGAAAAAAAAGAGTTAATTCTTATTTTTTATAACGTTTTTATACTCAAATGAAAGATAAATGAATTTTCTTAATTTGATGGTGATTTAAAAAAAAAATAACGTATGCAATAAATAGAAAGGTTTAAAGATTTATATATTTTAAGTTACAATTTTACCCTTGCTTTTTAAAATTCCACCCCTTCTCTTTTTAGTGGTTCTCTAGTTCTCTCATTAAAATAAGTTCTCTCATTAACCTAACCATATCGATCAAATTGTAGAAAAGATTTAATGGTTAACCTTAAATGTAAGAGAAAAAGTTATTGGAAGGGTATTTTAGTCTTGGCCACTTTTGTTGACCTTTTATCAAGTTCCCCTTTTTTAAATGTTCATAACTTTTACATACGCCATTATTTTTTTAAAAAAGCTACACCATAAAAACGAGCATTTTTTATCTTTAAAACGAGTATAATGTCGTTATATACAAAAACGATTTTTTTTATGTTTTCCAGCTCATTGTGTAATTCGTCAGGTCATTGTGTAATATCAGTTCTGGTCATTGTGTAACATCAGGTCATTGTATAATATTAGGTCTGGTCATTGTGTAATATCAAGTCTGGTCATTGTATAATGTCAGGTCTGGTTATTGTGTCAAATGTTTTTCATCATTGTGTTATATGCATTCATCATATTGTCAAATATTTTTCATCATGGTGTTATATGTATTCATCATTGTGTTTTACATTTTTCAGCTCATTGTGTAGTTTGCTCATTATTGTGTAATTCGCTCAAATATGTCAAGTCATTGTGTAATGTAATATCTGGTCATTGTGTAATATGCTCATTTTGTTAAATATTTTTCATCATTGTGTTATATGTATTCATTATTTTGTTTTACGTTTTCCAGCTCATTGTGTAATTCGCTCATTATTATGTAATTCGCTCAAATATGGCAGGTCATTGTGTAATGTAAGGTCTGTTCATTGTGTAATATGCTCATTGTGTAATATCAGTTCATTGTGTAATATCAGACCTTATATTACACAATGACCTGGTATATTACACATTGGCCATTATTCCCTCCCTTTAAAAACAATAAAATGACACATGTAAAGCCTAAAATCTTTCTTACCCTTCTTATTTTTAAAACTCTTTTTACCATAACCTAACCCATATACTAGATGTATTTAATCTCTCTAATTTCACAACATATTCATGTTGTTGGTTTAACCTATAGCTTTGATCATTGAATGTTGATTTCACTTCTTTGAATAAACATCATCTTGAATTCCATGTTGGTTATGACAATGTAGATTGCTACATATCCATACTTGATTACTTGAGTGCTTAGAGACATGTATATGATATATTATCATTTGTTGTTAGCATTTAATAATTCAAGCAAATTAATTTTTATCAATATCAAAACAATGGTTTAATGAATTCAAAAACATGTTTTCCCTAACAGTTGTTATTGGACAAGAAATCTCCTCTATGTCATAGTTTGCTATAAGAGGAATATCATCATGCTCATCGTTAGGTTTGATGTTAGGTCATCCGGTGTGGAAGTGGGATGGGATAGTGAGATAGATTTGGCAGTGAGAGAGAGTGAGGTGGCAAAGAGAGATGGGGTAGTGAAAAAGAATTCCATAACTCGGATACTCCTAGCCTGAAAAGACGAGAATGATATGTCTTTTGGGCTAGTATAGCTCGGATATCGATCCCTAGCTTTGGATTTGTGGATATCTCCTAGCAAATTTGTTAACGAGTTTGGGTTGGAAAGACAAAGGTTGTGAAGAGTTAAATGTGCCAAAAACGAAAGAGACATTAGTGTTATAGTAACATTTTGAGGGCGAATCTATCTATTTGAAATCATGAAGAAAAATTTGACTCATTTAACTGTTTGAATTTTGATTTAATGGGAAAGTTTGTTTGTTTGAAATTTAACCGTTACAAGTTTATATACACAAAATTATAAGTATATAAAAATTGTTATATTTATTAAACAAGGGGAGGTTCAACTAAAAAGTGCAATTTGCCTAACAAGTCTAAGAAACAATCTTAGCTATCCATTTTTTCTAATCAAGAGATGAGATTCAAATGAGAAAAAAAAGAAGGTTGAAGAGATATATTTGAAATAACCATTTTGTTGAGTTTTTTCAATTTCCTCCATATTTTTTAAACGTCCATAACTTTTTATACGACATTATTTTTTTAAAAAAATTAAACCATAAAATCGATCATTTTTTTCTCTTTAATTTGAATATAATGTTGATATATAAAAAACGATGATTTAAAAAAAATCAAAATCTGTGTTGACTTTCGATAAAACAACACTGATAATAAAATATGCGTGTTGTTTTCTAGTAAACAACAACAAACCAACACGGGAAAATAGCACAACAAGAAAGTGAATTAAAAAGAAACTTCATGTGAATGCTATGAAACTTGGGCCAGGATCCAAAATCTAATTTGCAAATGTTATCGTATATAATACAATTTTAAAAGCTTAGTTTTGTTGTGCTGGGTTTTGTTTATTTTTATGATGGCCTAGATATGCTGGTTTTGTTTGTGTTATGTTTATACTGTTTTTAGGATTATAACCTATCAATTCCAATTGTTTTCTTTGTTTTGTGCTGGTTTGATATGCTAGTTTTGTTGTGTTAGTTTTGTTTGTGCTGGGTTAGCTAAGAAGAGCAAGTCACACAATTAATTGTGTTGTTTTTGTGATGTTTTATAGTAAAACAGCAAAATTGATTGTTATGTTTAAAACACCATAGTTAATTGCGTTGTTTTACAATGCAACATAGTTAATTGTGTTGTTTTACCACAAACAAGCACAATATATGTAAAATAGCACAGTTTTATTAAGTGTTGGTTTTTTTTTTACAAAAAATATGGCAATACTATACTCGAATTAAAGGTATAATAACGCTCTATTTTATGGTGTTATTTTTTTTATAAATAAGATCGTATGAAAAAGTTATGTACGTTTAAAAAAAGTGGGGGAATTTAAAAACAGTTAACAATTGTGGGTTTTTCATAAATGCCCATCCACCCTTTATTTTTCCTACACAAAAATCTCAATCTTTAATCATCCAATTGAATGAATGAGATTGCTTCTTAAACTTTTTAACCAAATTACACTTCTTATGAGAACCTCCCCCTATTAAACAAATAAAGATAACTTAAATTTTATTGTTACAAATAAATAACTTTGTTTTATAAATATAATAAAAACTTTATTAATTTTTTCTATAAAAAATAAAATTGAAAAGGGGCCACACTAGCGTATGTCAGCTTGTCTTGTCGATACTAACACACCCGCATATCTAGGCCACAAAAAACCCAAATGATTCGACCTCAATGACTTGATCGTTCGTGACTTAAATTGTGTATGCTATAAGAGCACCTTCAACGGACAATGGTGCATTTCAGACACTTATATGGCACATTCGAACGCTGAGGTGGACAGATGGATGCCTTATAGGACTCGTCCGTAATCAAACGTTTCTGAGCTCATCTGGAACTGCGGACACAAACCATGGATGGAAAGTGGGGTTCAGACACACAACCAACATTTTTGATACACACACTTAATTTAGTTTTCTTTTGAAAGTGGTGTTTAGAAGCCGACATATCATTGAAGAGAGAATAAGTGTTTTTGAAAAATGAATGGAAATCTAATGTTGCAGCTAATGTGGTGTGTTTGTAGACGTCTAAAATTGGATACATTAGATATATTCTAAGAGGTTAGGTTGCCGCAATGTGGATGGTGTATTTGAGAATTGAAAGAGCATATCTGATAGGAGTTTTTGGAGCTGTCTAAAAATGTGTCATGTCATCTATACACAAACCCTTCCAAATCTACCCCTCATTACATTTACCTTATACTCAATAAGCAATGTCGGTGGGGTTTTCCACCGACACAGGGACCCCCTACACTTTAGTTAAATTACACTAATAGCCCCTCTACTTTATCAAATATCACTTTGACCCCTTAAATTTCTAAAGTTTTGAGTTTACCCCCCTGTACTATATATAATCTGATTTTTCCTCAAGAGCTTTAGTTTATTTTGCGCGTACATTTCTTTTGATCGTACCGCCCCGCCACAACGCGCGTACATATCTTTTAATCGTACTGATTAGTTGCAAAGCGCGGGTAGCGTGAAAAATTAGACCGACATCGACAAAAATTTTAAACCGGTCCATACGTTAATTTTATGCGTTTCCTTTTTGTGCTTAGTCACACATTAATGTCATCACCTCAACCGTTTAACGTCCGTCTTCCGACGTGGAGTGCGCACCTACGTTTCCCTATTTAACTACGTTTTTATTTTTGCTTAGCCATGTTAGTGTCATCGCCTCAAACGTTTAGGGTCCGGCTCCCGCCGCGGAGCGCGGGGGAAATTTATTTAACCACGTTAGCCACGTTAATGTCACCGCTTCAACCGTTTAAGGTTCGGTTCCCGCTGCAAAGCGCGGGGTACAATTTCTAGTTCTATCTTATTCTCAAAAACTATAAAAATCAATGCTTTAGAATCGAACCAGTTGTCTTAGAGGTCCACTGGTCGAACAAGATTTAAGAACCGGATGACGGCATAAATAATATAAATTTAAAACTATGTGTATAAATACAAAATAAAAAAATTGTTTTGATGTGAATGTGCAATTTTAATAATATATTAAGGCTTAATTAAATAAAATATGCAACTTGAAATACTAAATTAACCAGAAAATGAGATTTTGTGGAAATGCAAAAAAAAAAAAATTTGAAATCCGGCTTGCCGATCCAACCAGTAACCGGCTGATTCAAATGGAAGCGGCTCAACTACATACAAATGAACCGGTTTCAGGTCCGACCAGTCGGTTTAGTCCGATTCTAAATACACTGCCAAAAACCATATCACCCTCCCTCCATCCCTCCACCCTCCCCTCCCCTCCTCTCCTCCTTTCACTCACAGTCATCGTTTTTAGGTGTTACTGCACAAGAACTCCAACACCTACTCTCTTCTCCATCTCACCCAATGTCTTCTTAATTTTTTTTTCCTAAAACCATCTCTTAGCCTCTTAGGGGTGCTCTAAGGTACAAATTTGTAGTGCGTTATTTTAAGTTTTAAAATTGGAACGTTACACTTAAATAAATATTTTAACTTAAGATTTTACAGCTGCCTAGTTTTTCTTATACTTTTTTTGTGTTTCAATGACTTCATGGCATTCTATTCGTAAATATTTTGTAACAACAATTGATATGCTTTTTATAATAAATATAGAAACAAAATTGTATTTTCCTTTTTATGTTTGAAAAAGAAATAAATAATGTAATAAAGTAATGTAGTAATAATGAAAAAACCAAAAAGATAAGACCACTAGTACAACCCATTTCTCTTTTGCTTTGGTTGCTGATTTTGTCACCATCTTAAAGACAAAGACGTCCCACCCCTCAAGTCGACCATCCACCTTTTCTTTGTTTTTATTATTAATTTTTTGTATTTAAAAAAGTCATTATAGTTGTCAAAATCGATGACTAAATGGACAAAAAAATACTGTTTTTTTTACAATGTACGCCAACAAAAATATTAGTTTGCGTTATAAGGTTTTATACTCAGTAGCATGCAACTCGTATGTTGTATCAGCTCGACAAATTAATTATGTGTAAATATTTACTTAATTAAACGAATATTTTTTATAAATTACATCTCATTTGCAAACGCACATATAAGTTGCTTATAAAATAATTATATAATGTACGACCACATGTAAGAGGTATCTCGCGCGTTGCAGTGGAGAATTGAACGTCTTTAATTAATTTTCTCTATTTCATATAGTGTCAATTTAATAATAGGTTAAATTATAGACATGGGTTAGTAGGCATTTGTAAACAATTGAAGCATTGCTAATTTGTACACTATGCAAAAACAAATTTCGTTAGGTGTCTTAATTTTTTGAGTAAATGAGAGAATCAAACAACGTTTTCAGAACTGGACCGGAAAACAAACCGGAAGCATTAGAGGTTCTTTGGTGGGACCGATTGGACCGGATTCAAGAACTGGATGACGTAATAAATAATATAAATATTCATAAAACGTAGAAACATAAATTGTGTACCTTTTGCATCAGATACATAAATTAACAAAGATAAGTAGGTACGTTATGTACATATAAACAATTTCTTCCCAAGTTCATTAGCCAACAGGAACATAAATTATGTACGAGTTGTAGACACTGAAGTTTAATGACAATTGGTTAGTATATCTTCTGTTTAGCAGTTGTATACAAGGAAGTTTAATGACAATTGGTTGTTTTGGTGATTATTTATTTGTTAAAAAAATCAAAACGTAAAAAAAAACAATATACAGACACGGTTCAACCCCTCCCCCCCCCCCCGATTCACGGTCCGACCGGTTAATCGTATGAACCGCCCGGTTTTTTGTAAAATGGTCTCACAACATGCAACCGGACCGCCAGAGGTACCGGTTCCCGTCCGACCGGCCGGTCCTGTCCGAGTTTAAAAACATTGGAATTAAGTGTATGAGTTAGTAAATGAGAGAATTAAGTGTATGAGTTAAAATGTAATTATTAGTCTTTAATTATAAACATGGGTTATGAAAGTAATTGTATACATTTGAGACATTGCTAATTTGTACTCTGTATAAAAAAATTGTGTTACGTGTCTTAATTTTTTAAGTAGATTACAACAATATCCTTCAAACATCTATCTATACTAATAAAGCAGTAAAAAAGAGTGACACGTGTCGCTCTCACATTCATCCTACAAAAAATTTCCCGCTCATTTTTAATTTACCCAATTTGATTTTCTATTTTACGTAATAATATTTATTTCCTATTTTGATTATCTCTTATTTTAAGAAACTTTAAAATTTAATTATGTAACTTTTTTTTAAACCAAATAGTTGATGTAAGTCGAATTTATATTAAATAGAAATTAATTTATTTTCTAAACAAAATTATATATTAACTTTTATATATTTTTAAACTTTTAAAAAAAATTATTAGTATATATAATACATTTTCCACTTATAAAAAGTACATAAAGATTTAAAAATTTTATTCGTCTCGTGTAATACACGTGTTTTTTAAATATTTAAATTTTATCAACCCGTGTAATACACGGGATTTAACCTAGTGTATTATAAAGTAGTATATAATATTCTTATTTTTGTGCGATTATAATTAAATTGGCAAAACTATTTATGGGAGTGTAGTCGTGCAAGACATTAGCTAGTGTCTTGGTGACCTACTTTGAGATTATTTCATTAAAATGATCTAAAGTCTAACTTAAAACTCATTTAATAAACAAAATGGAACTTTTACATTTCAATTTTGACTAGTTAGAAATAACTTTATTAATTTACATTATAAATATTTAATATTTATACTAATAAATAATAATCAAATGAGAACACGTTTAATTTTCTGATGCATTCTCAACATGTTTTTTCCTGTATCTCTTTTATATTAAATAATGATATTTAAAAATAATATTTTTAAATATTTAATATAAATCTAATTATGGACACTTATTATTTAATTATGGATAGTTATTTTGTCATCAAACAAATGATTTTAATATGAATTAACATTTATCAATTATATAAAAAAATTAATAACCGGTTGAAAAAAAAATGTTTTAGAAATGAAATTAACATAATTTATAACTATCACGTCAAACTACATTTTAAAAAAAATACATTGACGAGTGTATATGTTACTAGATTACATTATAATCTATTCAACCCGTGTAGTATACGGGTTTTAAAAATATAAATTTTTTTATTACTAAGTATATAATATTACATTTATTCAACTCATGTAATACATGGAATTCTAACCTAGTTACATAATAAATATTATTATACACAATATTTGATAAAATAACTTAATAATACATATTTTGTTTTTATATAAAACTATATATATATATATATATATTGAAATTGTTATATGTAAATAACTAAAAAATAATAAATGAATCAAGCTCGAATTTAAAAATTTATAAACAAGTTGAGTTTGAACCCTAACTTTGCATGGATTTGTGTCTAAACCGAGATTTGCATCAAGGTTCCAACTTTCTTCTCTTAAAACGTTTGTTTAGAAACCATGATTCTAGATTTGTGGTTTTTAAGTTGTATCGTATGTAAAAATCTGACATTTATTGATTAAACCCCTTTTTCCTAAAAACCCCACTTCAGAAAACAAAACAAGAGATTTCAGGTTCGAATCTTACCTCAAACATGCGTATATTCTTGTTCTTCCCTTGCTCAGACGATCCACGACCGCAAGGAGTGATATGAAGGCTTGAAGAATCGTCTTCCTTGTTTTCTCTCTCAACCCGTCTCTCTCTTTCTCTATTTAGTTCACGCTCACTCTCTTTCTCTTTTGAGTATGTGCAAATGATAAGAAGAATGGGGGACAAGGATTTGGAGGTGGCTATGTATAGGGGTGTCCCCCCCCCCCCTTTGACGTTACACCAACCTCGAGTTTAGACGAGCTCGATATAATCTTGTTTTTTATTTGAGCTGGAATGAGGAAATTGGTTAAAAGGTAATATATTATAATATTACTTTTGTGGTGGTGGGGGGGGGGGGGGGGGATGGTCTACATCTAATGTTAATAACATTGTAACGACTCTTAACTGTTTTATTTGACATCTTGCTTAAAAATAAACAAACATAAATCTAGTTTGTTCGGGGTGGGAGTGGATTTTAAGGAGGTGGTTTATTTTGCTACGGTGTCTGGTTGTATACCGTAAAGGTTCTATTTTATTTTTGGGTTATCCCGGTTAGATCAAATATGATGAGAGCTCAAGGTTGGCAGACTATTTTAGACAGATTTAAGAAGCTTTCAACTTGGAAAGCTAACGTGCTTTCTATATATGGTATATCCGTGCTTCACTCATCTGTTTTCGGATCATTGGGTATTCATTCTATGTCCATATTATCTTTGCTGGTGAAGGTAAATTATATGCTCAAATCACTTCGTTCTAGATTTGTTTTGGGTGACATGGGGGATTCAAGAAAAATATCGTGGGTTAAATGGGATTTAGATGTTGCTAATAAAGATAAAGGGGGATATGGAATCAAAAGTTTAGATGGGTTAAATAAGGCTTTGCTCAAAAAATGATGGTGGAGGTTGGTGAAAAGTAAACATGTTTTATGGGTAAATGTTATAATAGCTATTCATAGGGAAAGTGCGGGGTTCTTTGAGGATAAACGGTCGTCTAGAGGCCAAGGGGTTTGGAACTGTATTGTTAAATCAATAGTAAAACTTAATGATAATGGTGTTATATTCTCTTAAATTCATTGAAAAGAAGAATAGCAAATGGGATGGATACTCGGCTTTGGCAAGATTGTTAGGTGGGAAAATCGCCTCTTCGGTTACGTTTTCTGAGGTTGTATAATTTAGAGAATGACAAACGTGCAGTGTAAAAGATAGGAGGGAGAACGGTGAATGGAATTGGAATTGGTCTTGGCGTGGGGTTTGGAGGGAAGGGGAGAAATCATAATTTCAAGAGTTATCTAATGTGCTTGATGGGGGTTAGTCTGTCTGATAGCCAAGATAGATGGGTATAGGATTTAGATGGTAATATATACTTCACGGTGAATTGGCAAGGAAATATATTGATGGTGTTATGCCACCGTATGGTGTAACACCCCAAAATTTAAAATAAGATAAAGCCCGAAAAATGAGAACGACAAATAAACCAAAGTCCAATTACTAAAAGTGAAAATTGTGACAAATATGACGTGACTGGCCGTTACCAAACGATATAGTCTGTGTTGAGCCATTATGGACCATCATGGGTGATAACGATTCATGCCGCAAAATCATCAAACGATATAGTCTGTGTTGAGCCATTACGGACCGTCACGGGGCGTAATGGTACTTTACGTGGTTAGGAAGTGCGTAGCCGCCAAGAAAAATGGTGACGGACCTTCACCGGTGGTAACAGTTTGTCACAACCCCAAAACGCATCTTATAAATTGAGAGTTTGAGCTCTCATTAGAGATATCAAAACATACAAACACTTCCACACTTCTGATAACGTCTAAGCTAGCAATACTGTGACGCGTTGTGAGCGCGGGTTGGATCAGGGGAAGCATTTTAGCAAAGAAACGAGCGTAGCAAAATCTCGAGGTTATAGTAAGTACACTGAACCCGTAATTAGCCTAATTTTTCTATGTGATTACATGCTTAGGGCATGCTAATGTACGAGTAATATCTTATGTGATAAGAATGTGAGTACGAGGTACGAAAGCATGATAAACATGACAAGTTGTTACATATACATGTTTCATATGTGTGCTTGATAAATTGGGAAGGTAATTGACCTACGATATCCGAGATCCTAATTGAATAAAAACAAGGGGCCGAGCCTACGAGCGGAAGGACCTTATGGATTAAATGACATGACATAGGTGACGTCCGAAGTATCACAGGGGCCTGTGGTGCCTAGAAAATGAATTAAATAATGTGACATAGGTAATGTCCAACGTGTCTCGGGGGCTTGCGGTGCTTGGTAAATAAATTAAATGATGTGATATAGCTAACGTCCGAAGTGTCACGGTGGCCTATGGTGCGTGGGAAAAACAAACTAAGTAACCAAAGAGTTCCATAAATAAAAGAAATGGTTTTGGAAACAGACAAAGCAGTATACTTACTTAGCGTAAGCTAATGTAAAATGTTATCAAAACATTTCTAGAAAGAGTGCCCAAGGTGATTGAAGCTTCCAAGGACGTGGCCAGTCGGAGACATGGAAATCCATAGATCTTTTGTAAATATATCATTTTAAATGTTTCTAAAACATTATTATATTTTAATATAAAAGTACATTTGTCATACAATGACAAGGTTTTTTTGATAACTGGGACCTAAACTCTAATATCTTAAAGAATAAAGAAAAGTGGGTATTTCAAGTTGGTATTTGCTGTTGTGAAAAACACACATCTTTATTCCTATAGTTTTCATGTGTTTATATAGTTTTGTGTACGTTTACTTGTTTTTGGTTTGTTTAGAGTCAATGTTTGGTTCATAGGAGCTCGTGATGATTATAAGTTAAATCCCGAAGAAACCGAGCAAGAGAACAAGTCCCAAGAAGTCAAAGTCAAAAGGTGGGAAGTTCAAGGCTTCGTGGTATGTGAAGAGTCAGTCCAAAGTCCTCGCGATACGCGAGGAAACCCAAAATTCTGGCGCGACTAAATTGTCCGTCGCGGTACGCGATGGACTGGTCATATGTTCTCGCGGTACGCGAGAGGTCCGTAAAATCGCAAAAAGCCCTAATTTCAAATTAAATAGAATTGTAATGCCATAATATCAGAAGTTCGATTTACAACCGTCTATAGAGGTTCCAAGGGCAATTTCTAGAATTAAGGAGCCAATTGAAGTGCAAGATTTGAGCTTTCGAATCCGGGTTCAAGGTAATAGCATATTCGATTGTAAAGTTTTGATTTTTATCTTTGATTGTTTGTCTTTAAACCATGTTTATGTTTGATACTTCTGTTCTAGATGTTTTAAACATGTTCCTAGGCTAAAACCTTGATACTGCTTAGTTTGTCTTAGTATTCGTTTTTAATATGAGTCATAGTGTGTTATCCTGAGATTACCCCGTGCATCATAGATTTATTGTGGACAGTGAGACCAAGAGGTGATATGTCTGTTGGGTACATTATCATTGTTGGAGAGACTGAAAGATGATCCAACCATCTGGTGAGTTTAACACATCCTTAGCTTTTTTAGTTGGTGATACCCTGAAAGTGATTAGGGATCCACTAAGTGTCTAGAGTTGTTATCCTTAGAAACCCAGATCCATCATTGTTTCCATAACCGGTAGAAGTAGTGCTTTGCAAGTAGGATTCCGACTTAGGTGGTATTCTTCCTATTCCTCATATTTCCTTAGTTCTTTATCTTGATAGCTAGAGTCGACCTTTGTTTCTGCATTATTAGTTCAATTAGTAGTGTAGTTAACCCCCCAATCAAATCATTCAATAGTCTGTGTCAGAGTCTAATATAGTTATAGTAGTGTCTTTGGGGCTCGATAACTCGGTTTACCATTAAGCTGTGCTACACTCGATAGGTGCACTTACCTCTCAGTGCAGTTTAGTCAAAGGTACTGCATTTATTACTTAAGAATCTAGGTTAGGTTTAGTATATATTTTTAATGGATCGTCTGGATGACATCAGTATCATAGCACGATTTGAGTGACTTATGTATCAAAATGGGTACTTAAATTCAAACCAGAAGTGCTCTTGATATAAAAAGGGATTCAATTTGAGGTCGTCCGAGGAAGCAGGTACATATAAATGAGTGCTAGAAAAAGTATGTGTCATGTGTGCTAAACTTTGTATGATGTATGCACCATATGGTAGTTGGGAGTATCATGGCGCGTAACATAGATTGCTTTCATACCACATTTCTAAAGAATTCAAGTGGAAACAATGGAAAGCATACACATTTATTTCCACTAAATTTCATGTTCTTGCTTTCCTACCAAAGACAATAGTTTAACAACTTATGTATACATAATAGTTGATAATCTAGAATGACAGTTGTAACTGAAAATCCTTATCCCGTCAGCTACGTGTGATTAACAATTACTTCATATATGTATTCTAGATATCTCTATTACGTGCTTAGTTGTTTAACTATTGTATTAAGTTAGTCAGACAACATGCTAATCAGGCTTCCTAATTACAAATCTTAGTTTAAGTCAAGATACTACTTACTAGTATCTAAATCCCTCAAACATGGCTCTGATACCAACCTTTCACACCCCGCCAGGTCGGGTTCACTGAGACTGATTGATACACAACCATAGCAACGGAAACATATCTTAAGGTAAACATTTCATTCCATATCTTTCAAATGTTGGAGTACAAGCTTAAAATAAAGTACACTTTATTACTAAATAACAAAATAAAGGTGTACAACTACATGTTCCTCAAGCTTGTCCTAACTATCTCAAAATATTGGCTAATCCATAGTCGTAACTATGCTTCACCTTAGATAGGTTTAAAAACATTTTCAAGTCAGTTTTCACCAATGATTTCTAAAATCATGGTTGTTTTCAAAATACTAGTTTAATTAGGTGAATCAGGTGCTGGAAATGCTTTAGAAATTAACAGGTAAAACCATGTAACATGCAAATATTCAATTCAAGATAGTGTGGGTTTCAGGACTAGCACTATCAAAAGTTCATTTGTAGCGATCAACTCCTCTCAGGGCTCTCAATATGAATGACAAACACAATCGTCTCCCTTCAATGGGATGTAGCTGGAAATGTGCGCACAAAGCACAACCATCCCCTAAGGTTATATGCATATAACAAAATTTCACATGCCATATCAGTTTCATTAACCCATGGTAATTCTATATTTCAATCAGGACGTTTTTATCAAAGGTTTATACATCTTATTTTGAAAACCAATTTCAAAAGAACTCATGAGAATGTGCTAATCCCGTCATTTCATTTTGCAAACTTCCAAAGGTTTTCCATTCAAAGGTTTTCCATTCAAAACCTTTGCAATTTGAAAACCATTTTTAAGCATGTATTCTAGCCCAAAATTTATAGAATAAAGGCACAATACATAATCCACAGCAAAATCGTTTAAGCCCAAAACATTTGAAAAAAGGGCGTATGGAATTCACCTTTGTCCAAATCTGTTTTATAACATGTATCATTGCATAAAACATAAAAATAGATTTAGAAAAATGGGCATTAAGAACTCATGAAAACTTTTGCTTTGTGTATATAACCCCAAAACAAAATAATTAAAAGGGGCTTTAAGAACTCACCTTTAATAGCTCAATGTTCAAAACCAACAAGCAGGAAGAACTAGTACCAACACAATTACTTGACTTGAGGTCCTAAACCATATCCAAATTACTTAGGTCCATATACTTATTCTTAGTTATAAATAGTGGATAGAACCTTACGTCCGAACTATCTACTGCGTAGTGCGGACAAATAACACTTGCGAATATATATCGTGTCAGATATCATAAGTGTGTGTTGTTTGAGATGGTGTCCAATGAGCTCCCATTGCTCACATAGTTATAGGTTGAATGTGGGACCCGTAGCGAACCGCTAATTAGAGGTGGGTAGCGGACTGCTACCGCCTCCTTAGCCATCCACTTTCTTTTTTACCACGTAACGGACCGCAAAGCCGCTACCGACCCTGCTTCAGCGAGTTAGCTTTGTCACGCGTCATCCTCCGGTTGCATCCTTCCTGAGCACACAGCGGACCGTGAAGGTATTGGTAACGGTCCGCTACCGACTTAATTTTTCATATTTTCATTTTTAACCCTTAGATTTTATCTTTGGCTTAATTGCACACTTAGTCCTTTGAATTTTTATTCTTGGACACAGAACTTTATGGGTATTATAGTGGTATATGATCAATTACTATTAAGCAAATAATGCCACAAGTTATATATTTTTATTATCATTAAAAGTAGAGTTTGATGATATTCAATTCAAACCATTGTTTTCCTAGTATTCTCTGTTGTAATGCTTACAGAGAGCTTCAATAGATGATGATAAACTTTCTACCAATTGGCTTGTATATAAACGTCACTTGGAATGAATATAGACATTTTCGCTTTCGCCTTGTGCGGTACATGAGATTTACAATCTCATCACATTTTAGGTGGTATTAGAGTGTGTTAGTATCGTGATGATACATTGTGTTGGGTAAAGAAACATCCTCGTTCTTATGGGGTATGTCGTGGGATTGAAGGATTGTGCTATTCGTTTGAGGGTCTCTTAGATAAGGCCGAAAAATTGACACAGTCCTAGAAGTGTTATGCGTCTTGGTAGCATGTGGTGAAAGTGTCAATAAAAATCACAAAATGGTGGTTATTATGGTGTTATTCAACATACTGTTGTGAATATGTGAGACTAACATTATTGGTAGCTATCAACCCATTGTCAAGATAAAGAGGTCTGTCTTTCACTTGACGAGAAGTATGTTTGTTTGATGATAAATCCAAGGCATAACAAATATGTAACCGAGAAAACTCAATAGCTCACCCATATAATTGCTCCAGATGTGACTTGAACCCAAGATTTGCATTATGAAAAGTTTTGGGGTTACCATTACACCAAATTACAACGGTAAAAGTTTTTTAAAACATATATATACTTTTTCGCTTCATCGTTGTGTGGTGCGTAATGTCAAAGGCTGACACAAATAGAGCAAATACTACTAATTCATTTGGCAAGCGAACATAGAGCAAAACTTTCTCTAGAGAACTTTTCTATGTACCTTGTTATATTTAACAAACAAAAAACAAACTCATCTTGTTCGATTAGCAACACCTACCACTGTTTTGTGTTTTTTTTTATAAAAGATTAAGCAAAAGACTCGTTAGTCATTTTCAGCAATTCAACTACAACTCTGACTATTATACCATGAGAGATAAATACGAAACTATCATGAAATATGTAAGAAGGAAACTATGTCGAGCACTTGAGATCAGCCTAATCTTACTCTTTTTGGTTTGATTTATGTCATTTTTTGCATGAATAGTGGGTCACTGTTTTATTAAAATAATAATAACACCACTCACATTATACAAGGGAAATACACGAGTACAAAACCGTATACAAAATCGAATTAAAAATATAAATATAAATACAAAATTTATACAAATCTAAATGTAGTCTTCAACGAGTTCGAGTCTTCAGTTGCAAAACGAACGAACTAATCTTTAGCGGTGGTTGAGGATTCATGTTCAACACGGTTCTCTTAAAACAGATTTCACGCCTCCTCTAAGACAAACTCGTCTGTCTCCCAGGGTACAACAACCGAAGCAGTACGTGTACTGCCTGAAATGGCTCATGCGCCCAAGGTATTACCTCGTTAATGGTGTTCTTGAGTTTGTGGAAAAAGATGAAGTTAATGAAATGAAGAAAGGACAATTAGAGAGAGCACATCTCTAATGGGTTACCAAACTCTTTCGTTTCTATGTAGTTTTTCATTTATTTTTCTCTCTAGAAAAAATGAGTCAAAGTTTCACTTTATAGTTATACCAAAACTTCATTTTTAATCTTTTATTTAAACATAATTATGAGAAATTTATTAGTAACAAAAAAACATTCATTTGATTCATGACATTTTTATGCCAAAATAAAAAGAAAATGAGTTATAATCAAAACTTTCATAATAATTTGTTATATAGATTTATGAAATAAAACACTTGTATTGTTTTATGACAAATATTTGTTAGCATTTAATAAAAAAAATGCAATAAATTTCTATTAGAGTCACCCAAGTTTAACAATATTCATTACAATTTTCAACCACTCAACTTCGAGCATTGATATTTCATTCATCTTAGCTCCGTTTTGGACACGGTTTGTGTCGTCATGAAGCTCTCACAAAATATAACACAACAAACCCACAAAATAATAATTATATTAATCGTAATCACATATTATTATTTGAATCCAAAGTTAATGAAAAATCATATTTTCACTAAATTTTCCAACATTTTTCCATTGATATATTGTAATTTTTATCATACGGTACTATATTGTTTCTAACTGAGAGTTATACCCGACAATAACAAATGGCAGATTTAAGTCGTACGCATGGGTAGCTCTACAGTACAAGTAACTAAAACAACCGTTTTAGGCTTCCAAATTTTAAAGGCCCAAAAAATTTAAGAAACTACTTCAATATATATATTAACGTATAAATATATGTGATAATTTATCAAATTTTTTATTTTTAGAGATAAATGATAATCTATCAATTTTTGTATAAACATTATACGTTTTCACGCTCAAAAAATTTACATTTTAGTAATTTTATATATTTAGAAAATTTAAAAAAAAAACCACAATTTTAGTAACCTCAAAATATGTTGAGCCGTCCTGACCGTACGATTGCTCATGGAACTGCAAAGTTTTTAAAGAAGGTATGTTTCATATCGTTTTAGAAATTTGTGATAAGGCTTGAAGACACCTTAAGTGAAATCTCTTTCACTTATATATTCTCAATCAGAATAAAAGACTAGGGTTTGAAATAACATGTGGGTGGGTGCATGCATTTGGATTTTAATACAATCATATTTAACGCTCAAAGGAAAAAAAAACAAATTAATACTAATATAATTCACCTTAGTTTTTATTTTTTAATTAAGTTTAGAAGTATCATTTTCGTTTATTACCCAAAAGTTATTAACAAGGAGATCTATTTCTTGAAAACAAATTTGCCGTTCAAAAAAATACATGGAGGTCACTGTGATATGTTTAAATTTTGATTTGGTCTATAAGTTTAAAAAATTACACTAACAGACCCAGAATATACATAACCGTAACATGTTTGGTCCTCGACGTGGATGGTAGTTAACTTTTCTGTTACTTTTTTTTAAATGACCAACATACCCATAGATTAAAAAAAATAAAAAAAAATAGAAATTCAAAAACCTGTATTTATACCCTTATTGCTCAGGAGGCACCACCACTTTTTAAAAAAAAAACTATTTAAAAAACCTATGTTTTAATTTTTGTTTATTAATCTAAGGGTATTTTTCAATGATGACATTTTTAAGAAAGATCTATGCACGTTGCGATAAAACGGTGTGTCCAACCTTGAAACTATCATGCGTCTAACCCATTTAGGCCATCCGTAGCACCGGCGTGAAGAGGGGTGGCGTGAGCCACATCAGCCTTTCACGCCCAGAAACACCGCCCCCTAGGCGTGAAAGGGGCGTGAAGAGGGGGGGCGGGGGGCATTTCACGGGCAAGAAGGCTTCTACCACATTTATTTCAACCAATAAAATCCTTTCACCTAATTAATCCTTTTTCCTTTTTTTTTAATTAAATATTTAGTTTAACATATTATTTGGTTTTCTCAAATAACTCATGCTCGGTAATTATTAAAAAAAACGAAATACACAAGCTTATTTATTTTATTTTTCTGAACATGTGGATATAAATTTTAACGAAAATGAAGTTTTTTTTAAAAACTATGTTTCGTCACCTAAGTGGTTTTTTAATGTGTAGTTTTTTATGTATTTAAGAATTTTTTTTATTTTCTAATTTAGTTTTTTATTTATTAAAAATAAAAAAAATAGTTAAATTATTAGTTATTTATTAAAAAATAAATGTGGGGCGTGAAACCACTACGTACCTTAGTGATTCTGGACAGTGAAAGCCCCTGTGCTGATGTGACGGTGACATGGCAGGGAGTGAAAGAGGAGGACGTGAAACCACTACGTATGATTTTATAGGATTGTGAGCAAGTTGTTTAGGCCTAACACATGAACCAATAAACATGAACCAATGGCCGATTAAAGTGATCAGTCCAACCACTACAACAAGTCATTTAAAACCGCTTTTAGTTTAATGTTAACATCATCTACTCTCATCCTAAAATAAATTCAAATATCATATGCAAAGTAAAAGTTATTTATTTCTTTAAAACAATGTTAAAATATTTACTATAATAATATTATTTTTCTTGGTTTAACAATTTTTAAAAGAGTAAATGTAGAAGTTAGGAACAAGTTTTACACTTGATCATGGAAGTCTAAAGTTTACCTAGTTGAAATTGGGGAACTAAACGAGTCAAACTCGAGTCTGACTTGCTTAGGCTCGAATTCGACTCGTTTAATTTAAAAAGAGCTTGAGCTCGAGCAGACTTGTTTAGAGCTTTATTACTAATTCTTGAGCTCGGCTCATGAGTAGTTTTTTAAACTCGAGTTCAATTCGTTAATTATTTATTAATTACTCATTTACTTTTTTTTATATAATTTTATAAATATTTATAATTTATAATTTTTATACAACATAATTTATATTATTTATTTATTTTATCCTAATTTTATATATATTATATAAATGTATAAAATAATAGTCTTGTTTAGACTTGTGAGGTAGCTCGAGCTCAATACGTAAAATTCATGAACTTCATGCTCAAGCTCGTTTATTAAATTATCCCCGGCAAAAGCTCAAACTTTGGTATGTATTATTTAAGAATAAATTTACAATAAAAGAATACAAATATAAAAAATGTCTCTAACTCTAATACAAAAACTAGTTATATATAAATACATTTAAACAAGATGTGAATAGTAGTTTATTTTTATTGGTTGAAATGGACACGTGACGATCATCTATCGGGTGTTTTGTTTTTGGGTTTTTCCTATTATTTTTTTGCATTAATAGTTTTTTTGTTGAAAACTTTAACACAAAGTGGTCTGGCGTGGCGTTCACCCCCATCTTCTTGATCCCTCACACCTAATGCACCCAGCTAGGTTCTAACCTTGAGGTGGGGATTTTTTTTTGTTTTTTTTTAATTTAATTTTTCTCAACTTTTATTAATCTTATATTTTTGTTATTTATTCATAATTTGACTTTTACGTTACAAATCTTGATGGTCCCATTTTCTCACCATTACCGCAATTTATTTCACCACCGTGAAGTGCGAGTTTTCCCTTATCCCTCTTTTAATAAAAGACTAAATGAATTTGTCACTTGTCATCTTGTGGTTTATTCTCAGCCATCTTTTCCAGCCAAAAACATTCTTCACAAATTCTCATTATGATAATATATGTTTATTATTATTGTTAATAAATAGCTAATTAAATGCAATTATGGTTTTCAGAGTTTATGTTATTTTTAAATTATTGACCTCAATTCAGTCAACCTTTCTTAGGAGGTGTTTGGGATTACTTTTCAAAACAACTTATTGACTTATTACTTTTTGGAGTAAGGTAATAAGTTATAAGTTTGTTTGGACAATTCAAAATAAGATGGAAAATGTGAGATGGAGAAGTTAAAATCCAAAAGTAAGAAATTCTTACTTTTGAAAATGACTTTTGGAAAAGTTAAAAGTAGTTTCAAAAAGTAATCCCAAACACCCCCTTAAATAAATTTCAAATTAATATTCAAAATACCAAAAAACTACATTCCGAACTTTATTTTTAGAATCTTATAACTTTCTTTGATTGCATTTCAAATCATAAATCACTTAAAAATATGAAATCTTTGATTTAAAATCATGTATTTTACTATTTCATTGTCACACCCGTAACACAGGACAGTTATCTAACTAGAGTAGTACCTCCAACAGATATGTCCCCAGGTAAAAGCGACGGGTCTAAAAGAGATTTATGCACTGCTCTTTCCTAGACAGCACATTCCGTTTGTCAGATAACTACATATTAGTCAGAAGGTCGCATTCTAGTTACTGTGACGTTGATATCAAAGACACACAGCGGAAGACTAAATCATAGCTTCTATTTAATATCAAAACATTGTTTACATTATGTTTAACAAGAAGTTACATCATTCGTTCCTAACAAGGAACATATTAATCGGGACTTATAGTTCGTGGCATGCCCATCATCTAGATCATTCATCAGTTCTTTCTAGTCCTAGAATGCCCTGTCTAATGGCTACCTGTGATGCGGTCAAAAACATTTGATAAAACATGGGTCAGCACAAAGCTGGTGAATTCATAAACTAAAATAGTTTATTAAAATGACCCGCCAACGTATCTTGAACACATCCATGGGGTTCCACCCCCCAAATTCATAGATAACTATCGGTATATATATAACCAAAGATCGTTCCACGGTTCTTGTCCATCATGTCGTTCCACGGGCAAGTGAAATACAATAAGCGCTTAGAATACGTTATATATAAACAACCAGTACAATCGTTTCAATATACTCAAAATGTTTCATAAATCAATCATGCCAGACAAGGTCATGAAAGGGTTCATGTATCACAGTTTAAGAACTCACCTCGACAATATTTCTGCTTATAAATCAGTAATGTGGTAAACACCTCGGACACAGCTCCTAGATAATCATAACATTTACTTAATTATATCACCCTAGCTTAAGGATATATAACCAAAGCTTAATGGGAGGTCGGAACCTTACCTCAGCACTATCTACGGTAACTTGGAGTCGAAATGCTGGAAATCGAACTCTCGTACGTGAACCAGGGTTCGGGACCGGAGTATCAGGATTTTGTGTGTGAAAAATAAGAGTGTGGAGTGTGTGTAAAGTGCTGAGATCGATCAAGTATTTATAGGGCCAACATTGTACCTGTAGCGGACCGCTATGCTTGGTGGAGCGGTCCGCCACCCCTTGTGGCGGTGTAATTGGATTGGGGCAGACGTAGCAGACCGTTATGGTCTGGCTTAGCGGCCCGCCACCCTTCCACGCGTCATATATTCATCGGTGAGTCACAGGGACACGTGTCAGCTCCCGAAGATTTCCTTAGTCTGCACGTAGTGGACTGCTAAGGTCTTGGGTAGCGGTCTGCTACCCCTTTGATTTTCAGAATTTTCATTTTAAGTCCCTGGACTTTGATTATTTACATATCCAACCCTAGACTTTGAAATTTGGCAACTTCAATCCTTTTTCTAAGAAAGTTCGGGGTGTTACAAATCTCCATTCCTTTAAGAAATTTCTTCCTCGAAATTAAGAGGTGAATAGATGAGGGTACTTGGTTCTCATCTGTTCCTCCAAATCCCATGTCTTGTCGGCTCCGATCCGACCTTGCCATTGAACTAATACCATTGGTATTACTTTCTTTCTTAACTTTCATTCTGAGTATCTAAAATCTTGATTGGTTGTTCAATAAAGTGAAGTTTGCCATCCACATGCACATCGTCTAGTGCAATAGCTTGAGTTGGATCAGTTAAACATTTACGTAAGCAAGATACGTGAAATGTATTATGAATCCCTTGTCAACTTTCAGGTAGATCTAACTTGTAAGCTAGCGTTCCGATTCTTTCAATTGTCTTATAAGGTCCGATGTATCTTGGTCCTAACTTTCCTCGTTTCCTGAACCTTACCACACCTTTTCAAGGTGAAACCTTTAACATCACATAATCCCCGACTTCGAAGTCTAACGGTCGACGTCGTTTTTCAGCATAATTTTTTTGACGATCCTGAGCAGTTTTTAGTCGTTGTTTAATCTGGACTATCTTATCTGTTGTTTCTTGTATGATTTCTGTAACGAACCAACTTTCTGGTTTATTATTTTAATATGTCATTCATGTTATAAGGGGTGTAAATAAATAAAATAAAAGTTGGTGGTTAGTTGCAAAAAAAGGATTTTTTTTTTAATTTGGGTGAAAGGATCCAAAATTGAAAGTCCAGGGGTTGTTTTGTAATTTTGGAAAATATGATTTTAAAGGAGAGGGGGTCTGCACAAAACACACCATTTGTGTGTGTTCTTGTGTCTTACAAAGAGAATAAGAAAAAGAGGAGAAGCTAGGATCAAGTGGTTCAAGATTTGCATGCAAAATTGGAAGGTGTTGGTGTGCACATCATCTTCCAAGCATCAGGTAAGCTTCTCTTTCACTCTTTGATTGTTGATGCTCTTGGTGGGTTTTGAGGGAATTTCGAACTAGGGCTGATTTGGGTTAATTGGTTGGTATATAACTTGAATTAAGTGGTGACCTAGCTTAACTAAAGGTAATGGGAGGTAGATAACATCATTTAAACACTCGATTTGTGGATTCAAGAATTAAGGTTCTTGAGGGAAATTTGGGGGTTTTCTATTTAATGATATTATGATGTTAAATTGAGGTTGGATAAGTGTCTAGAGAGTTGATAGACACACAATTAACCATAAAGTCCTAATAAAAATTGGTGAATTGTAAAATGAGAACTTTGATGGAACTTGGGTGATTCCTTAACGGGTCATCTGGGTTAAAGGGAGTGTTTGATGGGTGTTAAGGGTTTGATTGTGTTAATATAACCTAGACAAATGTTAATGTTGATTAATTGGTGATAGGAGTGTGCTAGAATCTCAATTGGTGTAAATTGAGATATCTAGACTAATGTTAAGGTGTATTGTATAGGTGATCACGTGGCTAAGATTGAAGCTAAACCGGAATCATCTAAATCACAAGGTAAGTGCTTTGCACTTACTTAGTAATGATAGGAGTAGGTCATACAATTTGCTTGCTATTTGTTTATGTAGTGATGTTTGTATGGCTATGTTGTATGCAAGGGTTGGGAGGGTGAATTGTGGTTTGAAGTCTTTGAACTTCACAAATGGGGAAAGGGATTGGGGTCTTAGAACCTCACGATGTCGTGTATAATGTATGGGTTATAAGGATGGGTTAGTAACTTGTGTGTACAATTGTTTGTATGTTAATGTCGGTAATTGAAGTCTAAGACCTCACGCGTGGTAATTGAGGTCATGAAATTCACTTGTGTTGTTGCTTGAAATCTTGAACTTCACTATTGTCGTTGTGATTTGAGGTCTTTGAACCTCACATGGGAGTTATATGATATCATATAGAGGAGTTTGAAGTCTAAGAACCTCACAAGGTAGTTATTTGAGGTCATGAATTTCACAAGTCATTTTGTGGTCATTGAAGTCTAAGAACCTCACACGAAAGTTAATTGAGGCCATGAACTTCACATATCATTTGTGGTGCCTTGAAGTCTTTAGAACCTCACAAAGAAGTATAGTAGGGATGTAAGGTGTTTAGACATTCTCAAAATTTTGTTGGTGGTTTAAAACGACTAGGGATCGAGTCGGGAGGGTTGAAAATGCCAAAACTGCAAAATTGGTGTGCTAGTGCAGGTCTAGGACGCCGGTCTGGGCTATCTGACGCCAGTTGGCTGAATTTTTTGAGTTTTCTTCCTAAGACACTTGTGAGTTCTTGGGACTTGTTGTACCATTACTAGTGGTTTATTTGTGGTGTTTTGTTTGTAGGGAAAGCTCCGGGTTGATGTCTCGGGTCAAGCTTCGGGTGTAGTTGGATTCTCGATATTTTGGATTAGTTGTAAATATTTGGATTAAGACTCTTTTTTGGGAGTCACTAAACTTATTTGAACTATCTTTTGGGATGTTAAAACTTGTCGTTTTGTGACACATCGGTCGGTTGTTGTTAAACAAAACTATGGCGTTGCCATTTTGTTTGAATTTAGCATGTGTCGTTTGTCAAGAGTGTCTAATGGGACATACTTCTGCATGTTTGTCAAGTTAAAATTTGGTTAAAAAATTTTGGATGTTACAACTTCTGGTCCAGATAATTGACTGTCTCATATTTCAGTCCAACAGACAGGAGTTATGCACTTTTTTCCATATAATGCTTCGAATGGTGCATCTTTAATACTTGAGTGGTAACTGTTGTTATAGGAGAATTCGATTAACGGTAGGTGATTATCCCAGTTACCTCGGAAATCTATAACACAAGCTCTCAGCATATCTTATGGAGTTTGAATTGTACGTTCACTTTGTCCGTCAGTTTGAGGATGATAGGCAGTACTTATGGTAAGTCGAGTTCCCAATTCTTTCTGAAAACTCGTCCAGAATCTAGATGTGAACCGACTGTCTCTATCCGAAATAAGTTAATTTATAAACATTTTTTTTTTCAAATGGGTATTAATCTTTTTATGTAATTGATAAATGTTAATTTATATTAACTTTATTTGGTTAATAAGTATTCATAAATAGATTTATATTAAATACTTAAAAAAATATATTAGTTTAATATCATCATTAAATAAGAGAGAGAGGCGGAAAAACATATAACCAAAACCTTTATTTATTATATAGTAGAGATACATTTCCAACCCCACTTTTATTTACATTGGATACATTATACAAATGTATGTGTATGACAATTACAATACCAACTATAGTTTGCATCATTTTTCTCAACTTTCGTTTTTCACTAATTAAATATATTTTAATTTTTTATAAACACAAATATCACCAAATGTTGTATAAAAAGACGTGTTCAAATATTCATTAATTTAATATTAAGGTTTACACCGTATAACATCCGGGATTAAAGCTAGTTTTGTATATAAAAGATTAATAAGATCATTTATTGCAACGCCTATTTCTTTTGTTAGAAATGATTTAAAGTGTACAATTAAATTTCACAATTACTAAATCTTAAAAACTAATGTCATTAGAGCAAAAGGTTTTTATAGTTATTTTTTCTTTGTTAACCTGAAAACCATTTTAAGATAAAAAAAAATCTTAAAAACCAGTGTCAGTGGTTAGAGCAAAAGATTTTTTTAGTTATTTTTTCTTTGTTAAGTAACCTGAAAACCATTTTATGATAAAAATTAAAGTTTGGATCAGTGGTTAAAATCCCTGCCCCAAACCGCCTTGGCGTCTATTCGAATCTTGCCACCCCTAATTCCAATTCATCCTTTTACTTTTTTTTTGGATTGTACATATGGGCCCAACATGAAAATTAATTTAATTTGAATGTGCATTTACTAAGAGGTGGTGCTGTAGTGGTTGTGGTAAGGACAAAAGTCTCATAGGACCCGGTTCGATCCTTGTCACCGCTATTAAGTTTCGCGACATCGCAAATGAGGCCTAACTTTTAGGCTGAGGCACCAGGGTTTAAAATGACACGTGTCGCCTATTTAATATATTTTTACACATCTATATTTATATCTATACTATCTAATAAATAAAGGTTTTAAATGACACGTGTCGCCTTCATATTCATCCTTATCATTTTTTTCCCGCCTCTTTCTTATTAAATACACATTTATCTTTTAATAAAAATATATTTTGGGGTGCCACATGTCATTCGCATTTTCATCCTCAACGTTTTTTTCTCGCCTCTCTCTCCTATTTAATGATACAAGTTTCTATAAAAAAAGTTATAATTTTTGTTTACCGTCTCTCTTCTATTAAATAGTAATTATTTTTATAACCATTTTTATAAAACATTTTTCAATTAAAAAAAATAGCTTTGTTCATAAAACATTTTTATAGTTTGAACATTTTTTTTCTTTTTATAAAACATTTTTAAAATTAACTATATAACGTTTCTAAAATTTGTATTAAAAATTATGTAATATGTCAAAAATATGTAATATTATATCTTTATTACTAAGTATATATATAACACTGCATTTATTCACTCTGTATAATATGTAGGGTTTCTAACCTGTATTATAATAAAAATGAATAACTATACTTGCTACGTATCGACTTCTGATGAAATCTAGATCTTTGTTTTTCGAAAGTTGGGGTTTTTGCGGGGAAGCAGATCCTGCGTACTTATCAAGTACGCATGAAGAGGATCCTGTGTATTTATCAAGTACGCATGAAGAGGGTCATGCGTACTTATCAAGTACGCATGAAGAGGGTCCTGCGTATTTATCAAGTACGCATGAAGCAAAGTTTGCGCACTTATTAAGTACGCAAGAACAAGGCCCTGCGCACTTGATAAGTGCGCAGGCATCAGGATGGTTAGTAAAGTCAGTATAGTCACCTAATTCAGAATGGTTAAACCGTTAGAGTCGGAATTAGGTCTGATGTATATTTAACTAATCGATTCAGATCGGAAGTGACGTTGTTGGACCTTTGTTTAGGACAACCCAGATTAGCTTATCAGGTGAGTTCTAGAGCCCTCTTTTAAATGTTTTATTAATGTTTTGGGCTGGTGTGCATACTTACGAAACGATGTTTTATGAAATGATGTTTACTAAAGGAAAGTTGAAATGTGTTTATGAAGTGTTTTGCCAAAGAGTTTTATTTATGGTTTACGAACGGTTTAATGATGAAATGTTTTATAATAAAACGTACGAATGTTTTAACCGAAATGATGTAAAGGCGGTAACGGATATTTTTATAAAAGTCACAAAATGAACGAATCTGCCACGAGTTCTTTCGGGAACTAAGGTATGCATGTATGTTATGGGCCTTACCTTTTAGGGGCCTTTGTGGCTGGCCAGCTGTTGTACAACTGGGTGGATAAAGGGGTGACGACGGTCACCATGGGATTACCGGGATCCCTATTGAAGGTACTAATCCCTGTGAGAGAACATTGCTTAAGGTTAAGGTACGTGCTGCCCTTTGGGACGTCGTGCTTAAGGTGAAGGTGCGTGTATCCTTGTGATACCGTTCCTAAGGTTCTGGTGTCGAACGGCTTTGGGGTATCGGGCCCTAGGTTTCTCCGCCTACATGTAATGTATGGTGTCGAAGGGCCTAGTGGTGGCGTGCCTTGGGGTTTCTTCGCCAGTATGCGATGAATGGAATTGACGGTTACGAAAAGCCGCAGATTCGGTTCATGTTGACTTATGTTATGATGATATGATTATGAGGTTTTAATGATGTTAAGTTATTGCATGTTTTTACGTACGGTTTTATTAAATGAATGAATGTTATGTTTTTGGAAAATGTAAATGTTAAAGTTTTATGTAATGCTAGAACTCACCAGCATAGCTGACTTTTTAGTATGCACATTCAGGTTAAGGCAGGTATGGATGATGGACGGTGATGCTTGGCAAGCGAGAAGAGTTACCTGGTTGATCATGAAGACTGGCATCCCGTTATGTGTTGTTTATGTTATGTTTATATATTTGACAATGTTAAGCTTCCGCATGTTTGAACAAGTTTTAATAATGATGAATGAATGATTCCGCTGCGTTATTTGATATTCAAGTTTAATAACTGTTTGTGAATGAGTAAATCCAACAAATGAGGCCTCCCGGGTTTGGGGCCTTACAAGTTGGTATCGGAGCAATAGTTTGAGAGATTCGGACACTCCCAGTGTCTGAACTTAAACTGTGAATTGGACCGAAAGCGGATGCCAGTACGGGTAACTCGAGCCACAACATCAGGTATAAAGGTAGTATATATTTACATATATAGTATGCCTTAGAAAGTGTTAGGTAAGGACTTGTGTTCTGATGGAATCACGAAGGTGGTAAAATAGAAATCGAAAGGTAGTGTAATGGTTAATTACAGATGGCCAGTGTATATTAGCATCTTACAGCGCTTGTTGAATTCTAATTGTTAACTAGCGTGATGACATTGGATTCCTTGTCTTATAGAACGAAATGGCAAGGAGAGGAAACTGAAGGCGTGGTAGGGGGCATACCGGTGGTCGTAACGGTGGTCGCGGCTGGACCCCTGCACGCCAAGAGTACAGTGAAGAAGGAGTGTTCACACTGAGCCAGAAGTTAGTATGCACGGAACTGAGCCGACTCATGTCGAAGAACAACAATTCACTTTTGAACCGGAAGTGAGAGCGGCTCTGGCACGCGAGTTCACTGAGTTGATGAAGGTTTCCTTGCCAGGACTGTTGGTAGAAGCGTTAAAGAAGGCTACTGAGATGGGTGGGTGTAACACGGCGGTTGGTACCCCGAACACTGAGGCAATCAACGCACCCCTTAACCGTGGTTGCGACTATAAGTCCTTCAAGGCATGTGATCCGTCGGTTCTCACTGGTAAGAAAGACGCGGTGGCTATGTTTGATTGGGTGATCCGTATGGAAGCTTCCATTCGTCTGAGCGAGTATCGAGCGAATCAAGTTGTGAAATTCGCTGCTAACTCCTTGAGAGAGGAAGCATCCCATTGGTGGGAAGGTGTACGTCAAGCTAAGGGGGACGAGACGGTTGACGCAATGCTTTGGAAGATTTGAAAACATTGGTGATTAAGAACTTCTGCTAGAGGAATGAAATCGAGAAGGTGGAAAGAGAGTTTCTGGGATTTAACGCCGGAAGTAAAACACATCGACAATATATTACCAGATTCAATGAATTGGCACGTCTGGTGCCGCATCTGATAACGACTGAGGAGAGAAAGATTGCTTGCTACATCCAAGGTTTGTCGGATAAGGTTCGTACTTTCATCAAAGTAAACACCCCTAGCACCTATGATTCGGTGGAGGAACTCAGTGGTGTAGTGTATGATGACCTGGCACTAAATGATGTTGCCATTGAGGAACCCAAAAAGAAACCAAGCTTCCAAAACAAACGAACAGGTGGAAGGATGTTTGGGGCTCGTGATAAGAGGGCTCGAGTGGAGGAGATAGCGATGTGTAATAAGTGTGGGAAGGAGCATATGGGGGAGTGCAGACTGGGATCCAATCTATGCTTCAAGTGTGGCAAAACTGGACACTACTCATGTGAATGTCCCCATCTCTACAAGTGCTATAACTGCGGGGGAACAGGGCATCTGAGTTGGGACTGCACAAAGCCAAGAATGGGGGAAACTGGGAAAGGGAAGAACACCGAAAGGAAGGATGAAAGGCCCCGGACAAGGACCCGAGCGTACGCACTGACGCAGGACCAGGCCAGGGCAGACCCCGATGTGGCGTCAGGTACGTTCATCCTTGACAACACTTTTGTTTCTGTGTTATTTGATTCGGGTGCCAGTAAGAGTTTTATATCTGCGACTTTTTGTAAATGAGGGAAGTACACTGTCAGTAAGCTAGAAAGGGCCTTTAGCGTAGAAACTGTTGAGGGTAGAACTGTGAGAGTGATTGATGTAGTTGACAACTCCACGATAAAAATAGAAGGTCATAGGTTCCCTGTCAGATTGTTTGTTATGGTTTGGGGAGGGTTCGATGTCGTGTTGGGTATGGATTGGTTAACTGCCAACGAAGCACAAATCATATGTAAACGAAAGATAATCCGACTCAAGGCTCCGGATGGTAGCAAAGTCGAGATTTTTGGAGATCGTGACGCCCCGATGCCAAACGTCATCTCGATGATTAAGGCAACAATGTACTTGAGGCGCGGATGCGAGGCTTATCTGGTGTACGTAATTGACAAGTGTAAGGAAGTGAAGGAACTAGACGATGTACCCGTGGTACGCGAGTACCCGGAGGTGTTTCCAGAGGATTTTCCTAGGATACACCCGACAGAGAGATTGAATTTCGAATCGACTTAGTACCAGATGCCCCGCCCGTGGCTAAGGCTCCATATCGACTAGCACCAGTGGAGATGAAAGAACTTATGGCCCAATTAGATGAACTACTTGAGAAGGGATTTATACAACCAAGCATCTCGCCTTGGGGTGCTCCGGTGTTGTTTGTGAAGAAGAAATACAGTTCGATGAGAATGTGTATTGATTATCGCGAGTTGAACAAACGTACGGTGAAGAACAAGTACCTTTTACCAAGGATCGACGACCTGTTCGATCAATTGCAAGGCGCAAGTTGGTTCTCGAAAATCGACCTTCGGTCCGGGTACCATCAGTTGAATGTGAGGGAAGAAGACATACCGAAAACTGTATTTCGCACGCGTTATGGACATTTCGAGTTCCGCGTAATGTCTTTTGGATTGACGAACGCCCCAGCAACGTTCATGGATTTCATGAATAGGGTGTGTGGACCGATGCTGGACCGATCGGTAATTGTGTTCATCGATGATATCCTCATCTACTCCAAGAATGAGGGTGATCACGCATGTCACTTAAAGGAGGTGTTGGAGGCTCTGAAGAAGGAAAAGTTGTATGCTAAGTTCTTCAAATGCACGTTCTGGCTTAGGGAAGTCCAATTCCTAGGTCACGTCATTAACCTGAACGGCATTATGGTTGACCCAACAAAGATAATGACGGTAAGGGAATGGAATATTCCTAAGACGCCAACTGAAATCCGCAGTTTCTTGGGATTGGCAGGCTACTATCGGAGATTCATCCAGGATTTGTCGAAAATAGCTTCGTCGTTGACAAAGTTGACTCGGAAGGAGGTAAAGTACGAATCGGGTTCGACCCAGGATGAGGCAATGAAGACTTAGTGGTATACTCTGACGCTTCGGGTCAGGGATTGGGATGCGTATTGATGCAACGCGGGAGAGTGATCGCATATGCGTCACGACAGTTGAAGATTCACGAAGCTAATTATCCGACTCATGATTTGGAACTTGCTACTGTCGTATTCGCATTGAAAATCTGGAGGCACTACCTTTATGGGGTGAAGTTTACTATTTACTCCGACCACAAAAGTTTGAAATACTTCTTCGAACAAATAGAACTTAATATGAGGCAGAGACGATGGTTAGAACTATTGAAAGACTATGACTGTGAAATCATATACCATCCTGGAAAGACAAACGTGGTGGCTGACGCTCTAAGCCGAAAGGATGTGCCTGCTCCTATTAAAGTGAAAGCTTGCCAGTTGGTGGTAACATAAGATGTGATGAGGGAAATTGAAAAAGCTCAAGATGAAGCACTTAAGGAAGAAAACATAAAGAAGGAAAGAATGGCTGGCCAACAGGACAAGTTGGAATATAACACCCTTGGTGTTAGGACACGTTTTGGGTGGGTATGGATACCTATGGGTGGCGAGCTTAGAACCAAAATCCTGGATGAGGCTCATAAGTCTCGGTACTCTATCCATCCTGGTATCAATAAAATGTACCAAGATCTGAGGAAGGAATACTGGTAGCCTGGAATGAAACATGAGGTGACAAAGTATGTAAGCAAGTGCTTGACTTGCTCACAAGTAAAGGCCGAACACCAGAAACCGTATGGAAAGATTCAACCACTTGATATACCGGAATGGAAGTGGGAACACATTACCACGGACTTCATAACCAAGCTACCTCGCATAGCTAAAGGTCATGACACCATTTGGGTAATTGTGGACCATTTAACGAAGAGTGCTCATTTCCTACCTATTCGTGAGACGTTCTCGTCGGAAAGGTTAGCGGAAGTATTTATTAACGAAGTAGTACCACGGCATGGGATGCCTTTGACGATCGTATCTGACCGGGACACACGATTCACATCGAGGTTCTGGAGAAGATTTCACGAGGCGATGGGTACGAGACTCAATGTTAGCACGGCATACCACCCACAAACGGATGGTCAGTCCGAAAGGACCATTCAGACATTGGAATATATGCTTCGTGCTTGTATCATCGATTTTGGCGGCAGTTGGGACAGTCATCTGCCGTTAGCCGAATTCTCCTACAACAATAGTCATTACACGACGATAGGCATGCCGCCTTACGAAATGTTGTATGGGAGAAGATGCAGGACGCCGGTTTGTTGGGGTGAGATTGGACAAAAGGAATTATGGAGTCTTGAAGTAGTAAGAGAAACGTCGGAAAGGTTTGATTAAATCAAAACCCGAATGAAGGCCGCACAAGATCGTCAGAAATCCTATACGGATAAACGACGAAGGCTTATCTAGTTTGATGTTGGGGACAGAGTAATGTTGAAAGTGTCACCCTGGAAAGGAATCATACGGTTCATGAAGAGAGGAAAGTTAAGTCCGAGGTTTGTCAGACCATTCAGGATAATGGCACGAGTTGGTGAAGTCGCTTATCGGCTAGAGTTGCCTGATGAGTTAAGTGGGATTCATCCTACCTTCCATGTATCACACTTGCGAAAGTGTTTGGCGGATGAATCGGCTCACGTACCACTTACTGACATCAAGGTCGACAACAACCTTAACTACATCGAAAAACCCGTGGCCATCCTAGATCGGAAGGAGAAACATTTACGTAATAAAGTAATCCAGTTGGTTAGAGTCCAATGGAAATATTGAAAGGGATCGGAAGCCACTTGGGAAACGGAGACGGAAATGAGGGAGTCGTACCCTCAACTATTTGACTTATGATAGGTTTCGGGGACGAAACCTATTGTAAGGGGGGTAGACTTGTAACATCCCAAAAATAAGACGACGATTAAAATAACGGGTTATACATGAGACGAAAGAAATAAATGAACGAGGCGTGACGGGTCGAGCCAGATGGGTTGGCGAACTTGAGGGGATGAGTCCCTTCCCTTTAAATAGCCAACACACTCCACCATTCTCTCATTTGCAAGTTCTAGAGAGAGAAACCCTAGAGAGAGAAAGTTGGCGGATCGACCCGAGATTGAAGGAGTGTGTTGCTCATAGCTCGTGGGAAGAACCTCCGAGTCAGAAGCTCGATACAGGTAACGATCTAGCCTAGATCTGAGTTTTTGTTCGTTTTTGGGTTTTTCGGGTTTTGGATGAAAATGTGACGTTTTTACGGATGAGACTGGAAGAAAAACCTAGATTTGAATTCCTTAATGAAAAGCAAATGTTTTGAATGTAAACAAGTTCGGGATCGTGACGTGATCAGACCCGAATGTGAAAGTTAGGGTTTTTGCGGGGAAGCAGATCCTGCGTACTTATCAAGTACACATGAAGAGGATCCTGCGTACTTATCAAGTACGCATGAAGAGGGTCCTCCGTATTTATCAAGTACGCATGAAGAGGATCCTGTGTACTTATCAAGTACGCATGAAGAGGGTCGTGCGTATTTATCAAGTACGCATGAATCAAAGTTTGCGCACTTATTAAGTACGCAAGAACAAGGCCCTGCGCACTTGATAAGTGCACAGGCATCAGGCTGGTTAGTAAAGTCAGTATAGTCACCTAATTCAGAATGGTTAAACCGTTAGAGTCGGGATTAGGTCTGATGTGTATTTAACTAATCGATTCAGATCGGAAGTGACGTTGTTGGACCTTTGTTTAGGACAACCTAGATTAGCTAATTAGGTGAGTTCTAGAGCGCTCTTTTAAATGTTTTATTAATGTTTTGGGCTAGTGTGCATACTTACGAAATGATGTTTTATGAAATGATGTTTACGAAAGGAAAGTTGAAATGTTTATAAAGTGTTTTGTCAAAGAGGTTTATGAATGGTTTACGAACGGTTTAATGATGAAATGTTTTATAATAAAACGTACGAATGCTTTAACTGAAATGATGTAAAGGCGGTAACGGTTATTTTTATAAAAGTCACAAAATGAACGAATCTGCCACGAGTTCTTTTGGGAACTAAGGTATGCATGTATGTTATGGGCCTTACCTTTTAATGTGACAACTGCGGTTTTTCAGGTCCTTACCGTTTCTCAACTTTTATACGTTATATTTTTAAATTTTATGGTTTTATATATTATTAAGTGTTTCTATGGGTTATAGGAACTTTTCATTAGACAAACATTAAGGTCCGAACTAGAAAGCCCGGTTAAGTGCATACACCGCGTATACCGTATTCGCGCTAAATAAACGACAAAATTTAAATTCTAGAAAATAATTTTTATATTTATATTTTTGTTAAGAATGATGTTTTATAATGTTATATGTGCTAACTTTTGTGATTCTTGATTTAAACTAACGATTACAGATGGTTCTTCCGTTAAATACCCGGTATACCTTTTTGAATTTTTTTTTGAGTTCTTAGGTTTTAAAAATTTTCAAAAAAATTGTTATTTTGGATGCTATAATTTTATATTTGGATGAAAATATTTATTAAAGTGTTTAGGAGTGTAATTTTTATAAAAAGTGGGTATATTTTTATAAAACTTTCTTTTAAATTTCAAGACAAACACTCCCCCTATAAATACCCCACCCCACTCCCATTTTTCTCTCTTCTTCTCCCTCTCCTTGGCCGTATGAAACCCCACACATACACACACTCTTTGATTTTTTTTTAATATCAAGCTTAGATCATCCATCCAACCTTAAATCCTTGGATCATTGTTGTTTATGAGCTTGATTTAGTGATTAGAAGGTATTTTTGCTTATGATTTCATCTTAAATTTTCTGTTTTGATTCTTGCATGTGTTCTCAAGAACACCAAGAACACACACTCACTTTGATTTTCAAGTTTTGTTGTTTTATGAGTTTTTAAGCTTGAATCTTGTTATTTTAACAAGGATTTGTGGATAAAAACTAGTTGTAAACATCCACAATGAGTTATCTAGTGAAAAGCTTGTAAGATTTGATGTTCAAAGTGTATGAACACTTGGGTGTTCATACTTGCATTTTTCTCAAATTTAAAGAGCATTTTGTTGATTTTGGAGTCTTTGATCTAGGAATTGAACCACATTTATGATTGTAGGTTATAAATCAAGGAAAACTCAGTATATTAGGATCAAAATTTCATCATCATTTGCTGAATTTGGAAGGTATAATCCTTGATTAAACTTGTTGTTGAATGTTCAAGAACAAGCATGTTGTTGATGAATTTTTAAAAATTGTTGATCCAGCACCCAAAAGTGGTTTTAATCAGTAGTTTATGATCAAAAATGAAAATCTGGAAAGTTTGGCAACTAAACTCTGTATAGATTATTTATTAAAATTCACACAAGTTTAATACATGGAAATTGGGAAAAATACCTCTGGATTTTATAAAATGCTGAATTTTGGTCAGTAGTTAGTATATGATAAACTAAGACTCCGGTCCAAATTTTGTGATTTTTGGAGTTGTTTAAGTAGGTGTTTGTTATTTTTAAATTTCAACCAAATGAATTAGAGATCTTATACTTCTGGAGAACCTTTGGACTTGAAATTTTTAATGGAATCTCATATGGACCTAAAACTAACTGGTAAAGATTTCGTTAAGTTTGGACAAGTTTAACTATTTTTCTCGAATTTGTTAAAATATAACAATATTATATTCATAATAAATAATCTAGATTTTGAAAAATTATGAAACTTGGTCAGAAATTTTTATTTATATATATGAACTGTTGATAAAAGTTTCAAAAATTAATTTTATGTCTAAGTATAATTATATAATTTTGGTCCATTAAAACTTTATAAAAACTACTATTTTGGAAATTTTTGTATAAACAAATTTTTATAAAGGTTTTTAAGGATTTTGGACAGAAGTATACACTTAATTAAAACTTAAATTTGGTCATTTAATTTAGGTGCTTAATATCACACTAAAACCGTAATTTTGGACGAATCGTATTTTAAACCGTAGACTGGACTTTACGCGCGTAACGACGTTTTTGGGCAAAGCGATACCGTGACTTAAGATTTTTATAATAAACATTATAACTACTGATATACGTTAATAAGATATTAGTTTTAAAATTTAAAGTCACGAATTTATATAAAAGCCGGTTTTATAATTTTAAGCGGTTAATACGCGTATGCACTGGTTTTTCGGTATGCACTACTTTGAATAGCCACTTTAGTTTGGCTGAACTAGTCATATATTTTAGGAGTCCTAAAATGTGTTTTATGTCCATTTGCTTAGTGGGACTTGGATAGGACTCGATATTTGTCGATTTCGTCGCACATCTCACCCGCTTTATTCAGGTGAGTTTTCGCGGCCCCCCTTTTTACTTACTGTTTTACTGTTTTTGAGGGAAAGTTGTTTCATTTTTTTTATTTAGTCACATGTTACATGATACATTGATTACATGAGTTATTTTTATATTTATGCATTAAAGTCCCCAATTTTTTTTGTAATCAATTAGCTGAGCGTAACCGTTGGGAATTTTGAGTAGTACTGCTTGGGTTGACACCCCCGCTCATGCTTTGGTCGCGCCAACCAGACTTGTAGGGTCACGTGGGCGCAAAGTTAGCCAATTATTTTTTTTAGGCGGTTGTTGCCATAAGACTTCCGTATGGGGTACTTTATTGTTATTTTGTCTAGGCTTTGATTGCGGCTCATGGTAATATGTTGTCTAATACATGTGTACTGACTTTAGATTTTTATAAACTTTTAAAGAGTCATAAAACCCGCGATGCTCACCAACTATTTATATAGTTGACCCGTTTTTTAAACATGCTTTCAGGAAAACAGAAATAAAGATAAGGTTCATGGGGGCACGCTTTTGTTTAGATTTTGTGGTTTCACGTTGGAACAAACTTAGTACCTATACTTTGGTTGTTTATAAGACGCTCCTTTTATTGTTTGAATTTCGGATGTTGTATGACTTATTTTAATTTTGGGTTTAGTAATGGTTCTTTTGTAATTTGCAATGTACCCGTTAGCATTCTCTTGCGCCTAAGTGTTCAATGCACTGCTCTCGTCTCACCTCCGTGTTTCCGCCTTCGGCGGGGTGTGACATTTAGGGGCCTTTATGGCTGGCCAACTGTTGTACAACTGGGTGGATAAAGGGGTGACGACGGTCACCATGGGATTACCGGGATCCCTATTGAAGGTACTAATCCCTGCGAGGGAACAGTGCTTAAGGTGAAGGTACGTGCTGTCCTTTGGGACGTCGTGCTTAAGGTGAAGGTGCGTGTATCCTTGTGATACCGTTCCTAAGGTTTTGGTGTCGAACGACTTTGGGGTATCGGGCCCTAGGTTTCTCCGCTTACAGGTAATGTATGGTGTCGAAGGGCCTAGTGGTGGCGTGCCTTAGGGTTTCTCCGCCAGTATGCGATGAATGGAATTGACGGTTACGAAAAAGCGCTAATTCGGTTCTTGTTGACTTATGTTATGATGATATGATTACGAGGTTTTGATGATGTTAAGTTATTGCATGTTTTAACGTACGGTTTTATTAAATGAATGAATGTTATGTTTTTGGCAAATGTAAATGTTAAAGTTTTATGTAATGCTAGAACTCACCAACGTAGCTGACTTTTTAGTATGCACATTCAGGTTAAGGCAGTATGGACGATGGACGGTGATGCTTGGCAAGCGAGAAGAGTTACCCGGTTGATCATGAATACTGGCATCCTGTTATGTGTTGTTTATGTTATGTTTATGTATTTGACAATGTTACGCTTCCGCATGTTTGAACAAGTTTTAATAATGATGAATGAATGATTCCGCTGCGTTATTTGATATTCAAGTTTAATAATTGTTTGTGAATGAGTAAATCCAACAAGTGAGGCCTCCCGGGTTTGGAGCCTTAAAACAAATCTTCATAGAAAATATTGTTTTATAACAAGTTGTATTTATTCAACCAATGTAACACGTGGGCTTTAACCTAGTGTAAAATATATATATATATATATATATAAATTAAAAAAAATTTGTATTGTTATTTTTCACCCCGTGTGTAGACGCGGGTACTAAGCTAGTTTAAAATGAACAAAATTGAAAAAAAGAAATCTATCTAATAAATATATATTTTTTTCAGCACACGTGTCGTCTTTATATTCATTCTCATCAATATTTTTCTCGTCTCTCTCTTATTAAATACACTATATCTTTTAATAATAATATTTTTTTAAATAAAATACTAATTATACTAATAAAACATATTTATTTTAAATTATCTCTTATTATAAGAAATTTTGAAATCTAATTATATAACTTTTATTTTAATCAAATAGTCAATGAAAGTTAAATTACATTAAAAAGTAATTAACGTATTTTCGAAACTCAGCCATACATTAATTTTTACATATTTTGAATTTTGTTTTGTATCCTTAGTATATGTAATACATTTTTATATATGTAAAATATAAACATAATGATAAGAATTTTATATATTTATATTTTCACCCCATGTGTGTTACACGACTTTTAAGCTAGTAACTTAAAATTTAACCTCCCACGTCTCTTAGAGCATTTACAACATTTTCATCTTTATCTGTATAGTTTAATTAAATATTATATTTTTTTAAATTTGATTTAACCTCCTAAATCTTATTCTCTATCTCTCTCTCTATATATATATACATATATATACTTTCTAATAAATAAAGGTTTTTCATGTCACATGTCGTCTTGATATTCATTCTTAACATTTTTTTCTCGCCTCTCTCTCCTTTTAAATACAACTCTATATTTTAATAATAATATCTTTTAAAAAAATAATAATCTATAATACATAATCAACAAGTAAAATATAATGACACTTGTTACAATTCTAGGTCTCATCATTCTCATTTTCCCATCTCTCTCTCCTACTAATAACGAATTCCACTATTTTAGGCAACTAAATTAATTATTGTTTTAATTTTTATGTACACATTTTTAATTTAAAATTGTGTTTATCGTCAAGTAATTTGTTCACTCATATTTTTATTAACTCTACAAATTGAAAACAATTTATATAAAATAAAAAAATTTTAATCATATATTTACATATTCACATTGTTCCATTTTGACGAGTGTATGTGTTAATAGATTACATCATATTTACACGGGTTTTAAAAACATAAACTTTTTATTACTACGTATTTAACATTACATTTATCAAATAAAAAACTTTTAATCATATATTTACATATTCACATTGTTCCATTTTGACGAGTGTATGTGTTAATAGATTACATCATATTTTATCCAACCCGTGTATTACACGGGTTTTAAAAACATAAACTTTTTATTACTACGTATTTAACATTACATTTATTTAACACATGCATATATATATATATATATATATATCTCACTCACAAACATTTATTTTATTATTTTTTCTCTTTACTGAACGCTCATAAAAATATAGAGACTGATAAAAATAGATTTATATATTTAATGAATATCTATTTACTAAATTATAAACTTTAAAGATGAAGATAGACATTCTGATAAAGCATTCAGATCAGGATCTCTATATCCATCTTCATATTTATATTGTAGATTTTCTTCTATTTTAAATGGCATCAGAGTCTCTGTCTCTATTTTTAAGTTTTATAGTTTATTAAAAAAATATTTTTAAATATAGAGATTCATTTTCAAAAATCTCTATATTTTTGTGAGTGTTTAGAAATAGAAAAAATAATAAAATAAATGTTTGTGATAGAGAATGAGATATGAAAAGTTAAAACAAATTTAAAGATAAATTTGTAAAAATGTAATATTTAGTTAAATCTATACTATATAATAAATAAAGATTTTTGTATGTCACGTGTCGCCACCATATTCAATCTCATCATTATTTTTCCTCCTCTCTCTCTTATTAAATCCACCCATATCTTTTAATAAATTACTAATTATACTAATAAAACACATTTATTTTAATTTATTCTTTATTATAAAAAACTTTGAAATTTAATTATGTAATTTTTATTTTCAATTAAATACTAAATGAAAGTTAAATTACATTAAATAGTAATTGACGTATTTCCGTAACCCAATTATATATTATTTTTTACATATTTTGAATTTTATTTTATATCCTTAGTATATGTATAGTAATACATTTTTACACATGTAAAATATATACATAAAATTTAAAAAATTTATGTATTGATATTTTTCACCCGTGTGTATTATGTTGTAGAAATATTAACCGATAGCAATTGAAGTCACGAACGAAACGCTTTCAGATCGATTAAATTGGAGTGTATACCAATTAACGATCAGATAAAATCAATTGATTCAAGAATCTGTATGTATTTTGTTTTCTGAATGATCAAAACTGTGCGTGTCTCTGGCAACGAACTTGCATCTTTATCTCCACAAAAACAATTATGGATAACTGCTAAGATGCAGTTAATCGTTTTTAAACGTATTTACAGATTTGGTCCTTCAGAAATTAACATGTCAATTTCGGCCAAAACAAATTCTGATGAATTATTTACATAACGTTTTTATTCCGAAATAAAAAATTTGGTCCTTCAGCTCGACCCCAGCCAGGGGCTCTGCCCCTTGGACCCCGCTTCTCTCGGGGGCGCTGCCCCCGAACCTCCGTTAGTTCCGTTAATATCCAAATAAGCGTCGACTCTTATTTGTATACTAAACGTAATCTATGGTACACTAAAATACCAACATATTACACACACGTTATCTTTTAAAAAACATATTATTATTTAAATTTAAATTAGTCGACTATCAAAGTCGCATTTCAATTCTCATGTCTTAAGCATGTTGGTCTAGACAAAAATAAAAAAAAATTAATACAATTTTAAATATTTTATTTTCCCAAAAATAAAAATTGACCATTACGTCCTCTATATAAATGCTTTCAACAAACCTTATTCTCTCTCCTCATCCCTTCCTCTCTCCCAAATTTTACACTTCACCCCCTCCCAACTTTCATGGCGGAAATCGAAACACCACCCAAACGCCACCGTGAAGACGCCGCCGGCGATACCGAAATTGAAACCACAAAACGACATAGAAACTCTTACATTAACGAGCAACAAGAAACCACCCAAGAGTTATTAGATTTCTTCACAAATCTCTCCTCCGACCCGTTTCTTGAGTTCGCCCCACAACCCGAACCCGACCCGGATAATAACCCGAACCAACAATTAGTTGATGATGATGATGATGACAAAGAAAGGGTTATTAGACACCTTCTAGAAGCTTCCGATGACGAGTTGGGAATTCCGAGTAGGGTGGTTAAGGGTGGTGGCGATGGTGGCGGTGACGGTGGTGGAGGTAGTGGTGAGGAGGAGGTCGCCGGAGGTGATTTTTCGGTGGGTTTATGTGATGGGTTGTGGGAGCTTGAAGATGAGGTTGCAAATTATTATACTTTGTTGCAGTCTGAGCTATTTATGCAATAGTTCTCTTGTTTAGGGGTTAGAAGTGACAAGATAGAAAGTGTGTGGGGTGTGAGGGAAAATGGATATGGTTTTGGGATTTTCGTTTTGAACCCTCGTGCTATATAAGAAGTTCTAGACTGCCCCTCAAGTTTCTGTTTTAGATTATTGAATGTTTAGAAAGAAAACTAGAAAGAATGAGCATTGGCTCTTGTTAAATTTTATTTGTTCATATTAAAAAATATCTAGTTTTATTTTATTGGTATCATTTTTTTAACTCATCATTACTATAATTTTATTTCGAATAAACAATAAACAAAATATTTTACTTTATTTTTAGTATGGTTGTTAGGATTTTAAAATCCTTATTATATAATACACAAGTAACTAATGATATTATGTGGCATGTTCCCTTTAGACTATTCGTAATACCTTTCATTTCCTCACGTCCAAGCCTCACTCTCATTTGGTTACCTCAGCCGGCTGAAGGTCCTTCCCCTCGCGTCTGTGACCACACTCACACTTGCCCCCCACGCTCGGACGGCGCAGTGTTCCACGCCCCTCACCCTTTCCACGTGGATCACGCCCCTTCCTCAACCTTGTATTACACATAGCCTTATGTCTTCGCCTCTCTAGTATTAGAAGGAGACGTGTCATTTATGATGCTTCACCACCTTTATTTTTTTTTCTACTTCCCTTCACTATTAAATAATGATATTAAAATAATATATATTTAATATAAATTTAATTATAAATAGTTATTATATCACTAAATCTATAAATTTAATATTAAATTATTTATGAATAGTTATAATTTTTGACGTTCTTTATCAATTTCGAAAAATAATTTTGTATTATGAATAGTTAATATATCATCAAAATTGTTTTTACATTTTAATCAACTTTATTATTTTAAACAACTAGATTAATAATTCATTTTAATTTTTATCTATAAATTTTTTTTATTCATAATTTTGTTCGTTATCAATTAAATTATTTAATCATTTTATACTTTATAAATCATCATTACTAATTAATATTTAACTTTTTTTATTTAGTCTGTGTAATACATGGGTTTTTAATATAGTTAGTTAATAATGTATAATAACATAGTATTTATTGGTTTTATTTGAGGTGAATTTTGCTGGAATACTTGTAAATTATGACATGATTTTAGGATTTATTTATTTATTTCTTTTCAATTTGTTCATGGAATATGGGGAGAAATTAAGAAGCTATTGTATTTAGAGGTTGTTTAGATTATGTTGAAAAGGATTAATATGATGGTTTACTTAATAAAATTTAAATAATCCGACAATAACATTTAACAAAAAAAAGTGATTATTTACGGTTTTTAAAAAAGGAATAAATTTATAAAAAAAACACACACACATATATTGAGACCTAATTCTATGAAAGACAGTCCCCAAGACTTCCTTGCTCTGATTTTAAAAAAGTTAATGTAGATCCAAAATTTCGATAAAGTGTTATTCCTTGAAAATGAAAACTTAATGTTATAAAAGAAACCTAAAATTAAGTGTAACGTTTGCAAATATTTGAATTCTATGAGACCATCCGTCTACCCGTAGAGGTGTGACCGGTGTTATGAGAATCAAATTAAACCGTCTGTTTGGATAGGAATCATCTACACAGTCGGTTAGATTTACTACTCTTGAACCATCTTCATCTGGCCCGCGGCCGATTATGGCGTTGACCAGTTGAACCAGCAAACCGAATTGTTTGTTGGATAGGAATTGCTCATTTTGTTTTTTTTTTCTAAAATCTTATTTATTAATTAATATACTACTTCAAGTTTCATATTTTGTAGCATTGTAAAGTTCACACGAAAAGCTAACGTGTATTCTGTTTTAAATTATTTATATAAGTTTTAATTTTTTTAAATTATTTATAACAGTACGTGATAATAAACTCATACGACTAGTAGATTGACAAGACGTCCAGTTTGATAATCGATCCAAAAAATTTAAGCTTGACCGACACTCCGACATGCAAATGGTCCGTCGGCATACATGTACTTAACAAAGTTGGGTTGTCCCACACTTGATTCTTCAAAACTAACGGATATAATTCAATAAATTAACTAATTAACATGTATTTTGTGATTTTAACTTTACATTTTATTAACTAAAATATTTTATATAAATATTTTATAAAAATTTCATAAGATATGACAAATATACGTAAATTATATAAATTTGTATATTTGATAGCATTACTAATATTTTTCGTGTGATTAAGCCTTTATAGATTTTGATACATTTCAGAATTATTCAACTTTTTATTTTCTTTCATAAACAAATTAATTTATTCTATATTATAAAACAAAAATAATATATTAAATGTTATACACACATGTAAAGCGACATGCATGAGTTTATTTATAAAAAGTGATAGGTTTATTTTTAATAAAATAACATGTTGTAGTAATCTCATCAACAAGATTTTTATTCATGGCGATATTAATAAAAATATAGTTTGTATCACTATTTTAACCACGTGGTCGTGGGTTCGAGAAGCCAGTAAAAAGTACTAAAACTTAACAGGGCGAATGATCAAAGTAAATCATTACTTCTATTGATGGATTATTGAGATTACATCATTGATGATCTCTCGAAAGCTTCTAAGTATCAGAGTTTTCTCTCTATCTTTCGTCTTAGGTCTTTGGTATTTACAGCCTATGAAGGGAATCTTGTCTCTAGAAATCTTAACCTAATGATACTGAAATCTGCTCTCTTATTGGTGAAAACTTCGCATCCTGGGTCCCACTCTTGTAACATGATTACTTCTAGAAGCCTCGTCGGGTCGGATTGTTTGCTACAAGACTAGCATAAGTCTTCATAAAGTTTACTTAGAACTTCAAGCAACGTATTCGTTGATTTTAAAAATTGATTCTCATTGTGGCCACATATTGCATAAATTATCAAATAGTTATCAAGTTATTCACGTTCTTTTCTCCATCATGAAACAACGGATATATTTTTAGTGCCCACGATAAGTTTGAAAACAACATATGAGAGGTATTATTAGTTAAATCACGAATTGGTGGGTAAATTAAGAAAAGGACTTAAAAATATCTTTATGATTTTGATTTTGTACTTTAAAATAAGATTTATGTTAAAATTATCATGACTTATATATGCACATGAAAAATCCACAATTTACATAAACATGTTTTCTACTTTGTGTAATAAATAATTATTTTTAAACCTTTAATGCAAAATTATATTATTTAAAAAAAAATTCGTTCGCTTCATGCTGTTATAAACATATCTTCTTTATCATATTATATTAATAAACTAGATTCGAATTCTGTGTATTATACGGGTTAAATAAATATCATGTTATATAAGCATAATTCTAATAAACAATTCTACTTAATAACACGTGGCAACACCATAATTTTTCACATTAAAATCTTCTAATTTTCCATATTTTAAGTAACTTACAATTCTAATATCTAATTATGTTAATGTTATTTTATTCAAAAAAATAGTATAAGATTTGAGTTCTAATTAATTATTACTTAATTTGAATTATAATATAAAATTTGAAATCTAATTTTTCCTACACATTATTGTATTTTTATTTTTTTATTAAACAACCCCATGTAATACATGGGTATATGTGACATCCCTGATTTTTATGCCTGATCCTATAATCCTACCTTGTAACCTTGATTGATTTATTATACAATGAACATTTTTATGCTTCATATCACTTGTGATATCATTTCATTTCAAATTTCCAAGTCTAGTCTAAAGCGAGTATTCTATTGCGCATAGAACGGCTTGCGCATTATATTTTGATTCTACATCTGATTCTGGTATTCATTCTTAATCTTGCTACTTATAATAGCTTTGGATGCCTTAGACTCTAACCTAATAAAAACAGTTTAAGTTTGTAACTTCGTTTGACTAAAATATAATTTCAAGGGTAAAAGTTACACATACGTAAATTTCAGGGTTTCTTTTGTAACATCTTCGAAATCTGGTTAATTTTTGTAAATTCAATCATATATCATTATTATTAATATAATTTTCAAAATTTTAAGTTTATATATTATTGTTTATTATTTAAATTAATAAAATCAATTAATTCCTTTAAACTTATCCAAAATGAATTAAAACCATTATTTTTATTCTTAAATCCTATCCTAATCCATTCTATCCATTAACTAACTAATTTTGAACTCAATCCTATCATCCATATCCTCAAAATTTCGTGAACTAACCCCTATATCCATTATTCAAAAGTTTTATAAAAAAATCTAAGATTTATAAACCTATGTTTATCACCTTTGTTATCCTAATCAAAAAACCTAACCAACTTTCCCCCTTTTTCCTCTCAAACCCACCCTATAAATAGAGCCTTAAACCTCATTCATTCTTCACACCTCAACAATCCTCTATGGCTCTCTAGCAACTAAAGGTTGTTCTTCTCATCTTTTGAAAGATTCTAGCTTAAATCCTTCCATTCTAAGTAAGTTCTTCTTATGTTCTTGCTTGTTCATACTTTTCTTTTCAAAAATTCCTCATAACTAGCTAGATCTATGATTCCCTAGCATGTTTATGTTATAATCATAGAGCTATCGAAGATCAAATGCCCTATTCAAACTTTTATTTAAAAACTTGGTTTTGATCTTTCTTGTTCCTTTCAATATCAAAAATCATGTTTTTACTAAAACTCCTTATCTTCAAATTAAACCCCTCTAATAATTAACTTATTTCATTTCTATCTTTACTAAACTTATATTTTCACTTTAGCCCTTATACTTTCCAAACTTACCAAACAAACCCTAAACTTGGTCAAGTATACAAATAGGGTAACTTTCAAACCAGTATGTAGTTATCTGACAAACATTAAAGTTCTGGCTAGGAAAAGACGGGGTTCCGATCCAACCAACTCTTTCCGGGGAACTTTTATGTTGGAGGTACTACTCTGGAATGATAACCACTCTAGTGTATAACAACCACTTTCAACTAATTACATTGTCAACCCCTCGACTATCCTTAACTTGTTTCTAACGTAACAAACTTAACTTAGGGAGTCGTTAAGGCATTCGATCCAAGTTACTACAAGTTCAAGTTCAACCCTTTCATTTGCAAGGTGAAATACATAGCCCCTTTTACTTTTTATCTTTGGGGTGGAAAACATGCTCGTATATCAAAGGTTGTTCAAACTATATCAAACTCAAATACTATTTTTTTTAATTTCAATAACAACTTTCTATACTTGTAAACTTAAACGGTTTTATACACACTCTACAACCATTAACTTGGGATAAGCCAATGGGAGTAAGTCATAGATCTATGGGCCTGACATGCCGATCTAGTTCTTGAGTTGACGAGATACGATATCAACTTGAGACTAGATATACAGAAACTGCAAAACTTGTTATTCATGCTATATCAATTCTATGGGAACCCAATCTTGTCATTAGGTTTGGTTGAATCGATGTATAAAAGTTTGTTTACTTGTTTATGAATTGCAAAAATCTTCATTATCTATACTATGTAATTACTTAAACCTATGTTCTCACCGGCTTTATAGTTGACATATTTTAGCATGTTTTTCAGGTACTAATAACTAGGTTGTTGTTACAATCACGCTAGGAATTCGACACTTGGCTCTAGGAGATTTAGTTATTTATAAAGTTTAATAAAGACTATTTGTTTATCTATTTTGTTTGGTTGTGTGTTTTTAAAACAATGTAATGCAATTATTCGGTTAATTTAATAGTATTTCTTTTAATCATTGTGATGATTTCAATTCGTCACCCCTCGCATAAATTCCGCCATCGGTGGGGGTGTGACAGATTGGTATCAGAGCCAGGTTATAGAGAATTGGGTTGCTTTAGAATAAACCTAGTCTATAACCCTAGGATTTCCCTATTAGGAAGCTACTTTTTCTTTGTGTCTAACCTTATGTGTTTAAATCATATCTAACCTCCCTTCTTCTAGCCATGGATAACTACATCGACCTTACAAGGAAAAGTATAGCAACCCCAAGCTCAATCAAGTGGACACAAGAAGCTTGAGACATGAACAACCCGGAGCTGCGGTCTGACGCAACTAGTCGTTATCGTCCGGAGAACGTACGCTTTACACGACCGGTGGAACCTAAGGAGAGTAGAGCTGGAACTACCAAGACTTCGATCATCCGAGACATAGAAGACGGAGCTGAGACGATTCCTAAATCACTCTCTTCAAGACCAAGGGTCTAATTGGTGGATCGAAGGACAGTGTGTAATCTGGAAGAGTGGGTACCTGTACACGAAGTGCTCTGTCTAGGAAAGGTGTGGCGCATAAATCCCTTTGGACCTGTCACTCTTTCCTGGGAAATCTTGTTGTGAGTATCACTTATAGGCTAAAACACACTCTCCTACCATCTACCATGCAGATCTAGAGTTTTGATTAGTCAATTAATTCTTTTTATTTTCTCACCAATCAACACTATGCTTCTATCCTATTCGACTCCGGAGCGGACAAAAGTTTTGTCTCAACCGAGTTCGAATCTTTACTTAGCTCTAACTTTGTTAAACTAGATACTACTTATTCTGTTGAGTTAGCTAATGGAGATCTAATACATGCCAATACTATTTTCTGAGGTTGTACTTTAACACTTGACGATCATCCGTTCTTAATCGATCTTATCCCTATCCAACTTGGAAGCTTTGACATAGTGGTAGGAATGGATTGGCTATCCACCAACCATGCTGAGATCATTTGTGCTGAGAAACTAGTCTATATTCCCCTTAAATCTGGAGATACTTTGACTATCCATGGAGAGAGGTCTGGGAAGAACTTAAAGATCATTTCATCTATGAAAGCCCGTAGCTTGCTGAGAAAACCCACTACTATGGCATTCTTGGCCCACGTTGTGGAAAAAAGACTCAAGGAAAGAAATTGCAAGATGTCCCTATCATTAAAGACTACCCAGAGGACTTTCCTGATGATTTGCTCGGACTACCTCCTATCCGACAAGTCGAGTTCCGGATTGACCTTGTACCTGGTGCAACACCTGTTGCCAAATCCCCTTACCGCTTAGCCCCGTCGGAAATGAAGGAGCTATCCAGTCAGCTTCAAGAATTATTAGACAAGGGATTTGTCCGACTGAGTTTCTCACCTTGGGGAGCTCCGGTTTTATTTGTCAAGAAGAAAAACGGATCCTTTCGGATGTGCATTTACTATAGAGAGCTCAACAAACTAACCGTTAAGAATCGGTATCCACTACCGAGGATTGATGATTTGTTTGATCAATTACAAGGAGCCGCATGTTTTTCAAAGATTAATCTACGCTCTGGTTATCATCAACTTCGAGTGAATGAAGAAGACATACCCAAAACCGCCTTTCGAACCCGCTATGGACACTATGAGTTCGTAGTTATGCCATTTGGACTAACCAATGAACCAGCGATATTCATAGACCTCATGAACCGTGTTTGTCGACCTTACCTAGAAAAATTCGTCATTGTTTTCATAGATGACATCTTGATCTATTCCCGAACCAAGACCGATCATGAGAAACACCTCAAACTTATCCTTGACCTTCTAAAGAAAGAGCAACTCTATGCTAAGTTCTCTAAGTGTGAGTTTTGGCTTAGTGAAGTTCAATTCTTAGGTCATGTGATCAATGACAAGGGTATCCATGTTGACCCTGCCAAGATTGAAGCAGTCAAGAACTGGAATGCACCAAAGACTCCCTCAGAGGTTCGCTCATTTCTGGGTCTAGCGGGGTACTATCGAAGGTTTATCTCAAACTTTTCAAGAATTTCTCTTCCACTCACTACTCTAACTCAGAAAAACCATACTTTTGACTGGGGACCAAAACAGGAAGATGCGTTCCAGTTGCTTAAGCAGAAGTTATGTGATGCACCCATTCTGACTTTACCAGATGGCAACGATGACTTTGTTGTGTACTGTGACACATCCAACCAAGGCCTAGGTTGTGTCCTTATGCAACGAGGAAAGGTCATTGCGTACGCATCGAGACAGCTTAAGATCCATGAAAAGAACTACACTACTCATGATCTTGAGCTAGGTGCTGTAGTGTTTGCTTTAAAGATCTGGAGACATTACTTATACGGTACGAAATGTGTTATCTACACCAATCGTAAAAGCTTACAGCACATACTCGATCAGAAGGAGTTAAATATGAGACATAGGCGTTGGGTGGAACTACTAAATGACTATGATTGCGAGATTCGCTATCACCCGGGTAAACCTAACGTAGTAGCCGACGCTCTCAGCAGAAAGAAAAGAATCAAACCCTCACGCACTCGTGCGATGGGAATGATTATACATATTAGTCTCAAAGCCCAAATCCTTCTAGCCCAAAGAAAAGCACTTGTCAGGACGGATCTAAAGGATGAATTGGCAAGTATTGCTGAACATCAGTTGGAGTCCAAGACAGATGAAATTCTTTACTTCATGGGTCGAATGTGGGTTCCTAATTTTGATCATCTCCAAGAACTTATCCTAAATGAAGCTCACAAGTCTCACTATTCTATTCATCCGGGTTCCGATAAGATGTACTTAGATCTGAGGAAATGTTATTGGTGGCCTGGAATGAAGAAAGACATAGCTCTGTATGTTGGAAGATGTTTGACCTGTCAAAAAGTCAAAGTTGAACACCAAAAACCATCAGGCCTACTCCAGCAACCCGAAATCCCTCAATGGAAATGGGATCAAATTTCCATGGATTTCATTACTAAGCTTCCTAAAACCTCCGGCAGCCATGACTCAATTTGGGTCATAGTCGATCGCCTGACTAAATCCGCTCGCTTCCTACCGACCCGAGAAGACTATAAAATGGAGAGGTTATCCAAGATCTATATCAATGAAATCGTAGCTCGTCATGGTGTTCCATTATCCATCATCTCTGACCGAGACAGTCAGTTTATGTCCAGGTTCTGGAAATCTTTACAGAAATCATTGGGAACACGTGTGGATCTTAGCACGGCTTATCACCCTCAGACTAATGGCCAAAGAGAACGAACCATACAAACTCTTGAGGACATGCTACGAGCCTGTGTCATCGACTTTGGTGGAAGTTGGGATAATCACTTACCTCTGATAGAGTTCTCGTACAACAACAGTTATCACACCAGCATTCAGTGTGCACCATTTGAGGCCTTATACAGAAGAAAATGTCGCACCCCTGTTTGTTGGACTGAAATCGGAGACAGTCAGATAACTGGTCCGGAACGTATTCAAGAGACTTCAAATAAAGTATTTCAAATTCAAGATAGACTTAAAGCCGCACGAGATCGTCAGAAGAGTTATGCGGACAATAGAAGAAAACCTCTTGAATTCCAGATTGGTGATTGTGTTCTACTTAAAGTTTCCCCTTGGAAAGGAATTGTCCGATTCGGTAAAAAGGGTAAACTAGCTCCTAGGTATGTTGGACCATTCAAGATCCTGGAAAGGATTGGTCCAGTAGCCTACAAACTTCAGCTACCGCAACAACTTAACTCTATCCATGACACTTTTCATGTGTCTAATCTGAAGAAGTGTCTAGCTGACGACACTTTGCACATTCCTTTGGATGAGATCCGCATCGATAACCAACTGCACTTCGTTGAAGAACCTACTGAGATTATGAATCGTGACATCAAGAAACTGAAGCGAAGCCATATTCCAATTGTTAAAGTTCGTTGGAATTCTAAGCGTGGTCCTGAGTTCACCTGGGAACGTGAAGACCAGATGAAACTCAAATACCCTCATCTATTTCAGGATGGCACAAAGTCTACTAGTTGAATTTTGGGACGAAATTCTCTTAACTAGGGGAGACTGTGACATCCCTGATTTTTATGTCTGATCCTATAATCCTACCTTGTAACCTTGATTGATTTATTATACAATGAACATTTTTATGCTTCATATCACTTGTGATATCATTTCATTTCAAATTTCCAAGTCTAGTCTAAAGCGAGTATTCTATTGCGCATAGAACGGCTGACACATTATATTTTGATTCTACATCTGATTCTGGTATTCATTCTTAATCTTGCTACTTATAGTAGCTTTGGATGCCTTAAACTCTAACCTAATAAAAACAGTTCAAGTTTGTAACTTCGTTTGACTAAAATATAATTTCAAGGGTAAAAGTTACACATACGTAAATTTCAGGGTTTCTTTTGTAACGTCTTCGAAATCTGGTTAATTTTTGTAAATTCAATCATATATCATTATTATTAATATAATTTTCGAAATTTTAAGTTTATATATTATTATTTATTATTTAAATTAATAAAATCAATTAATTCCTTTAAACTTATCCAAAATGAATTAAAACCATTATTTTTATTCTTAAATCCTATCCTAATCCATTCCATCCATTAACTAACTAATTTTGAACTCAATCCTATCATCCATATCCTCAAAATTTCGTGAACTAACCCCTATATCCATTATTTAAAAGTTTTATAAAAAATTCTAAGATTTATAAACCTATGTTTATCACCTTTGTTATCCTAATCAAAAAACCTAACCAAGTTTTCCCCTTTTTCCTCTCAAACCCACCCTATAAATAGGGCCTTAAACCTCATTCATTCTTTACACCTCAACAATCCTCTAGGGCTCTCTAGCAACTAAAGGTTGTTCTTCTCATCTTTTGGAAGATTCTAGCTTAAATAACTCGTGTATTACACGGGTTGAATAAAATATAATTTAGTCTCTTCACACATACACTCGTCAAAATATGTCTACTTTAACTTGACATTTTTAAATTATATTAAGTTCATTTTTAAAACATTTTTTTTCAACTTGATATTAATATTTTTTATGTAATTGATAAATGGTAATATGTAACGAACCAAAATCCGGGTTTCGTTTTCAAATAAATAAAATATTTCAATAAATATTATGATGAAAATAATATTTTAGAAATAAGTTGAAACAAATGGGTTTCAAGTTAGTAATGGGGTTATACTAGTTTTAACTAGTTTTGAAATGAAATGGGTGAAATGAAAGTTGAGGGGCTAAAGGTGTAATATGAAAAATCTCCCATTTTGACTAAAAGAAGTCAAAATTGAGCTTATGGATCATATGTGTGGGTCGTTCATCTCAAGAGGAGAAAAGGAGAAATCGGGTTTGAAGCTTAAATCTTGCATTGGAAGCTTGGATTGTAAAGGTTTTGGCTCACACAACACCTTCATAGCATCAAGTAAGTGATTTCCTTCCTTTGATTTCACTTTGAATGTGATACTTGGTGGGTTTTGGAGAAATCCAAAAATTTAGTATGCATGTGATAAATTAGTGTTAGATTGAAGACAATCAAGCTAATCTAAAGGTAAAGAGAGGTGATTAACATCCTATAACCCTTTGATTTTGATTTTAAAAAGTTAGAGTTCATATGGTGAAAATTGGGGGTGTTTAGATCATGATGCTAGAATGATGAATTAGTGAAGATTAAGTGTTTAGGTGGTAATAGACACTTGATCAAACACCAAATTGACCTAATAAAAGTTATTGAATGAGAAATTAGTGTCAAGGTATTGGAAAGAAAACTCAAGTAGGTAAGTTTGTATTGAAAGATGGTGTTTGGTTATGAGAATAATCCAAACGGGTCAGTTTGGGGAAATTGAGTTGTGGACTCAATTGTAATGTGATTATGTATGTATGATAGATTACTAAACTAGGTGTATATGTTTAGGTAATCAAATTGCAAAGCTAGAAGGTGGTGCGGGATCTTCTAACTCAAAAGGTAAGTGCCTATGCACTTACTTAGTAATGTTGATAGATGGGTGGTATATGTGTGATGATGCATATTATGTGTTGAAATGGAAGTGTATGTTTATGCATGAACTAGAATGTGAAAATGTATGAATGTAGTTATAGTGATAAAACTATAATGGATATGTGCAAATGAAAGAATGTGGTTATAGTGGTAATACCATAATGGTTATGTGCAAAAGAATGAATGTAGTTATAGTTGAATGCTATAATGGATATGTGCAAATGAAATAATGTGGTTAGAGTGGTAATACCATGATGGTTATGTGAAAAAAAATTATTGTAGTTATAGTTGAATGTTATAATGGATATGTGCAATGAATGAATGTAGTTATAGTGTAATACTATAATGGATATGTGTAAATGAGGTTATGATCTAAGAATCATAATGGATATGAGATTATGATCTAAGAATCATAATGGATATGAGGTTATGATCAATGAATCATAATGGATATGAGGTTATGATCTAAGAATTATAATGGATATGAGGTTATGATCTATGAATCATAATGGATATGAGGCTATGGTTAAAATACCATAATGGATAAGAGGTTATGATCTAAGTATCATAATGGATATTAGGTTATGGCCTAAGAGCCATAATGGATATGAAAGGGTAGATATGAATGTTAAATGAAAGAAATGAAACTTGTAGTGGAAATGCAAGTGTTAAGAAGCTTATTTGACTATTTGGGTGCAAACGGGTCAAATGGGTTAATTGGTAAAAATTAAGTAGATTTTACTTGTTGATATATGGTGTTATATGCAATATGGTATGCATAATGTGTTAAGTGTTAAGAATGTGTATAGAAGTGAATGAATGTAGTTATAGGTGTATTACTATAATGGAAATGTGGTAAAGAAGTTATGGTTTAAACACCATAATGGAAATGGGTGATGAATTTTATGATCTAAGAATCATAATGGAAATATGGTGATAAAGTTATGGTCTACGAGCATAATGGAAATGAAAATGAGTTAAATACAAATGATAAATGAAACTTGCAAGGTGATAAGTAGCCTAATGGCAAATTGAGTGAAAACGGGTCAAATGGGTGAAAACAAGTAGATTTTACTTGTTTGTTATGTTTTATCTTCATTACTAATGGTGATATGTGTGATGTTATGTAGGAAAAGCTCCGATGAAGTCCAAGTCAAGTTTAAGGCGTTTTGGCGGATTCTCGTATGCGTTAAGATGTTTGGGGGTATAAATAGAAATCCATAAATGGATGATTTTGATGCAAGAATTTGTGTTTTTGTTGTACATAAATGATGTTGAATATTTTGAAACTAAAACCCATGTGTTGGGAAATTTTGGTGTCATATTGAATTGAAAAATGTTGGAAAAATGGTTAAGTGTTGGAGCTGGGCAAACTGAGTAAACTTTATGTTTACTCAGGTCCCTCGCGGTACGCGAGAACCAGAGAAGGTTCTCTCGCGGTACGCAAGGGTTCTCGGACCGCCATTTTCGTTTTCCTTCGTGGTACGCGAAAGGTGAAACTGATTCCCTCGTGGAACGCGAGGGCTAAAAAAGAATATAAAAAAAAAATTCTTGGGATAAATGCTTCCGCGCGATTTAATGTTTTATTAATTGGTGTTCCAATTAAGAGTGTTACATAATACATATTAAATTCATTTGTTTAATGATATAATAACAATCCATAATTAAATAAAAAGTATTCATAATTAGATTGATATTAAATAATTAAAAATATATTTCTTTTAATATAGTATTTAATAGGAGAGAGAGGCGGGAAAATCATGCTAAGAATGCATCAGAAGATAACACGTGTCCCATAATTTTACTCTTTTATTAAGTAGTATTGTCACACCCCCAAATCCCACTAACGGAGTTTTACCGTTTTGGAAGGTGACACATCAGGATCTCAGTCATTAGTTACACGGAACGACTCTATATGAATTTAAATAAACCACTAATGCTGCTCATAGTCACGAGACAACAAAAGTTCAAATTTGAAAACGGTAAAACTCCGTTAGTGGGATTTGGGGGTGTGACAGATTGGTATCAGAGCCATTGGTTTTAGTGAACTAGGAATTGCATTGCATTCTAGACTTTAACCACACACTTGCATTAGTTACACAACACTTACACTCATACAGTACACTGACTCATCACACTACAGGAAATGTCTCATTCACCCAAGTCACCAGATTCCCCGATCGAGCAGGAACCCGAGGTTCCAACAGTACCTTCACCCGAGCCAAAGAGGCGAAGGATGACGCCCATTGATGATACTAGAGTGTATGGCGAGCCATTCCATGTGCGTATTAGAGACGACACGGAGCATTGGGATTGGTATCCCGACATGATTAGGAGTTGGATCCGCGAGGAGCAGGTTCCACCTCCACTTGCTGCTGACATTCCTACTTCTTCCTCTTCTACTTCGCGAACTTTGCCACCGTTGAGATATCCACCTGAGCAGGTCCTAGCTGCATTTGTAGCTAAGATGGACCGAGAGATCAGAAACATGCGCGAGGCTGCTGGTGAGATCACCGGGCTACTACAACGTGGATACAAGACTGACCAGAGAGTGGAGAAGCTGCTTAACAACCAGGGGAGGTTGAACACTGTGCAAGACCAACTAGCAGCAGCATACTATGAGTTACGAGATCAAGTGAACGTCCAGCGCCTTAACCTCGAGGCAGCAGAGGCTAGGATTGAGCAGCTGGAGGAGCAGCTTGAGGCTGCCAATGCTGCAGAGGTTGAGCAGGAGGAGGAGCAGGGTGAGGATGAAGAGCAGGGTGATGATGAGGAACAGGATGAGGATGAGGATACTGTTTCTGGTGTGACTTCAGTTGACAGTGATGATGACTGATAGACTATCTTTTGAGTTATTTTGCTTTTATTTAAACCTAGATGGGTAGGGTTGTTCCCATCCAACAGATATTTCTGGATTTTGATGTTTGATTGAAAGTACTTTGTAGCCTTTACAATTTATTTTATCAAGTATTATTATTGAAATGTTAGATGTTGTGGTTTAATTTTCTGTTATTTACTTATACTTGTATGACAATGATATGCGATGTATTTTTGCTCATGATTTTGTATTTGTGAATGTGAAGAACATGTCTGGACGAAGAGGTGGACGTAACGCCGGGCGTGGTAGCATCAATCTGACCCCAGCAGAACTTACTGCTATGATTAACGAGCGTGTGGCTGAGGCTTTGGCAGTCAACCCGAATGGAGGTAAATCTATCATCTGTCGACTCTAACGAGTCAACATTCATTCTGAACTCACTTCCGAATCTTATTTGTCCCTGAACGCATTCTTTATATTTAATCCAGGTCAGAACAACCACCAACAGGCCTGCACTTATAAGACATTTATGGACTGTAAGCCCCACACTTTTAGTGGAGCCGAAGGAGCTGTAGGTCTACTTCGCTGGATGGAGAAGACAGAGTCTGTCTTTGCTATGTGCAACTGCCCACAAGCCAACCAGGTGAAGTTTGCATCTGGCACACTGGAGGGTCCAGCCCTCACCTGGTGGAACGCCCAGGTACAAATGCTGACTCTAGAAATGGCAAATGCTTTGCCATGGAATGAGTTCAAGACTATGTTAACAGAGGAGTACTGCCCTCGCGATGAGGTGCAGAAGCTTGAGGTCGAGTTCTGGAACCTCAAGATGGAAGGGTCAGAGATCGAAGCCTACACTACCCGCTCTCATGAACTAGCTACTTTGTGCCCACAGATGGTGACTCCAGTGTACAAGCGCATTGAGAGGTTTATCGAGGGTCTAGTCCCTCAAATTCAGAGTATGGTGACATCATCCAACCCCACCACTATCCAGCAAACCATCCGTTTGGCTCACAGGTTGACCGATCAGGCGGTCGCACAGGGTACACTTCCTCCCAGGAGAGCACTTTCTAAGGTGGCAGATAATAAGCGTAAGTTTGAAAGTCCACATTTCAAGTCTTCTCAGTCCAATCCGCCTCAACAGCAGCATCATCAGCAACGAAAGTTCGAGCCTGCTAAGAGCCATTCACAGTCTAACTCGGCTCAGCAGAATCAGGGATCTTATGCTGGTAAGTACCCTAAGTGTAATAAATGCAACTTTCATCATACTGGGGCGTGCGACAGGTACCGTTGCCAGAGGTGCGGGAAGATGGGCCATTCGGCCAAGGATTGTAGAGGGGATCTACAAGCTAAACAGGCACCGACTGGTGAGGCGCCTAAAGGGTGTTTTGAGTGTGGCAAGGAAGGGCACTACAAGCGGGATTGCCCTCAACTGAAGAAAGCTGGTAATGGGAACGGAAACGGCAACCATCAGGGTGGTAATGGTAATGGCAACGGTAATGGTGCGAAGGGTCGGGCCTTCGTAATTGGTTCAAGTGAAGCTCGTAAAGATCAAAATGTTGTCACTGGTATGTTTCCTTTAAACGATCATTTTGCTTCTGTTCTCTTTGATACTGGTGCCGATAGGAGCTTTATTTCCGAAAACTTTAGTAAACACTTAGAGCTGACCAAAACCCCGTTAGAGCACAAATATTCTATAGAAATAGCTGACGGTAATCTAATCGAGGCAACTCATATCCTCGAGGGGTGTAAGTTGGGACTATCTGGTCACAAACTCGACATCGATCTCATGCCAGTTACACTTGGCAGTTTCGACATAATAGTTGGCATGGATTGGTTGTCCAAAAACCAAGCCGAAATCATCTGTAGGGACAAAATCGTTCGTATCCCTTTACCTAGTGGAGAGATTCTTTCTGTGAAAGGCGAGAAGAGTGGTGCCGTCGTGGGCATCATATCTTACATGAAAGCGCAGAAATGCCTACGCAAGGGTCATACTGCGATACTAGCCCTTGTCGTTGACAAACCTTCCGAGGAGAAGAAAATTGCAGATATCCCTATTGTTCGCGACTTCCCAGAAGTCTTTCCTGATGACTTACCCGGTCTTCCACCCCATCGACAGGTTGAATTTCAGATTGACCTAACCCCCGGAGCAGCACCTATTGCCAGAGCACCTTATAGACTTGCACCAAGTGAGCTGCAGGAGTTGTCCACACAGTTGCAAGAACTGTTGGATAAGGGTTTCATCCGACCCAGTTCATCACCATGGGGAGCCCCAGTCCTATTTGTCAAAAAGAAAGATGGGACTTTCCGTATGTGTATTGACTACCGAGAGTTGAACAAGGTAACCATCAAGAACCGCTACCCACTTCCCCGCATTGACGATCTATTCGACCAACTTCAAGGGTCGAGTGTTTACTCAAAAATCGATCTAAGATCTGGATATCATCAGCTACGAGTTCGTGATGAGGATATATCCAAAACCGCTTTCAGAACCCGGTACGGCCATTACGAGTTTTTGGTCATGCCATTTGGATTAACCAACGCACCCGCGGTGTTCATGGACCTCATGAACCGTGTGTGTAAACCCTACCTCGATCAATTCGTCATTGTATTCATTGACGATATCCTTATCTATTCTAAGAGTAAGGAAGAACACGAAGAACATTTGCGCTTAATCCTTGAACTGCTTAGGCAGGAGCAGCTATACGCGAAGTTTTCCAAATGCGATTTTTGGATTCGCGAGGTTCAATTCCTTGGACATGTAGTCAACGAGAAGGGAATACATGTCGACCCATCCAAAGTAGAGGCCATTAAGAATTGGGCAGCACCAACGACTCCGACTGAGGTGCGACAATTTTTGGGATTGGCTGGCTACTACCGCCGGTTTATCGAGGGATTTTCTAAGCTCGCTCAACCCCTCACCGCCTTAACTCAAAAAGGTAAACCTTATACCTGGAGCGAAACCCAAGAATCAGCATTCCAACTTTTGAAACAGAAACTTTGCAGCGCACCCATCCTATCCCTACCTGAAGGAACCGATGATTTCATAGTGTATTGCGATGCATCGATCCAAGGTCTCGGTTGTGTGCTTATGCAACGTGAGAAAGTTATCGCATACGCTTCCCGACAGTTGAAAATCCACGAGAAGAACTACACGACTCACGACTTGGAGTTGGGAGCCGTGGTGTTCGCACTGAAAATCTGGAGACACTACTTGTACGGTACCAAGTGCACCATTTACACCGATCACAAGAGTCTTCAGCACATATTCGAGCAGAAAGAGTTGAACATGCGACAGCGTCGCTGGATCGAACTTCTAAATGATTATGATTGTGCAATCAAATACCATCCGGGCAAAGCTAACGTGGTAGCCGATGCCCTAAGCCGAAAGGAAACTAAACCCCGACGAGTTCGAGCGTTGCAACTCACTATTCATACAGGATTACCCGAACAAATCCGCAATGCTCAACTTGAAGCACTAAAGGAAGAGAACTTAACTCTGGAAGCCACTCGTGGTATGGAGAAACAACTAGAGGTTAAATCCGATGGTATTCGCTACTTCGCAGAGCGAATATGGATTCCAGTGTACGGAAACCTGAGAGAGCTCGTTATGGATGAAGCTCACAAATCCCGATACTCTGTTCACCCGGGATCTGACAAAATGTACCACGATCTGAAAGTGTTGTATTGGTGGCCAAACATGAAAGCCGACATAGCCACCTATGTGAGCAAGTGTCTTACTTGTTCAAAAGTTAAGGTGGAGTATCAAAAACCATCCGGATTGCTTCAACAACCGGAGATTCCAATGTGGAAATGGGAACAAACTTCCATGGACTTTATTACCAAATTACCCCGAACTCCAACCGGTTGTGACACAATTTGGGTAATAGTGGATTGTCTGACCAAGTCCGCACACTTCCTTGCTATCAAAGAAACAGACAGAATGGAGAAGTTAACTCGCATTTACCTGAAGGAAGTAGTCTCTCGGCACGGAGTGCCAGTTTCAATCATCTCCGATAGAGACGCTCGTTTTACTTCGCGCTTCTGGCAATCACTGCAGAAAGCTCTAGGCACGCGCCTGGATATGAGCACAGCGTACCATCCTCAAACAGATGGCCAGAGTGAGCGTACCATTCAAACCCTAGAAGATATGCTACGAGCTTGTGTGATCGATTTTAGTAACAGTTGGGAGACTCACTTGCCTTTAGTGGAGTTCTCTTATAATAACAGCTATCATACTAGCATCAAAGCCGCACCGTTTGAGGCTTTGTATGGACGAAAGTGTAGATCACCACTTTGTTGGGCTGAAGTTGGAGATAGTCAACTTACTGGTCCTGAACTTGTGCACGAAACCTCAGAGAAAATCGTGCAAATCCGAAACCGTATGGCGGCAGCGCGTGACCGTCAAAAGAGTTATGCAGACAAGCGTAGAAAACCGCTAGAATTCCAAGTGGGAGACAAAGTTTTATTAAAAGTTTCACCTTGGAAAGGTGTGATTCGTTTTGGGAAACGAGGAAAGTTAAACCCCCGTTATGTTGGACCATTCGAGATAGTGAAAAGGATTGGTCCAGTAGCATATCAGTTGAACCTGCCAGATACACTCAGTGGGGTGCATAATGTCTTTCATGTCTCAAACCTAAAGAAGTGCCTATCAGATGAGACTCTTGTAGTTCCACTCGAGGAGTTGGAAATTGATGAACAGCTACGTTTTGTTGAGGAACCAGTTGAGATCATGGACCGAGAGGTCAAAACCCTCAAGCGCAGTAAGATACCTATTGTCAGAGTTCGCTGGAACTCGAAGCGTGGACCTGAGTTCACGTGGGAACGCGAGGATCAGATGATGAAAAAGTATCCTCACCTGTTCAAACATTCAACGGCAAACACGAAAGGTACAAACTAAATTTCGAGACGAAATTTCTTTCAACAAGGGGATGATGTGACAACCCAAATTTTTGTTTCAAACAGCTAGCGACTTGGATTAATTTTCGGGACGAAATTTCTTTCAACAAGGGGATGATGTGACAACCCAAATTTTTGTTTCAAACAGCTAGCGACTTGGATTAATTTTCGGGACGAAAATTCTTTCAACAAGGGGATGATGTGACATCCGGCAATTTCAGGTTAACTCCGTTAACTCAAACACGTTATCTCAAACAGTTATTTCATTCAAACACGATACCACGAACAGTTATTGATTCAAACTCAGTTACCTCAAACAGTCATGCATGCATCACATTTAATTAAGATTAATTAGATGTGTCGGTTTTGCACTAACACTCACGTATCGGTAAATCGTAGAATTACCGGATCACACACGAGTCGAACCCGGAACGTTGGTGATAAGCAATAAATAATAATTCAAGCAATAAATAATTTATAATGAATATAAATTATGTGTTTTTACGTGCTACGTGAATTATCTGTGAATTACGTGAACTTTCGTTAAATCGCGTAGATTTACCGGACTGCTTATTTATCTGCTATTTTATAAAGATTGTATTTTTATAAAATAAATTAGTTAAAGGGTTTTAATTATTAATTAGTTAAAGTTAAATTAAAAGCCCGTAATTACCCAAACCCGTTAGTAAAAGCCCGTACAAGATTTATAAAAAGATTTTTATAAAAGTTTCTAACCTAAATCACTCTCTCTCAATCTCGCCGTCTCTCTCTCTCTCTCACCCTCTCTCACGAAATTGAACCTGCAACCAAGCAAGGATCGCTCATTCAAGCTTCAAACTTGGAATTAGACGCGTATTCGGAATCCTCGTTACGTTTCTAACATCCACACGTAAGTCGTTTCATCCGATTTGATTTCCTTTTGATTATTGCAGTTAGATCAGACCCTAAATCCATCCAAACATGATGATTTTCTTAATGTAGTTGCAAGCTTGATGTGTTTTTGTTGAATATTGTTGATTTATGATGTTTTGCTAAACTCTAGCGATGTATGACTGATTAGTTGTTGATTATTGAAACTAGTAATGTTAGAATAGTGTAGAACATGATTAAAGTCGATAACTTTGCTACTGAAATCGTTGGATTGCATGAGAAACGGCTAAACCCTAATGTTTAATTTACCTTGCTGTCGAACAGGCTCTTCGCGTACCGCGAAGACCCGCGGGCGAGTCTTTCGCGTATCGCGAGAGACAATTTAGTCGGGCCTGATTTTTGGTCCTCTAGCGTACCGCGAAAACCCAGGTCCAATTCTATCGCGTACCGCGAGAGACAAGTAAACCGGGCGAGTCCTGAAACCTCTCGCGTACCGCGAGGGAGACCCCTCTCCTCTCCCGCGTACCGCGAGGGACATCTCTTAACAGAAAGTTAATTTCAATTTTCACTTTTTCACCCGCTCACTCGTTTTGAATTCTATTGCTTCTTGATGATGGTTTTGTACTTGACATGACATGATAATGTGTGTAAACTTGATTGATGATTATATAACGCGCATGCTCATCATAGGTTGCTAAAAATAGAAACTTTATCGGAACCAAGTCAAACATGTTAAGTAGAATAGAATTGTTGTAGGATATGATGATTGCTATGTGCTACTTGAATTGAAACCTGCAAGCATATGATAACAATGATGTGAAACCCGAACATGGTTACTATTTATAGAAACTTACTAATTATGGAAACCTGCCCTTAATGGAAACATGCTATCTTTCTAGAACAAATAGGATTTGTTGCTACGTGCCATCATATGATCAATTGTGTGCTATGTGTTAGTATGCAACTCAAACATTAAAACACAAACGTGTCACCAACGGGTCGTCGTGTCAAACTTGAGTCGCACTTGCAAACTATTTTCTAAAACCTTTAACAACAACATTGTTTGGATATATGGGTCTATATCGAACATCACGAACACGCACTTATAGACTACGGTTATAGGTGGCAGTTAGAAGTCCAGCAGTTGCTTCTTAGCTTTCATACTTGCATACGCACTCAGGTGAGTTTCATAACCCCTACTTTTACTTGTTTTCCTTTTTGGGGGAGAAAACATGCTTTCAAACATTTCAAACATTTTGGATTTTGTATTACTGTTTTACCGCTTGCGTACTGAAAGTGCACAAACATACCAAACAAGTCCTTACATTTCGAACCGTTAGTATTGGGGAGTAGCGAGGGGATTTTGAGTAGTACTACTGGGTTTTGACAAAGCCCCACCCGAGTTAGTCGCACTAACTATGATTGGAGGTCAACGGGTGTAAAATTTGCCTAAACATTAGCCAGTGTTCGGTAGACATGGCTGGAGGCATTCAAACATACAAACAGTCAGCTTCGGTTGCGAACACTTAAAGTAGCAATGCATTAGACTAGCTATCTATCGGTAAACAATAATTACTTTATCTTACAAACATTGAGCATGGGATGCTTGCGTTAAACAATTGGATTTACTTACATTACTTTATGAACTCACCAACCATTGTGTTGACACTTTTTAACATGTCTTTCTCAGGTCACTAAGGTATCCAAGCACGAGCATAGGGCATGCATGGAGTCTTATCACTATCGAACATTGAATTTACGTTATTTACTTAAACTGCATGGTTTTGGGCGCTTTGTTTTGCGCAACTTACTTTTACTTACATTGGTTTATGTTTACGCTTCCGCAACGTTTTCAAATTTGAACTTTTGTTGTCTCGTGACTATGAGCAGCATTAGTGGTTTATTTAAATTCATATAGAGTCGTTCCGTGTAACTAATGACTGAGATCCTGATGTGTCACCTTCCAAAACGGTAAAACTCCGTTAGTGGGATTTGGGGGTGTGACAGATTTTGGGGGTGTGACAGATCAGGATCTCAGTCATTAGTTACACGGAACGACTCTATATGAATTTAAATAAACCACTAATGCTGCTCATAGTCACGAGACAACAAAAGTTCAAATTTGAAAACGTTGCGGAAGCGTAAACATAAACCAATGTAAGTAAAAGTAAGTTGCGCAAAACAAAGCGCCCAAAACCATGCAGTTTAAGTAAATAACGTAAATTCAATGTTCGATAGTGATAAGACTCCATGCATGCCCTATGCTCGTGCTTGGATACCTTAGTGACCTGAGAAAGACATGTTAAAAAGTGTCAACACAATGGTTGGTGAGTTCATAAAGTAATGTAAGTAAATCCAATTGTTTAACGCAAGCATCCCATGCTCAATGTTTGTCAGATAAAGTAATTATTGTTTACCGATAGATAGCTAGTCTAATGCATTGCTACTTTAAGTGTTCGCAACCGAAGCTGACTGTTTGTATGTTTGAATGCCTCCAGCCATGTCTACCGAACACTGGCTAATGTTTAGGCAAATTTTACACCCGTTGACCTCCAATCATAGTTAGTGCGACTAACTCGGGTGGGGCTTTGTCAAAACCCAGTAGTACTACTCAAAATCCCCTCGCTACTCCCCAATACTAACGGTTCGAAATGTAAGGACTTGTTTGGTATGTTTGTGCACTTTCAGTACGCAAGCGGTAAAACAGTAATACAAAATCCAAAATGTTTGAAATGTTTGAAAGCATGTTTTCTCCCCCAAAAAGGAAAACAAGTAAAAGTAGGGGTTATGAAACTCACCTGAGTGCGTATGCAAGTATGAAAGCTAAGAAGCAACTGCTGGACTTCTAACTGCCACCTATAACCGTAGTCTATAAGTGCGTGTTCGTGATGTTCGATATAGACCCATATATCCAAACAATGTTGTTGTTAAAGGTTTTAGAAAATAGTTTGCAAGTGCGACTCAAGTTTGACACGACGACCCGTTGGTGACACGTTTGTGTTTTAATGTTTGAGTTGCATACTAACACATAGCACACAATTGATCATATGATGGCACGTAGCAACAAATCCTATTTGTTCTAGAAAGATAGCATGTTTCCATTAAGGGCAGGTTTCCATAATTAGTAAGTTTCTATAAATAGTAACCATGTTCGGGTTTCACATCATTGTTATCATATGCTTGCAGGTTTCAATTCAAGTAGCACATAGCAATCATCATATCCTACAACAATTCTATTCTACTTAACATGTTTGACTTGGTTCCGATAAAGTTTCTATTTTTAGCAACCTATGATGAGCATGCGCGTTATATAATCATCAATCAAGTTTACACACATTATCATGTCATGTCAAGTACAAAACCATCATCAAGAAGCAATAGAATTCAAAACGAGTGAGCGGGTGAAAAAGTGAAAATTGAAATTAACTTTCTGTTAAGAGATGTCCCTCGCGGTACGCGGGAGAGGAGAGGGGTCTCCCTCGCGGTACGCGAGAGGTTTCAGGACTCGCCCGGTTTACTTGTCTCTCGCGGTACGCGATAGAATTGGACCTGGGTTTTCGCGGTACGCTAGAGGACCAAAAATCAGGCCCGACTAAATTGTCTCTCGCGATACGCGAAAGACTCGCCCGCGGGTCTTCGCGGTACGCGAAGAGCCTGTTCGACAGCAAGGTAAATTAAACATTAGGGTTTAGCCGTTTCTCATGCAATCCAACGATTTCAGTAGCAAAGTTATCGACTTTAATCATGTTCTACACTATTCTAACATTACTAGTTTCAATAATCAACAACTAATCAGTCATACATCGCTAGAGTTTAGCAAAACATCATAAATCAACAATATTCAACAAAAACACATCAAGCTTGCAACTACATTAAGAAAATCATCATGTTTGGATGGATTTAGGGTCTGATCTAACTGCAATAATCAAAAGGAAATCAAATCGGATGAAACGACTTACGTGTGGATGTTAGAAACGTAACGAGGATTCCGAATACGCGTCTAATTCCAAGTTTGAAGCTTGAATGAGCGATCCTTGCTTGGTTGCAGGTTCAATTTCGTGAGAGAGGGTGAGAGAGAGAGAGAGAGACGGCGAGATTGAGAGAGAGTGATTTAGGTTAGAAACTTTTATAAAAATCTTTTTATAAATCTTGTACGGGCTTTTACTAACGGGTTTGGGTAATTACGGGCTTTTAATTTAACTTTAACTAATTAATAATTAAAACCCTTTAACTAATTTATTTTATAAAAATACAATCTTTATAAAATAGCAGATAAATAAGCAGTCCGGTAAATCTACGCGATTTAACGAAAGTTCACGTAATTCACAGATAATTCACGTAGCACGTAAAAACACATAATTTATATTCATTATAAATTATTTATTGCTTGAATTATTATTTATTGCTTATCACCAACGTTCCGGGTTCGACTCGTGTGTGATCCGGTAATTCTACGATTTACCGATACGTGAGTGTTAGTGCAAAACCGACACATCTAATTAATCTTAATTAAATGTGATGCATGCATGACTGTTTGAGGTAACTGAGTTTGAATCAATAACTGTTCGTGGTATCGTGTTTGAATGAAATAACTGTTTGAGATAACGTGTTTGAGTTAACGGAGTTAACCTGAAATTGCCGGATGTCACAAGTATATATATAGATAAAAATTTTAAAGAAACACGTGTAACTTTATGGTTCATCCTCCTCATACTTTTCTCGCATCTCTCCTATTAATAATATTAAAAAATATATTTTTAAATATTTAATATAAAAAAAGGAGAAAACTATGACAAGTTTATAATCGGGTAAACGAGTATATGTTATCCGGTAATCGGGGCGGGTAAACAGGTATATCATCATATCCCTTACCCATCCCAAACCCGCAAAAAAAATCAAAAGTAATCCTAAACCTGGTCCCATACTCGATTACCTGACCCCATACCCGTCCTGAATGTTTCGGGTTCAGGTTTCATTGCCATCCCTAGTTATAAAAGATGAATTGGTTGAAGATACAATTTGTTACACACAAAACTCATTAATATTTCGTTATATAGTAACAAGTATGAACAGGGGTAAATGAGTCAAGCCGGTTCATGAGCTACTTGAGATCACGTTAAAAGCTTGAATTTAGCCGAGCTTAAAAGAGCTCAAGCTCAAGCATATCTAAAAATAAGCTTGTTTAATAAATGAGTCTGATTTTGCTTTATTAAACTCGAGCCGGCTCAAGAACTTAAACGAATCTATTATTTATATAATTTTAATTTAATATGTTAGATATACATATAGGGAGAGGATCAAAAGAAAACCACTAAAACAATGTGTAATACTATGAGTTACGTATACGTAACTGTCACACCCCGGCCGGCGGCGGATTATACGCCGGGGCTAATGCGGTTGTTCATAAGCACATGATCATCTATTAACAAGTGATAATATTATTTCATCATAATTAAAGCATTCGTTACAAATAGGAATGAAAAACAAAGAGTTCAAATATGACATAAGTTGAATTTAATCTTTAATAAAGCTAGGTCCAAAGTCCTAAGTGATCAAGTAGTGTCTCCAAACTGGTGCACCTGAAACATGTGAGTAAATGTCAACTACAAGTAGTTGGTGAGTAACATAGGTTTTGACACCAAACAAAAGTTAAGTATAAGTTTACAATTCAATATGTTCAAAGCATGTCTAAAGCATATATGTGAAAACACACAAGGTTCCAAGCGTACAATTCAAGCCTGATAATAGAAAACTAGATACGCAATCCCACTGATTTCCATTTTAAAAAAAGGGAGCAAGCGGATACTCCAAGTTATAGTTGATACCCAACAAAACCCGCCAAGGTCTTGTGGTAAGTTATAGGTTCAGTTTCCCATATAAATGATCATGTAAGGTACTACCTTAGGCTTGGGCTGCAAGTTAATGAATGTACTGGCATGAAACACATGCAATGGTCACCAAGTAGTTCAAATATAAAGCATAAAGATCAAGCACAAGAACATAGATATTGAATTGTTTAAATAAATAAAGTTGATAACATGTTTCACCCCAAAAGCAAAAACAGTAAAAAGGGGCTATGTAAACTCACCTCGTAATGAAGCTAGTAATGGTATGAATTGTTAAGAATGGTTAGGCCTCGTGAGGACCCCTCACAATCAACCTACACAGAATAATTTGTATTCTAGACCCAATGAGATTAAATAATTCTAAATCTATTTGAGTTTCTAGAGATTCTTGGAGTTCGGGTTTGGATAAAAGTTTTTGTAGAAACTTTTAGAAAAGTACGTATGTTTATAATGATAAGTCAATATTAATTAGAATTAATCAGAACTTCTAATTAATAATATCGTATTTATGATACTAATGATATGCTTGAATTTATATAATTGCTCTAATTAGATAAATAATATATGGAATAGGAAGTAGGTTTAAATAGTTTGCTTTATGTAAATAGAATGACCTTTTATTTAAATGTATTATAGAAGGGTGCTAAATAAATAGTCTTTAAATGAAATTAATGAAACTTGTATAATTATTTATTTAAAATAATTATGTAAGTATTTTTATAGGTTTTATACTTCTTAAATAATCATTCTTACCAAAATAACTATTTTTAAGTTTAAAAGAATTTAATGATGCTTATATATTTAATAATAATAAACATTATTAATTTATAAAGTAACACAATTAATTTGCCTAGACAATTTATGCCCATTATTTATTCAAAATTTATGATGTAATAAAATAAATAATATCGATTTTATCGTGTGTTATAAATCACGTCGTTATAACGGTTTAAGTGAAAATACATATATTTTTAACTCCTTTCGTTTAATAAAAGCTGTGGCGTTGAGATCGCGACTAGTCTCCTTTAAAATATATGTTAGTGATATCATTTGCGTAGAAGTAATAATGTTCATATACTACTTGCGATATCAAAAGTGTTTTTTTTTAGAAAAACATGCACAAACAAATATATATATACGCATACATACATTTATATATCTATATATATACATATATATTTGCGAAAATTGTAAAGTTTATAAGATGCGTAGGATGTCCAAATTATTTACAAGTTGTAATTATTAGTATATAGTTAAATCTCTTGACTATTCATTTGTAAATATATATGTATATGTGAGTGGGTGAAAATAAGTGTTTAAACCAATTAATAACAAAAGTAGGAAAAAAAAGGGTAGGAGCCGGGTTTTAAAAAGTTGTGCAGTGGGCCGGGATCGAACCCGCGACCTACTGCGAGGGGGAATGTTTTCTAACCAGTTGATCTGGGCTAAGCCTTGTTCAAGATTTGATGCGCTTTACTTAAAACCAACAGACTCATTTCACCATCTTCCCCAATTGTTTAACCCGAAACCCTAGCCCCTTAAATGTCACGATTATGCAACTATTGGTACTCCAAACCACGGGGCTTTCATTCCAGGAATCAAAACGATCACAATGGTACAAGAATCACCTTACGTGGTTGAGTGAGGGGTGAGATCGACAGGGCCATGATCTTCGAGTTCCTCGGTGTTCGACCGGTTTCCGGAGGCAATTTTAGGTGTGTTTTGATGTTCAGGGAGTACCAGAGGGAGGTTGCGCACGTTTATGGATGGTTATGATAGTTTAATTTCGTCTGTAATGTCCGATTCGATTCACATTTGATTGAGCGGTTACGGGTTTAATGTTTGGAGTTAAAACACTTGATTACGATTGAATTGATTCATTAATACCGCATGGTTCAGGCCGAGTAACGTTTTTGCATTATTAGTTTGAGTTAATTCAGCGAATTTAATCGATTTGGCAACCAATTTGAAGCCTGTTGACTCTTGAAAGTCAAGGATGAAGAAATTTGTTCCTGTTGACCTTTTTCCGGTCAAAATCGAATGGGGGGGGGGGTCCAAGCCTAATGAATGGGGTTCAAACTCAATGATTTGATTTAGAAATCATTGTAATTATTTATAAAGTTGTTTTTATACAATTTATAAAATCTAAACCGTACTTGTTTTATTTATAAAAGAAAGACTCCCATTTTTATAAAATTTCAATTTGTATAAATAGTATTAAATATATTTAGTTTTAAATAGGTTTACAATGAAAAATAACCATATATATATATATATATATATATATATATGTATTTAAAAGGTACAAACAAATCTGTTATTATAGTTTATTTAACGACTCCAGATGTAATATATAAATATGTTTAGACGCTCATATTAAATGAATCTTAACAGATATGTTTATTTATATAATGGTATATATATATATATATATATATATATATATATATATATATATATATATATATATACTTATAAAGGAGTAAGATTATAGGGTCTAATACAACTATATATATAAGTCATATATATATATGTGTGTATTTATTGTAACTTTAAGATATGAAATTGTACGATTTAAATCTGAGTTAGAAATACTTAGAATCATGATTTTGGATTTATAATGCATTGCACTATGATGAAATTAAAGTGTTATTATTGCACTAACAAAATAAAAGCAAATAATAATAAAAATACGGCCTAAAATCCTTGATGTTACAGTAACCATAATTTTTTTTATCAAGTCCCCCCTCTCATTTTTAAATGTTCATAACCTTTACATACGACATTATTTTTTCAAAAAAATTACACCATAAAAACGAGCTTTTTTATCTTTAAAACGAGTATAGTGTCGTTATAAACAAAAACGAATTATTTTTTTTTATGTTTTTCAGGTCAATGTGTAATTAGTAAGGTCATTGTGTAATACAAGTTCATTGTGTTATATGTATTTATCATTGTGTTTTACGTTTTCCAGCTCATTGTTTAATTAGTCGGGTCATTGTGTAATACAAGTTCATTGTGTAATACCACGTCTGGTCATTGTGTAATATCTGGTCATTGTATAATTAGTCAGGTCATTGTGTAATACAAGTTCATTGTGTAATTAGTCAGGTCATTGTGTAATTAGTCAGGTCAATGTGTAATACAAGTTCATTGTTTAATACCACGTCCGATCATTGTGTAATATCTGGTCATTGTGTAATTAGTCAGGTCATTATGTAATACAAGTTCATTGTGTAATTAGTCAGGTCATTGTGTATTACAACTTCATTGTGTAATACAAGTTCATTGTGTAATAGGTTTTCGCTAAGAAATCTAAGAAATGACCAAAACGCTTAGAAACAATATCAAACGAACTCTGATTGAGCTCATTTCAGCGGTCTTGGAACCGTCTTGTCGAACTCTACCATCTTAGATTTTAGGGTTTAGATTTTACGTTTGAATTTTAGGGTTTTAGCCTTAGGGTTTAGATTTTATGGTTTAGGTTTTTTTGGGGGGGGTGGGGGTTTAGGTTTTTGGGGGTGGGTGGGGACGGGTTTAGGTTTTTAGGGGGTGGGGGTTTTAGGCTTTTTTGGGGCGGGGTTGGAGGGGGGTTTAGGTTTTTGAGGGTGCGGGTGGAGGGGGTTTAGGTTTTTGGGTCTAGATTAGAGTTCATTGAGACGGTTCCAATGCCACTGGAATGAGCTCAATCGGAGTTCGTTTGACCCACTTCTTAGCGTTTTTTAACGAAAAATCACTTCTTAGTGGAACCTTTCCATATATATATATATATAGGGTTAGGTTAATGAGAAAACTTATTTTAATGAGAGAACTAGAAAACCACTAAAAAGAGAATGTATGAGATTTTAGAGAGAATGGGTAAAACTGAAACTTAAAATATATAAATCTTTAAACATTTCTATCTTTTGCATACGTTATTATTTTTTTTTTAAAATACACCATTAAATCAAGAATTTCTTTATCTTTCATTTGAGTATAAATAACGTTATAAAATATAAGAATTAACTCGTCTTTTTTTTTTCTTCTAATTTTCAATACTGTATATGTGTAGTATCACCCCCAAAAACCTAAACCCCCACCCAAAAACCTAAACCCTCCACACAGGGGCGAAGCTATGAAGGGGCCAGGGAGGGCCCCGGCCCCTGCCGTTTTTTCCGTTAGTAGTGTTAATTTTTCCGTTTTCGTCCGAAATTTTTTTTACGTATAGAGCCGGCCCCTGCTTATTTTTTTCGGCCCCCGCTTCTTAGATTTTCAAGCTCCGCCACTGCCTCCACACCCACCCTCAAAAGCCTAAACCCCTCACCACCCACACCCAACCCCAAAATCCTAAACCCCCCACCAACCCCCACCCAAAAACTTAAACCCACCCCCACCCAAAAACCTAAACCCAACACTTTTTTTGTTTTGATTTATATTTTGAGTTATGATTTTTTTATTATTTTTTTTACCTTTAAAGAGGAGTTTTCTAGTTCTCTCCCTAAATGTTAGTTTTCTTATGAACTTCACCCTATATATACATATATATATATATATATACACAACTAAATATAAATGTAATAAATTAGTTATAAATTATAAACGAGTCGAACCAAGCTTAAAAAACTACCAAAAAGAAAAGTCCAAGCTCTCTGTAAGTTAAACAAGCTGGGGCTGAGCAACCGAACTTGAGCCTAGTCGAGCTCAGGCTCGACTCAACTCCACTCGTTACACCCCAAATTATGAACCAATCTTATATCATTCTAATTTATCTAATCTAAAGTAACAAATAAACCAAGATATTTAGCTAAAATAGTAAATCTTATGAGGCCATTTTGAATCTCAAGATTCAAAAGTAGAACACAGATACCTAACGGTAGATGCAATATTGGTTTCCATTAAAACGTACACACATTTTTAATAAAGCCTTTAAACTATTACAACCTGTTTATCTTAAATATCAAAATAAAATTTGCAAACAATTCTCGTTCAATGTCTAGAAAGTAATAACATTAGGCTAAGGGACTACTCGTAACTTTCCACACCTCTACACCTTTCCACGTCAGCGATACATCAGATTCCACAGTTTGCACACACCCTTCACATTTGAGAGAAATGGTTTCACATCTCCACACTGTCACATCATTTTGTTTTTCTAATTTAATTAATTTTATATAACAACTTAAATAAAAAAAAAAACATAGCATAAAAACTAAAAAACATTACATTTAAAATAATAAAAAAAACATTTAAAAACCTAAAAAACATAACATAAAAACTAATAAATCATTGACTCCTAAGTCGTGCACGGATATTTGCTTGTAAAGCTAGGACGTCTTCGAGATATTCACCCGAAAGGTGTTGGGTATTCAACATCAACACTTTTAGATCCTCCCGTTCGTTGGATTCCTCTCGAAGTTGATTTTTTTATTTTCAACGACGTTGTATATGCCGGTAAAACTCTCTATCTTTGCCAACACTTTATCCAATTTTTCATCTATAGCCGAGGATGAAATAACTTTCTCCTTTTTTTTGTTTTGTTCTGTCCCTCCCGATTGGACGTTATAGTTCATCCTCCTCATTTTCTTCGGAAAATCCACTGACATTGAAGAAACATCGTGCTTCCGATCCGATAGTTGGTGTCCCTTCTCGATCAGACGACTTTCTTTTTTATCCGGTCGATTGGGGTCGAATCATCTCCAGCATTTTATGTTATTGTAAACAATTCTTTAAAACTTCCCAACAATGTAAAATCTTGGAGGCTTGTTTTTTCCACCTCTAGATATTTTTGTAAACAAGTGTTTAAGATATCGACATCGTTTTCACTACTTTTACGGTTATTGTTTCGGTTATTATATTTATCGCAAAACTTTACCGTTTTTTTACGTATCTCCCGCCACTTTGAAGTTAATGTGTCTTGTGAGCGATATTCTCCACGACCCAACTTATTTTGAAACCTTTCTAAAATACGTTCTCACATATACAGACCCGATTGAGCATTTCCGACTATTGGATCCTCGGATATATCCACCCACGCTTTTGCTAACGCCTCTTCCTCGTCGCGTGTCCACTTTCAAGGTCCGGTAGATCCAACTTTTTTTTTCTTTTTGTGAGAGGATTCGGTTTGGGTTTCGGGAACGAACTCGGGTTCGGTTGGGGTTTCGGGAACGACTTCAGTTTCGTTCTCGAATAGAGGGGAGTATTCTTGTTTTGGATTGGGTGATGGTGGAGGTTATTGTGGGGAAAAAGGAGAGAAGGGTTGTTATAGTTGGTAGCTCCAAAAATCGAATTGTAGGGAGCCGCCTTGAAAGTATTGACCGGGAGGCAGCGGAGGCATCCAAAACGGATTGGTGTTCGGTTGGTTGCGATTGTTCGATTGATTGAGATGATTCAGGTCCATATTTTTGCTAAAAAAATGGTTTGGATGATGAGAAGAGAGAATTGTACTATTGTAATTTTGTTTTTATAAAATTAATGGTTTGTTGAATGGTTATTTATATAGGGGAAGGATCAAAAGAAAACCACAATGTTAGGCGAAAACCGAGAAAACCACTTAAAAAATCACAAAGTATTGGCTTACGTATACGTAACACATAGTGTTACGCATACGTAAACAGAAAACAAAAAATTTGTGGTTATGTATACGTAAGCCAATAATTAAATGATTTTTTTTATAATAATGTGTAATATTACATTGATAATTTTATAAATAAGTAAAAATAAAATAACATAAAAAATAAATATTATTATATGATTGGTTGAAATTGATTTTTTAGTAGTTTTCTCGATTTTCGCCTAATTATGTGGTTTTCTCTGAACCCTCTCTGATTTATATATAGGTGATTAAATTTAGAAATAAAAAAAGGGTAACGACTACTTCTCTCTTTCCACGTGGAGATCTTCACGAAGGGGCTCCACGCTTGTGGACCACGCCAAGGAGGCGTGGTGTTCCATGCCGGCCACGCTACCACCTCATTTTCACGCCCGATTTCACGGGGGTACTCCCCTTAGCCTTTGTAAACTCTATTCTAAAAGGAGATGAGTGGTCCACGTGGCATTTGTTTTTCCTTTTTTTTTTAATTTCTGTTTCACCTCTCCAATTATGTATAATATACGCTTCTAAACATAATACATGTCTTAGTTTTTTTAATGTTCAAGTAATCATTTTTTTTAAACGGAGTCGTATTAAAATTTGAGTATGTCTTTTTTTATTCTAAGCTGTAGCGAGTGACGTTAACACTGCGTATTCGTTACAAACACATCCTCTTATGAGCGAACAACATCTTTGCCGATGTTTTGATATTATCGTAACCGATATCAATGGTTGTTTTTATGGTTTTCAACTAGCGGACGGATGCCGGCATAACTCTTGCCACGTAATGCGAGGAAAAACAACCACACTCCCGCCATGAAGTGTGTGTGTTATTTCGTTTGCAGACCTTATAATATATATAATCTACGCTTTTAACCTGTTTTATTTTTTAGTAATTTATTTTTTTGTGATAGCCTTCCTGCGTTACCTTCTTACAAAAAATGGAATGCGCGGCTCTTATTGGCTTTTTTTAGCAGGTCGGTATCATTTTTTTTACATGTGTTTATATTCAAAATCGAGCGTATAATTTTTCTATAGTACGGTATAGCGAGCGACGTTACCGTTGCGTTTCCGTAACAAACACAACCGCTTATGAGCAAATAACATCGTTAACGGTATTATGGTTTGATCATATCCGGCATCAGTGTTCTCTTTTATGATTTTTTCTCGACTCTAGACGATAACGACCAAACTCCTATTATGTAACACGGAGAAAAAAGTACCGCGTTTCACGGTAAAGTGCTACGTAAAAATACTCGTTAGTTTTATAAAACAAGTCCTTACGTATATACGAATAATTTTGAATACTGAATTGATTTTATAAAAATATCTTGTATCTAGAAACTATGTAGGGTAGTAGACGATGAGGTGGGAGATCGTTAAGAATGAGGATGGCTGAGAGGGTGGGAGTGGGGGCGGTGGAGAAATGAATGGACGGGGTTATGAGATTTTTTAATAATAAAAGAAACGTAGGTAAATTATTTTTCTATTAAACTAGATGGTTATACCCGTGTTTCGTAGCGGGTGTCAGCTCATCGTTAATAAAATTTAAATAAAAGCATAGACGTAACGATAAAAATAATGTTAATAAAAAATAAACATAAACTAAATAATAAAAAAGGAAGAAAACAAAAAAAAATTACTGGTTCGGGTTGTCGGAAATATAAAAACGAATATCAATACGGGTTCCGATAATACCAATACTGACAATGATGTTGTTCGCTCATAATAGGTTCGGCTTGTCATGGTACCACAACGGTAACAACACTCGCAATAGGCAACGATACAAAAAACTCGATTTTGAAAACAACTCCGTTTAAAAAAAACTATATCGGAACGTTGACAAAAAATACTAAAAACAACAGTGCACTCCATATTTTGAAAAAAAACTTAAAGAAGAGAAGTTATTAAAGGAAATCGAAAATAATAGAAAATAAAATAGGCTAAAAGTGTATATCTATACTATATAATAAATAAAGGTTTTTTAGTGTCACGTGTCACCTTCATATTCATTCTTACCATTTTTTTTCTCTTCTCTCTCTCTTATTTAATTCACTTTTATCTTTAAATAATAATATATATTTAAAGAAAATATTAATTACACAATAAAAACATTTATTTTAAATTATATAAGAAACTTTAAAATTTAATTATGTAACTTTTATTTCAATCAAATAGTAATTGAAAGTCAAATTACATTAAATAGTAATTAACGCATTTTTGAAACTCAATTATATATTAATTTTTACATATTTTGAGTTTGTTTGTATTCGTAATATATGTAATATATTTTTACACATGTAAAATAAATATACATCAAGATTTAAAATTTTTAAATATTGATATTGTTCACTCCGTGTATAGACACGGGATCTAAAGTAGTTATATATAATATAAGGGTTAAATAAAAAGAATTTATATGAAAAAAAATTGAATGGATACAAATAAAATAATAAACAAAATGATTATAAACACTTTAAAAGCACTTTTAATTATAATAGGGTTAATAATTATTTTTTTATGAAATAAGTACTTGCACGATATCTTTTTTATTTTATAGGGGTGAGAAATGCCAAAACTGACTATTGGGGCAGGAAGAAAATGAGTAATGAGATTTACATATTTTACCTCCTTTTCTGTTTTATATTTATAACATACTTTTGTTTTATTCTATAAGAGGAGGTTCTCTGTATTTATAAAAATACTGTTCACCTCTATTGATTTTTTAATATTTTTTAAAAGTGATTGTTTGTGTAAGAGATAGAAAAGATAATGGTAAATGTATAAAAAAAATATTATTTAATTAAAAAAAAGAGAGAAAAGATAATAATTTTTAATATAATTATAGAGATGAAAATAAAGAAACCGTTAGGAGTGCTCTAAGGACGAGAGGACGAGAGGGGCATGGGCTATATTCCATGTAAATGATACTATCTGAAAATAAAATGTATGTCATGTCAGTGTCACATTAATATATGGAGTTTTTCACACCATTTTTATTATGAGAAGTATACCCGTGTAAAAATGAGTCATGTGAAAATTAATTAAGTTTTTTTATTTATACAATTTATATTAAATAATTAAATAGTGTAGACCCTCACTGTAGAACGAATGAGGGGTAAATGCAGACCCAAACTGACTTTGGATGAGCGGGCTGGACTTAAATTTTTAAACTTGCATCTCTCTAAGGACATGGTCAAGCATAGGACTTCATGGAGATGTAGGATTAAGGTTAAAAACTTTTAGTAAGAAGGGTGATTGATGAGTCTTAGCTTTTTCTTAGGGATTTAGTTCTATCTTTAATTGTGATGGCCTAAGCATGTTGTCGTTTACTAGGCTTTATGTTTCTATATGATGTTCCATGTGATATCTTTACTTTCTCACTACTTACACTTTTTTCACCTTTTGTGTTATGGCTAGCCTTTTTAAAACTATTTTTTAGAGTTTACATTGTTTGATGTGTAGATTCAAAGGAAATTTACGGAACTAATACATTTTTTCAGGTCCTAAGAAGGTTTTTGAGTTGGGGGTCTCCTTGTAAGCAGTCTCTCTATCCTTTTGGATAGGATATGGTTTGCCTATATCCTACTCTCACAGACCCTACAGATAGCTTTACTATTTGTAGGATTTTACTAGATATGACATTGATATATATTATTTATTTAAATACAAACATAAATAAAATAATATTTATTAAAATTAAACATAAATAAAATAATATTAATTAAAAGTTACAAGCGAATATGAGACTAACACACTTGGTAGAGGCTCTTGCCTCTTAGATTGAAACTCTTGGGTTCAAACTCAGGCATAAGGTGAATTATTTGGTGTAATTTAAGAGTAGAAGTATGATATATTTTCCGTTAAAAAATATAAAAGTTACAACACAATAATTAGTAAAAATAAAAATATATAAACTACTCTAGTGAATGATCGTAAAATACCCAATCAAGTCCGCCTTTAGATGATTATGGATTTCTCGGTTGCGTATCTCCTGGCGGTTTGCTCTCTTTTCATCTTCATCAAGTTCTACGAACTGTGGTTCCACCTCAGTTTGATTGTATTGACAAATTGCTACTACTTCGTCCAAATCATATTATGTAAAATTATGCATGCATATAATATGTTCCTTATTTTATTTTATGAACAAATTCGTACGGGCTTTGACACGGAGTGTGTGTTTAATTTAAGAAAAAAATTGTAATATTTTCATTCTTACTGAATATTATATATTATGGTAAAAAAAGTTGTAATATGTTCATTCTTAATGAGCATTAGAAAGTAAGTTTAAAGAAGAACCCGAGTGAAGTGAACAGTAACTCTCCCAATAGGGGAGTGTCACGTGGAGCTTAAATTTTTTTTTTACATTTTTTTTAATACTTATAGTATATATAATATACGTTTTTAGTCCGTTTCGTTTTCTATTAATTTTGTTTTTCTTTAATAATTTTCGTTCGTTAACTTTTTCAAAATACGGAGTGCGCAACTATTTGTAGTTTTTTTTTGTCAAGGTTTCGATATAATTTTTTTTAAAACGGAGTTGTATTTAAAATCAAGTTTTTTTCGTTGCCTATAGCGAGTGTCGTTACCGTTGTGATACCGTTACGTTCCGAACCTATTATGGGCGAACAACATCGTTGTTGATATTCGTATTATCGGTATTCGCCTTATGGTTTTCAACGACCCGAAGCGGTATTTTTTTAATTCGTTTTCCCTTTTTTTATTATTTAGTTTTATGTTTCTTTTCTATTAACATTATTTTTACTGTTGCGCCTACGTTTTTGTTTAAATTTTAGTAACGATGGGCCCAGCACCGTTTTCTATGATAACTATCATTCGTTAAGTTTTTTAAATAACGGAATGCGTCGTTTTTTTAAAAATTTTTAGTCAACGTTATGGTTTAAATTTTATTGAAGAATAAGTTAAATTCAAATTCGGGTATTTTTTTGGTATCATACACTATAACAAGTCTGTGATTCGATATAAATTTCATTAATGCAAACGATTCAAACCAACCCGTCGCGAAGCGCGGGGGTTAAAAACTAGTTATATATTATGGCTGTGATTTGTTTATTCGTGATACATTCTGAAGTATAGTATCTAAAAAAATATAAATACAAATGTTGAGTTTAAATGGGTGTTAAGTTTGATTATTTCGTTACATAGAGTATAAGGGCACCCTTCGGGTATTGGGTTAAGATACTTGGGGGTATCTCGGCTACACCGCCGCAAGGGTCTCAGGTATTTTTTGCGGGTATAAGTACCCGTGAATGTGGTTATTGTGTTTTATTTTTATGTATGCTTTTTTTCATGGTTTTTTTTAATTAATGTAATAAGTTTTATTTTAAAAAGTGAAAAAAAAATTAAGGTACTTAGGGAACTTTGATTTGATTTGGGTAAAAATGAGGTGGCTGTCATGTAACATCCCAGAAACACATGGACCAGAATGAAACTCTTGGAGGTTTAAAAGCCACCTAATGGAAACACTAGGCCATAATCGGCCTAAGGCTTGTGTGCGACGGCAGGAAGGGGCCGCGAGAGGGAGAGCTAACGACGATGGCTTCCGAGGTAGTGATCCGATCATACAATTCCGCTATCCGTTAACGCAAGTTTGCTACACTTCTCTCGTTAGTTTGATCGTTTTGCAAAAAAAGCCGATTAGGGTTTTAAGTTTCATGGTTTCCTGTGATTATGGTGATCGATGGAGGGAGGTACTCGAGGATGATCGGGTGGAGGTAGACACCGGAGGTCCGGTGAAGGCTGTGGCGTAAGATGTGGCTGGAAATCGGGACGGGGGTTGCACGGGGACGCCCTGGTGTCTGCTGTGGGGGTGTCCGATGTCGCCTACGGCTCTGACGAAACCCGACAGTAGTGACAGGGTGGCATTGGCTCGGTGGGGACAAGGTGGTGGCTATGGTGACGTTACGGGGCTATAGCGGTGGCTCACCACTGTGGAAGACAGCGTCGGTGCTCCGTGGTGGCGCTTGGTAGACTAGGAAGATGATGACGCTCATGGCGAATTCGTGACGAGCTAGGATCGCTTGGGAATGTGAAGGTGATTAGGGTTTGCATGACAGACGTACGTGCATGCGTGGAACCCGGTCCGGGTATATGGTTTCTAAACGGGTAAAGAACGATCCGGTATGGGTACTTGTGAGATTAGGATTTCGTAGAGAAGGAATGACGACCAAAGGAGAGTGTCGAGAGTTATTTATATTTTTATATGTATCCGACGTACGGTTAGAACGATTTCTGATTATGTGATCGAACATTTGTCAGGTTAGGATTTCGAGAGAGAGGATTTGATCTTCGTAATCGGTGAGTTTCTAATCCCTTCTTTACTGTTTTTACTGTTTTGGGGCTATCGTACATACCTGTATGTTTTATTCTATTAATTAAATGTGTTACGCGTTTTGGGTTAACCTGAAGAGTTTTATGAGTTAAACATTCAAGAAAGAAGCTAAAGGCTTATGTGTTATCCTTAGGTCATGGGGACTAGGAAAGGTATGATACTAGTGTGTCATATAATAACTTATTCGGGATGAGTCGGGGGTGAGTTAGACGTTGTGTGGTTACGACTAGGAGGTGTGATTATGGGTGCACGTATATGATTTGTGCCTAAGTAACGAGTCGTAGTAAATGCTTGTGTGCCGCTACGTGTTACGTGCTTGTTGTTATGTGGGATGAATTTGTTGTCCTTGTGACACGACAAATCGATGATTGAAGGACAAGGTCCTTCGGGTGGTCACTGTGGGTGACAACGCCCTTCGGGGATTGTGATGAATACCCTAACGAGTGCAGTTGTGATGAGGTCGGTTAAATCCTTCGAAGGTAATTGTTGTGTGCATAAATGTTTGGTTTAATTGCATGCAAATGTTAATTGATATTCATTGTGTTATGATGTTATTGCTTCGATGTTAAGCAGTAGATTGACTGCTGTGTTGGAACGATGTCGTATTTACGACTGATATGTTAGTAGACCTTGTGAGAGTCTTGTTTAGGGTATGTCAGGTCTATGTCTAGGGGTTTGTTGATTTAACCGGATTTTCGTGTTGATGCGTATGGTAGAATACAAGTTAGTAGTGTAGTAAGTTCGATCCATGTCGGTGAGGCTTACAGGGTTATGGTTGTGGGTTGAGTCTTGGGTTATTGGACCCTTATGGGAAATGGTAGGTGATATGGGTTACCGATATGTTAATAAACGACAAACCGTTTTATAAAGGACTAGAATGTCCTGAGTTCAAATAAATGATATTTGTGTCGAGAAAGTTTCTGTTTAAAATAAACTGTTAGAACTCACTCAGCGTAGCTGACATTGTATGTACATTAGACTGTTTTGCAGGTAAGCTCAGGTGATGATGCATCTTGGTTCGGGAGCAGTGGGACTCGGGTTGGTGCCCATGCATTCGTATGGTAAGGTGAAACGTAAGAAGGATTTTTAAAATATGAATACTTTTTTGAGTTAAAACTTTCGCTATATTTTTTATAAAGAGATAAGTGTTTTAAAAAAATACACTCTAATGTGGTCCAACTGTAGGGTGCCTAGTTTGGGGCCTTACATGTCACTCATTGATTTAAGCCATTAGGGTACTTTTGGTACTTAAGGTTGTGCCCCTTGTACCCTTATAGATATATAATCCTAGTTAAACAAAAAAACTAGATTGTAAAAAAAGAACTTATAACTAAACAATCGATCGCTCAATCTATATACTTAGAGCATCCACAATGGTGGATGAGGAAAACCAAATCAAACTCGTCACATCAGATGCCAATATAGATTTTTACTTGATGTCGTCCAGACGGTCTATATAAAAACTAACAAAACCTAACCTAGACTCCTAAATAATAAATGGAGTACCTATGTGTCACACCCCCAAATTTATTTACTTAATAAATAAATAAAGGTTGTAACGATTGGTTCATTACACAATAGCGGAAGCTGTAATAGTGATTTCTAAGACTTGAGTACATATACAATTACTAATACTAAGTAATACAATGATTTACGTTCTTTTAGGTCAATGATAGACTTGAGACTTGATAATCTATGCCCTTTCAGCTACTATGATTTTATCCAACATAGCTACCCTACTCCAACCGCGCCATGGCTAAGGGGTACCTGAGAAACATACTTGAAAGTGTCAACACAAAGGTCGGTGACTTAACAGAGTTAGTTATTTCAGTGCAAGTAGTTTTCCCCGAAAACATGTACATGACCTTATCGTCATAAAATAAGTAGTTTTCACCGAAAACATGTACACGACTTTACCGTAATAAAATAAGTAGTTTTCCCCGAAAACATGTATATGACTTTACCGACATAAAATAAGTAGTTTTCCCCGAAAACATGTACATGACTTTACCGTCATAAAATAAGTAGTTTTTCCCGAAAACATGTATATGACTTTACCGTCATAAAATAAGTAGTTTCCCTTGAAAACATGTATATGGCTTTACCGTCATAAAGTAAGTAGTTTTCCCGAAAACATGTATATGACCTTACCGTCATAAAATAAGTAATTTTCCCGAAAACATGTATATGACCTTACCGTCATAAAATAAGTAGTTTTCCCCGAAAACATGATAATGAATTCCTTGTAAACAAATAATCCCAAGCGCATATGATAAACAAAACAAGTGTTATTGATCCATTCGTAAGCTAGCTAGTCTTACAAATACTATGTTCATACATGAGATCGTAACCAAACCTAACTGGTGAATGCCCCTCCCTCGCTTTACCACGAGAATGGAACAGGACAATATGCGGCCATTTGACTCTTCAAGTCCCGGTTAGCGCAACTCACCATGACCGGGGGCGTCACCCCCAATAGTACTATTCATAGAATCTTAGGCTAAGTCCATAACTAATGGTTACAAATGTTGATGATGTTCAGGGGACTTTAAGAGCTCTCCTCATGTACAACATAATGTTAGTGTCTTGTTTTCTTGTTATCATATAGCAATGTTTGCAATGTTTTCTCAAGTGTATGAAACAACAATGTTTCCAAATGTGTTAAACAATAACGTAAAACATGATATGTAAGTATGTTTCTCTCCCACAGTTTACAAAACATTAAAAAGCGAAAAGGGGGGTGTGAACTCACCTTAAGTACAGCTAATAATATCACAAACTCAGTTAACAATATGTGGTCGCAACATTCCTAAACGGTTCCTATTGTTCAAACAAGTATTGTCAACATCAATAACAATATAACTAGGATCGTGCCCTAACATTACAATTTTAAATCTAAACCCAAACCATGTTGAGGACTTCTAAGTTGTAGAAACAAAACTCTTTATTTTTTTAGAAAATCGGGCAGAGTCCCGTTTGTTTTTTGCTAAACCAGACAATATCCAATTGTCCAATTCTAACATTAATTTACACCAATAATCCAATAAACCACGTTTTAGATTCTAATACTAAAATCATACTTAAATTCATCAATTACTTGATAACTATATAAAAATTATATAATTATAACACATTTTAACGTGTCCGATAAACTTTCTCAAAAGACGTCCCCGACAATTTTTCTAGGTCCCGTGCTACTACCCGACAATAGATCTATAAGCGTTTCTGGTCATACCTTAGCGTACAAGCCGTTCTAAGCGGTTTTGTATGAAAAGTTGAGCAAGACGGGAGAAGAAAACTTGTTTTGCTCATAACTTGGTCATACGAACTCTGATTCAAGCGGCCATGGAATCATCTCGTCAAGCTCCACCGGTCACCGTCGTCGCCGGAAAACCAGGCAGTGGCCAGAATTCATGATTTTTGGCTGGAAAACTACACTTTTTCGAACCAACTTCTTCGTATGCTTAGATCGGGCCTTTAGAAACTATTTTCTAGCAAAAGCCCCAATTGTTGAGGTTGCCGAAAAAGTATTTTTTGGCCGGAATCTCCACCACCGTCGTGATTTAGTGTAAACCACCACCACCATCAGACTCAGGACGTCGAGATCTATCAGATGAGGTGTTGCACTTGCCGCCACTCGCCGGTCCGCTGTGATCCGCCGCTGCGCGCCGCCGGCTGCTTGGTCGGACTCCACCGCCGCCGTTCTCGCCGCTGTGTAGTCGTCTTGGTCCGCCGGAAGGGGCCGGCCCCTCCTTTCCCCTTCTTCCTATCGATTATCTCTCTAGTAACACACACAAGTGTGTATGTGATTTTTGTGCAAATGAGGAAAAAGACAATAAATATATATATATATATATATATATATATATATATATCTAGGGTTTTAAGTGGGTAGGCTACCTGCCAGTAACACGTGTCAAACCCAAAATATCGTCATGTCTTTTGTAACATCCCAAAAATAATAAAACGAATAAATATAGCGAGACCGGTGATTTAGTTGGAATATTTAAACAAAAAGGGAGCGGGCCTGGGCCCGGCTTCAATGGGCCGAGGGAAGCCCATGCACTTAAGAGGCAAGGCAGCCCTCTTCCCTGCTCATTTCCCTAACTCACGCAGCTTTTAGAGAGAGAAAGGAGAGCTCGGGTCTAGAGAGAGAAAGTGACGGATCAACTCGGGAATTCAGGAGAACGTTGCTGCTGTTCTCGTGATCGTATCCTCTGAATCAGAAATCCAATCCAGGTAACGATTCGATCACATTATGAGTTTTTGTTCGTTTTGGGAGTTTTCGGGTTTTGGCTAAAAAGATAACGATTTTGCGGATTAAACTTGAAAGTGAGCTTAGGTATAGCATCTAGAATGAAAACCAAACGTTTTGATCTAAGAAAAATAGAGATTTTGGCTCGATCAGACTCGCATGCAAAAGAAACTGCAATTTTGGGGAAGACAATGTGCAGACCCATCGAAACTACTTAGTTTCGATATGTGCAGATCCATCGAAACTACATAGTTTCGATATATGCATACCTATCGAAACTACCATAGTTTCGATATGAGCCACGATCCGAAGCTAAGTTTACACCTAAGATACCTATCGAAACTACAAGTTTCGACAGAAGCAACCTATCGAAACTAGAAGTTTCGACAGAAGCAACCTATCGAAACTACAAGTTTTGACAGAAGCAACCTATCGAAACTACAAGTTTCGACAGAGGCAATCTATCGAAACTATCAAGTTTCGATATAAGTAAACCCATCGAAACTACTAAGATCAAGTATAGTAATATATAATGCCATCTAGGAGCACTACCTTATGAGTATGACTTTATTACACAGATCGTGAGTAACATTAGTGACGCTCAGTAGCCAGCTAAGTGTACTTCGGAAACTACTCATCAGGTGAGTTCTATGTGCCCTCTTCTATGTTATGTGCAAATGATTTATAAATGTTTTGGGGCTGAAGTGTATACACTAAATGAATAAATGTTATAAATGTCAATGTGATCATACGTATATATATATATATATATATATATATATATATATAAATACTTATATATGAAAATGAATTATGAATAAAGAATGAAGCGTATGACTATAAAGAATGAATGAAAGAAGGACATAACGTAAAAGAATGAAATCTTGCTTTATATTACATATATATTGCATGTTATGAATGAATGTAAACGTTATAAACCCTTCTGTGACAACGGCTACTTCGGTAGACGGACGACCACGTGACTATTTTGCAACCGGGACAAAAACGTTCCTTCGCAAGCTAGGACGTATGAAAAGGTATTAATGGACGGTCGAAGCAAGCCTTAACTAATGTAGAACGGTTGCATACATAATGGTCACGTGGGAAACGGATGCCCTAGGGCAGACGGACAAAAATGACGGACTACGACGGTAGGACGGTAAAGAGTGGACGGACAAAGGTTGTCGGACGGATTTAATGATATGACGGACGGTTTTCTAGAGTCGGACGGTAATGAAACGGGCTACGATGGTAGCTCTGACTGCGATGTCTTTGTGACATTCGCGACAAGTATGATGGGTTGATCTCCCTTAAGATTATGGCCAATATGTGTTCTCTCAAAGAAAGTATGTATGTACATATGTATATACCCTCAATGAATGTTATGTGAGAACAGCAAAGTAAAGAATATTTAAAAGTACGAACATACATATATACATTATATTCATGATAAGATAAATATTATGTATGATTGTCTTTAAACTAGAACTCACCAGCGTTAGCTGACTTTTAGTATACATTTCAGGTAACAAAGGAAAGGGTCGTGCGAAGGCGTGAAGGTTACCCGACACAAGACTGACATCCCACTTTAATATATGTGTTAAGACTTCCGCTGTTATGTTGTGTAATTGAACGACGAATGATTTGTAATTTAATGATGAATGTTTTTAATTTAAGTTCAGTATTTATGACTATGTTTATGAGTAAATCCAACAAGTGAGGTCACCCGGTTTAGGGGCCTTACAAGTTGGTATCAGAGCAATAGTTTGAGAGATTCAGACATCCCTAAATGTCTGGACTCAAACTGATTATGGGACCAACGCACGGATGTCAGTATGGGTAACCAACGCCAACGCTAGCACGGTAAGTAAGTTATAAAGTTAATGCTCTTGCATAGGAATAGATACCTTAACTTAGAACAAATAGATGTTAATGCCACTACTGATTTGAAGAGTTTCGAACCCGAAAAGCAATGTAAATTAGTAATCACAAACCGGTCACTGTAATTAAGAATTTACCTTGCTCGTACTGTTCCAAACTATGATATTAAGAAATGACATTGATGTATTCCCTTTTTAACTATCAGGAAATTAAGAACTATGGCTGGTGGAGGAAGAACAAGACCTCGAGGCGGTCGCACTGGACGACGAGGTAGACCTCCGTTGAACCCAAGATTTGAAGAAGAAGAGAGTGTGCACGCAGAGCACACCGAAAGTGTGCACGAAACAGAAGTGACCCCAATTAGGGACGACAGTCCAGGGCCTATACAGTTGGAACCTGAAGTCAGGGATGCTATTGCCCGTGAAGTTGTGCTCACTTTGAAGAAGGTATTGCCTGATCTACTATCCGAGGCAATAAAGAAAAGTAAAGAGGAGGATGAAGGAAACCAAGAAGAAAAAGTATATGACAGCGACGGGGATGAGATAAAAGTGGGGTCAAGCACTAAAGGGTGCACTTATAAAGGTTTCAAAGATGGAGACCCACCCAAGTTTGATGGTAGCAAGGATTCGGTGGCTACTTTGGAATGGATTAAGAGAATGATCACTGTAATCAACGTCAGCGAGTGCCGACCAGACCAGGCGGTTAAATATGTTGCTCATTCTTTCACCAATGAAGCACTAGGTTGGTGGAGAAATATTCAAAGAACAAAGTCACCACATGCTCTTGCCAGAATGACATGGGAAGACTTGAAAAAGCTCGTAATCCAAAAGTTCTGCCCACAGAATGAGATTGATCATGTGGAGAACGAGTTCCTAAACTTCAAAGCTGGCGACAAGACTCATCGCCAATATACTTCAAGGTTCAACGAGCTGGCCCAACTGGTACCACACTTGGTGGAAACCGAAGAACGTATGATCAAATACTATGTCAAGGGTCTGCCGCAAAGGGTCCGTGTCCACGTAAAAGCCAACCTACCCTCGACCTTCGAGTCGGTAGTCAACCTGTCTGGAATCGTTTACGACGATTATGCCAACGAGGACCCGGCACCTGTGACACAAAAGAGAAAGTGGGAGAATCCGTCTAGAGGCACCGGAAGAGGGAATGAAACAACTGAAATTAAGAAACCGAGGTTGGACGATTATGAAACGTGCAAGAAATGTGGAAAGCAACATAATGGCGAGTGTCGAATCGGCACCACCGTGTGTTATAAGTGCGGGAGGCCGGGGCACTACTCCCGAGATTGTTGGAAGGACGCCAAATGCCAAGTATGTGGATTGTTTGGGCATCTGACAAAGAACTGCAGGAAGGCCGGCCAATCTGGTTCGGGAAAGGAGAAGGAACAGGAACAACAAAAGGCAAGGACTCGGGCCTATGCCTTAACTGAGGAAGAAGCAAGGGGAAACCCTGATGTCGTGTCAGGTACGTTTCTAGTTAATGATGAGCGTGCTGCTATTTTATTCGATTCTGGTGCTAGTAAAAGCTTCATATCAAATGCATTTTGTCGTAAACTGGATTGCACTATCAACACCATAATAAAGGCCTTTAGCGTACAAACTTCCGTGGGTAAAAATTCGGCAGTATTTCAAGTAACAGAGGATTGCATCATAGAAATAGAGGGACATAAGTTTCCATCTAGATTATTCCTTCTCACCTTAGGAGGATTCGATATAGTATTGGGTATGGATTGGTTAGCTGCCAACGAAGCTCAAATCATATGTAAACGTAAGAGAATACACCTAAAAGCTCCTAGCGGCAGTCCAATTACGGTTTATGGGGATTGGAATTGCACGATGCCAAACGTCATCTCGATGATCAAGGCTGAAAGTTACATGAGGCGCGGTTGCAAAGCTTATCTGGCATATGTTATTGATGATAGAATGAAAACGAAAGAACTCAAGAATGTACCCGTGGTGTGCAACTTTCCGGAAGTATTCCCTGAGGATCTACCTGGGTTGCCACCCGATCGGGAAATAGAATTTCAGATTGACTTACTGCCAGGAGCTGAGCCCGTTGCCAAAGCCCCCTACCGATTGGCTCCGTCAGAAATGAAAGAATTGATGTCTCAACTAGAGGAACTACCCGAAAAAGGATTTATTAGACCGAGCATCTCACCATGGGGCGCTCCCATACTTTTTGTAAAGAAGAAGGACGGCAGCATGCGTATGTGCATTGACTACCGCGAATTGAACAAGAGGACAGTAAAGAACAAATACCCATTGCCTAGAATAGACGACCATTTTGATCAACTGCAAGGTGCGAGTTGGTTCTCAAAGATCGATCTTAGGTCGGGTTACCATCAGTTAAAAGTAAGGGAAGAAGACGTACCAAAGACCGCGTTTCGCACGCGTTATGGACATTATGAATTCCTCGTGATGTCCTTCGGATTGACTAACGCTCCAGCAGCGTTCATGGATTTGATGAATAGAGTATATCGACCAATGTTGGATCGATCAGTGATAGTTTTTATAGACGACATACTGGTATATTCGAAAAGCGAGGGTGATCATCATTGTCACCTAAGAGAAGTTCTGGAGGTGCTAAAGAAGGAAAAGTTGTACGCAAAATTCTCCAAATGCGCGTTTTGGCTTTAGGAAGTCCAATTCCTAGGTCATGTGATAAACCCAAACGGCATCATGGTGGATCCTGCAAAGATCGAAACAGTAAAGGAATGGAACATCCCAAAGACACCAATAGAGATACGAAGTTTTCTAGGATTGGCAGGCTACTATCGAAGGTTTTTTCAAGACTTCTCAAGAATAGCCTCACCACTGACTAAACTGACATGGAAGGAAGAAAAGTATGAATGGGGTCAGACTCAAAACAACGCGTTTGAAGAACTTAAGACACGATTAACCCAAGCTCCAGTCTTGACTCTACCTGAGGAAAATGAAGACTTGGTAGTCTACTCTGACGCTTCGGGGCAGGGTTTAGGTTGCGTACTTATGCAACGAGGAAAGGTAATTGCTTATGCTTCACGACAACTAAAGGTTCATGAGGTTAACTACCCAACACACGATCTAGAATTAGCAGCAGTAGTTTTCGCGTTAAAAATATGGAGGCACTACCTGTATGGAGTTAAATGCACCATCTACTCCGATCACAAAAGCTTGAAATACTTTTTCGAACAACAGGAACTAAACATGAGGCAAAGAAGGTGGTTAGAGCTACTGAAAGACTATGACTGTGAGATATTGTACCATCCAGGCAAGGCAAACGTAGTGGCTGACGCTTTAAGTAGAAAGGAAGAATCGGCACCTATCCGGATCAAAGCGTGTCAGCTGATCATAACGCCAGATTTGATGGGTGAAATAACAAAGGCACAAGATGAAGCACTGTTAGAAAGAAATGTGAAATGGGAAAGGATAGTAGGACAACAAGGGAACTTAGATACAAATGCATACGGAGTACGAACTAGGTTTGGCCGGATGTGGATACCTAAGATTGGCGAGCTTAGAGCCAAAATACTTGATGAGGCCCATAAGTCTCGTTATTCTATCCACCCCGGGACAAATAAAATGTATCAAGACTTGAAGAAAGAGTACTGGTGGCCTGGAATGAAGAATGATGTGACCGAATACGTGAACAAGTGTCTAACATGTTCACTAGTTAAGGCCGAGCACCAGAAACCATGCGGTAAAATGCAACCTTTACCAATACCAGAATGGAAATGGGAGGAGATCAAGCTACCGCGAACAGTTAAAGGCAATGACACCATTTGGGTGATCGTCGACCGCTTGACGAAAAGTGCTCACTTCTTGCCAATACGTGAGACTTCTTCGTCTGAAAAGCTAGCAGAAGTATTTATTAAGGAAATTGTGAGTAGACATGGTATGCCGCTGTCAATTGTGTCCGACAGGGATACTAGATTCACATCTAGATTTTGGAAGAAATTCAACGAAGCGATGGGCACAAGACTGAACATCAGCACCGCTTACCACCCTCAAACCGATAGCCAGTCTGAAAGGACCAATCAGACTTTGGAGGACATGCTCCGGGCCTGTATCATTGACTTCGGTGGGAGTTGGGATAGCCATCTACCATTGGCAGAATTTTCATATAACAACAGCTATCACACGACTATTGGCATGCCGCCATTTGAAATGTTATATGGGAGAAAATGCAGAACCCCGGATTGTTGGGGGGAAATTGGGCAGAAGGATTTTGCAAGTCTCGAAGTGGTCAAAGCAACTTCTGAAAAATTTGATCAAATCAAGGCTAGAATGAAAGCCGCAAAAGACAGACAGAAATCATACGCGGATAAGAGAAGAAGGGATTTAGAGTTTCAAGTGGGGGACATGGTACTGTTGAAAGTATCACCATGGAAAGGAATCATCCGATTCAGAAAAGCGTGGCAAACTAAGTCCAAGGTTTGTCGGACCTTTCAAGATTTTAGCAAGAGTGGGTCAAGTTGCTTACAGACTCGACCTACTCGTTGAGCTTAGTGGAATACACCCTACGTTTCACGTGTCGCACTTACGCAAGTGCCTAGCTGACGACACAGCTCACATACCTTACGACGAGATCGAAGTGGATAACAGTCTAAATTATGTAGAAGAACCAATAGCCATTCTTGACCGAGCTGAAAAACGACTACGCAATAAGTCGATACCGTTAGTCAAGATACAATGGAAGCACAGAAAAGGGTCAGAAGCTACATGGGAAAAGGAAGACGAGATGAGGAGACTATACCCTCAATTGTTTAACGTATGAACAGTTTCGAGGACGAAACCTCTTTAAGGAGGGTAGACTTGTAACATCCCAAAAATAATAAAACGAATAAATATAGCGAGACCGGTGATTTAGTTGGAATATTTAAACAAAAAGGGAGCGGGCCTGGGCACGGCTTCAATGGGCCGAGGGAAGCCCATGCACATAAGAGGCAAGGCAGCCCTCTTCCCTGCTCATTTCCCCAACTCACGCAGCTTTTAGAGAGAGAAAAGAGAGCTCGGGTCTAGAGAGAGAAAGTGACGGATCAACTCGGGAATTCAGGAGAACGTTGCTGCTGTTCTCGTGATCGTATCCTCTGAATCAGAAATCCAATCCAGGTAACGATTCGATCACATTATGAGTTTTTGTTCGTTTTGGGAGTTTTCGGGTTTTGGCTAAAAAGATAACGATTTTGCGGATGAAACTTGAAAGTGAGCTTAGGTATAGCATCTAGAATGAAAACCAAACGTTTTGATCTAAGAAAAATAGAGATTTTGGCTCGATCAGACTCGCATGCAAAAGGAACTGCAATTTTGGGGAAGACGATGTGCAGACCCATCGAAACTACTTAGTTTCGATATGTGCAGATCCATCGAAACTACATAGTTTCGATATATGCATACCTATCGAAACTACCATAGTTTCGATATGAGCCACGATCCGAAGCTAAGTTTACACCTAAGATACCTATCGAAACTACAAGTTTCGACAGAAGCAACCTATCGAAACTACAAGTTTCGACAGAAGCAACCTATCGAAACTACATGTTTCGACAGAAGCAACCTATCGAAACTACAAGTTTCGACAGAGGCAATCTATCGAAACTATCAAGTTTCGATATAAGTAAACCCATCGAAACTACTAAGATCAAGTATAGTAATATATAATGCCATCTAGGAGCACTACCTTATGAGTATGACTTTATTACACAGATCGTGAGTAACATTAGTGACGCTCAGTAGCCAGCTAAGTGTACTTCGGAAACTACTCATCAGGTGAGTTCTATGTGCCCCCTTCTATGTTATGTGCAAATGATTTATAAATGTTTTGGGGCTGAAGTGTATACACTAAATGAATAAATGTTATAAATGTCAATGTGATCATACGTATATATATATATATATATATATATATATATATATATATATATATATATATATATATATATAAATACTTATATATGAAAATGAATTATGAATAAAGAATAAAGCGTATGACTATAAAGAATGAATGAAAGAAGGACATAACGTAAAAGAATGAAATCTTGCTTTATATTACATATATATTGCATGTTATGAATGAATGTAAACGTTATAAACCCTTCTGTGACAACGGCTACTTCGGTAGACGGACGACCACGTGACTATTTTGCAACCGGGACAAAAACGTTCCTTCGCAAGCTAGGACGTATGAAAAGGTATTAATGGACGGTCGAAGCAAGCCTTAACTAATGTAGAACGGTTGCATACATAATGGTCACGTGGGAAACGGATGCCCTAGGGCAGACGGACAAAAATGACGGACTACGACGGTAGGACGGTAAAGAGCGGACGGACAAAGGTTGCCGGACGGATTTAATGATATGACGGACGGTTTTCTAGAGTCGGAAGGTAATGAAACGGGCTACGACGGTAGCTCTGACTGCGATGTATTTGTGACATTCACGACAAGTATGATGGGTTGATCTCCCTTAAGATTATGGCCAATATGTGTTCTCTCAAAGAAAGTATGTATGTACATATGTATATACCCTCAATGAATGTTATGTGAGAACAACAAAGTAAAGAATATTTAAAAGTACGAACATACATATATACATTATATTCATGATAAGATAACTATTATGTATGATTGTCTTTAAACTAGAACTCACCAGCGTTAGCTGACTTTTAGTATACATTTCAGGTAACAAAGGAAAGGGTCGTGCGAAGGCGTGAAGGTTACCCGACACAATACTGACATCCCACTTTAATATATGTGTTAAGACTTCCGCTGTTATGTTGTGTAATTGAACGACGAATGATTTGTAATTGAATGATGAATGTTTTTAATTTAAGTTCAGTATTTATGACTATGTTTATGAGTAAATCCAACAAGTGAGGTCACCCGGTTTAGGGGCCTTACATCTTTAGTTCCGGATTAATATTTGTCGTTCCTAATATAAATATTAATACTAAAATAAATATTCAAATCATTTATTTTGTTAGCTTATTATCGGAGGATATTCAAGTCGGTATGAGCTGAAAACGCGTGTGTGAGTCCGTTCGTCGAATTTATCGTTTCGCTCTCCGGTTATTAATAAATTTTTTATTAAAAACAAATATTTATCATATCGTTAATAACCGTACCACAATCGTTAGTTTTACGAGGATCTAACGTGGTTTTATGTTCGTATACACGTACTACACGTGTATTTATCCGAACAGTCTTTCCAAATGAATATTAATACTTAATGTTAATAATTCATTATTTTAATTAATCGTTCTGTTGAATACCCGGTAAAAACCGACGTTTAACGCGTTTAACGTTTAAAATTACTGAATCGCGTACGTTCTCGTTTCTAAATTTCTCAGAATCGCGTAACGAGTCATTAAATGAAGTTGTGTGACTAATATGATATTCAGATTATGTAAATTTGGATTTTTAACGACCTTAGATCCTTACCGGGCCTCAAATGGGCTTGAATTCATAGTGGGCCTTATTGGGCCTAGTTGGGTTTTAGTCCAACAACTAGGTTTTGGATTCTGGAATTTTGCAGGTGTCAAACTAGGAATTAAACTGCACCGACAGGTAAGTGTACCTATCGAGTGTAGCACAACTTAACGATAAACCGGATTATCGAACCCTAGAGACACTACGATAACAAATCTAGAATCTGACACATACTAAAGATTGATGATTGGTGGTTTACTACACTACTGAACTAACTAAGGATGCAGAAAACAAGATCGACTCAACTATCAAGGCAAAAGCTAAGGAAGATGTCAGGAATGGAAAGAATACCACCTAGGTCGGAATCCTACTTGCAAGGCAACAACTTCTACCAGTTCTAGAAACTATAATGGATTTGGGTTTCTAAGGAAACAATTCTAGACAACCTAGTGGATCCCTAATCACTCTCGGGGTGTCACCAACGCTACATCCTTTTTCATACACTCATATACTTTAACATTATCACCTACTTTTACATTTACTTTCTTTATACAAAATTACTTTTTTTTATTAATAATCTTATTTTTTATATTTCGTATTATTCACAATAACATAATATAATTAAAAAATAGCTAAAAATTAAAAATTACATAACCTAAAAATTAAACTCATAATATCAAATATAATTAAAGATGCTCAATCGAATCAAACAAGCAATCCGAATACCTTGAGCGCTCGTTTTCCTATGGGTCATAGTTCCTGAAACGTTCGCCATATGTGTCATCGTCTTCGAAATTAGGTACGTACTCCAGGGTCAGTGACATACCCCTCCGTTGAATTAGGGACGTAAACTTCCTATGAATTAGGGGTGTATCCCTCATCTAAAATTGGGTATGTATCCCTCTCTAGGGTTAGTGGCGTAACCCTCCTCTGAATTGAGGACGTTCCCCTCATCTAAAATGGGGATGTACCTCTCATATGAATTAGGGACGTACCCCTCATCTAAATTGGGACGTGCTTGTCTCCAATTTGTAGTTGGCTAAAGACATGTTCGAATGCTCAGTTCTACTCTTCATACGCCCATGTCAAGGGTTCATCAAATGGTGGAGAAGGTTTTGTTGGACGTACATGTTCAATCGGAAATGGATACCCTCCACCATATTTGAGAAGTACAAATATAATATTTGGAGTGAAAATTGAAGATGGTGAATTGAATGAATACATTTTGATATTTATAAGATATTTATACACGTTTTAAACTATCCGTAAGAGAGTAGCAGTTACAATAAATTCATATTTAAAATCTAAATTTATAAAATAATATTTCAAAACTAAATCATTTTCTAGTTAAATAAAAACCATTTTTATTCATAAACTAATATTTTAAAATTAAAACATTTTATCATTAAAAAAAAACCATTTTTAATTATTGGAGCCCACATACATCCACTTCCATCTGGAAAACTGGATGTGTTGCCTATCGAACGCGTGCAAACATCTTCCTCCAACGCCGGCTGCGTCTGCCTCCTTGTCCGGTTAAGACCGGATGCACCCTTCAACCTTGCGTTGAAAGTGCTCTTACTTCATGCCTTTTTGTTAAAAAATGAGATTTCGTCTAAATAGGCTACAAATGATTTTTAAAAATTAAATATCCGGCTCTAACGAACTCCGATTGAATTCATTCCAGTGGCGTTGGAACCGTGTCGTCGAACCCTAAACACAAATCCCTAAACGCTAAACCTTAACACTAAACACTAAGGATAAAACCCAAGAGCTAAACCTAAAAGCTAAAAACGCTAAAACCTAAAGATAAACCCTAAAACTAAACCGTAAAGGCTAAATCCTAAAACTAAACTCACAAACTTAAACCCTAAAGCTAAATCTTAAAGCTAAAACCTAAAAAAATTAAACCCTAAATGCTAAAACCCAAAAGCTAAACCATAAAAGCTAAGTTAGCAAAGATCGACGAGTCGGTTCCAGTGTTGCTGTAATGAGTTCAATCAGAGTTCGTATGAGCCGGATATCGAGTTTTTAATAACCCTATTTAATTTATTTAGACAAAATCTCTTTTTTATTTGACACTCCCTCTGTATGACTTTATCATAATCATAAAATGATAAGTTTAGATTCTTAATTGACGTTTTAACAAACTTCCATTTTAAGACTGTTTACGTTAAATGTTTTAAAAAATATAAATGATCTTTATAATTTCGTATATATATATAGTTATGAATTAAATCAACTTTTTGTAAATCATTAAAACCATCAGTGTAACTTAATTACCTTAGATCACAACGAAGTTTATAAATTTTTATAACTAGTGGCTCACCCGCGCTTCGCGGTGGGTTCAAAACGTGATAAAAATAATCAAATTGTGGCGGTACATTTTACATGACGTTAAAAAAACACGTTGTAACGCTATATTCGATGGTACCGAAAAAGTTACCACGTATACGAAAGTGAAGTTATTCGAAAAAAAATTACACCGAAACGTAAATAAAATAAGCACGCCGACAACACATTACGGCGGATCAGTTTAAACGTAGATAAAAAAACGTCGTAATGGTCTATTTTGAGAAGGGCGCCAGACGGTTTAAAAATACGTTTAAAACAACCGGTATGTTTAAAAAATGTTGCGAAAATTCACGTGAAAACGTAAATAAAAATAGGCACGTCGCAATGTCAATTTCGATATTTTAGAAAACGTCATAGTTTCATAGTAGTAATAGTAAATAATTTCATTTTTTTATTAAAACAGAGCATTCCTTGGTGGGTTCGCGATGTAGATACGAATGGGGTTGTTATACGTGTAGGTACGCGAATAACTGGTCCAGGGCACTATTTGTTTCTTTTTATGAAAGAAATTGTATTTAACTAAAAATAAAAAGTAGAAAAAAAATTCAAGTTACTGTTTATACGGAGCGCGTTGCGACGAATAATGTAGATAAAATAAAAAAGAGGAACCCTGCAACGGTATTTTTGGAGATGAGCATTGAATGGTTTAAAGAACCATACAGTTTTAAAATATGTTTAAAACAAATGATCGGTTCAAAAATATCGTTACGAAAATTCACGTCGAAACGTTGATAAAAGTAAACACGTCGCAACATCAAATTCGAATTTTTTTAAAATATCATATTTTAAAAGTTGTAAGTGGAAATAAGAAAAAAACTAAAAAAATTGAAACCTTGAAGGAGTTTTGATGACTCGTACGTTTACGATTTGATGACCTGTACATCATTACGCCAAATTCCGTTTCGAATCATTACGCCAAATTCCGTTTTGAATTAAATTTACACCGAAACGTACATAAAAATAAGCACATCGAACGACATATTTAAAATTTTATAAAATATCGTATTTTAAAAGTTATATGGGAAAAATAAAATAACTTTAAATTATAATAATAAAATAATTAATTAGAGTAAGTTTTGTTTTGAGTCCATGTGGTTTGCTTAAAAAATCGAAATGAGTCAATTTCGTTTTTAGAGGGGACAAGGATTTTTTAGGGAAAAAAACCAGGAGGAGCCAACTCAATACGTATAAAATTTTTCTATTAAAAACATGAAAATTTACACTACTAATGAAAAAAACGTGAGAAAGTAAGAGGGCGCAGGGCCACCCATGACCGCTTCTAACCTACGCCCCTGATTACAATATTATATATGAGCAACCCTTATGAATATTAAACAATCATATCAGGTTGCTGAAACCTAACCAATAGTCTGTTGAATTTTTTTCTTTTTCCTTCTCACCTCATATATTAAATATAATATTATGCTTTTAACATGTTTCCTTTTTTTATAATAACTTTCATTGGTCTATTTTAAAAATTGAATTGCGTCGCTATTTTTTAATAACGTTCTGATGATATGATTGAGCAATGCTTATAAGAATAGTCAATCAGCCTAGTATGTTGGTGAACCTAGCTAGGCTAATTTTTTTTATTACTACTTTTAATTTAACCCTTATACTTGATATAATTTATATTTTATTTTAATTTAAAATAGAACAATTAAAATTTTCTAGTTGATTGGAGGAATAAAATATCTAAAGTAGACCATATTTGTCACATGACACCTTCCCCACTTGCTGGTTCTATAAGATATTGCAATAACTTTGACATTTAAAGCGATGGGGAGTGGTGACGAATCAATATAAATGTGTACTATATAATATATAAAGGTTTTAGTGAAACACTTATCACTATTTTATGTATTCTTAACCTTCTTTTTTGGTCGTTCTCTTCTATTAATTACACGAATTTCTTAAATTGATTTTATAATTTTTTGTTTTTGCTTCTCTTCTATTAAAAGATAACAATTTCAATAATTTTTTTATAAAATATTTTTTTAATTTAAAAAAGTAGGTTTGTTTGTAAAACATTTTTATAAACTGAACATTTTTTCAATCTTTATATAAAATATTTTTTTAAAAATCATTGTATAACGTTTTTTAAATTTATATTAAAAAACTATGTATCATAAATATGTAATATGTAAATCTTTATTAATAAGTATATATAAAATTGCATTTATTTAACCCGTGTAATACACGAGGTTTATAACCTAGTCTATACTATTTAATAAACAAGTAAAATTATAGGACACGTGTCATTTTCTGATGCATTCTTAGCATGATTTTCCCGCCCCTCTCTCTCTTATTAAATACTATACTAAAAGACTATATTTTTAAATATTTAATATCAATCTAATTATGGATACTTTTTACTTAATTATGGATTGTTATTATATTATTAAACAAATAAATTTAATATGAATTATCATTTATCAATTACATAAAAAAAATTAATACCAAGTTAAAAAAATGTTTTAAAAATTAACTTAATATAATTTATAACTGTCACGTTAAATTAGACATATTTTTTATAAGTGTATGTGTTAAGAGATTACATTATATTTTATTCAACCCGTGTAAAACACGGGTTTTAAAAATGTAATTTTTGATTAATAGTTATATAACATTATATATATTTAATCCGTGTAATACACGAGATTGTAAGCTAGTATAAATATATAATAAGTCATCTTCTATGAAATAAGTAATATTGAAATAAATTTTATATAACTTGATTTATGAAATAACAAAGTCTCTCAAATTGATCTTATGTTTAACCTTTTGTTGTTTCATGATTCACTTAAAACCAATTAACTAGTGTTAACCAATAAATAAAAAAAAATTGGATTATATACTTCCCACTATTATTATTATATATACTTGCATCATCAATATCAATGAGTATTTAATTGCAACTACTATTCTACGTATATTTACTGTCCCAATATTGTAAAAGATTTTTTTATGGAAGGTTTTAAGACATGAAACGTGTATTTTTTTTAACAGCAAAGTCACCCACTAATTTACTTTTTTTTAACAGCAAAGCCCCAATAACTAATTTTCCTCGTATTCACTTTTACTCTCAACTTTTTAATTATCTTTTTAAGTTTTCTTGTAACTTATACAGTTGTTTTTTTTTTGTTTTATAACTTTTCATCTAAATTGTTTAATATAAATTCAATATTTCGGTTGCGCTATATTTATTATTATCTACGTTTTGAATTAAATTTATAAAAAAAATTAAGCTTGATAAGTTTTACGTAGATAATATTTTTTTAGCTTAGTTTTTTTTATTAATTTACACAAAATGTAGATATAAGTAAATACCTCATAACATCGTATTTGGATTTATATATAACGTAATTTCAAATAAAAAGTCTATTTTATCTAAAAAAGATTTGAAAAATGACACATGACAACTTTAACGAACTCCGATTTAACTCATTAAAGCGCCGTTGGAATCGAATCGTCGACCTCTACCATCTTAGCTTTTAGGGTTTAAAAATTAGACTTAACTATTAGCTTTAGAGTTTATGGTTTATTTAGGGTTTAGTGTTTATGTTTTAACTTTAGGGTTTAGGGTTATACGAGACGGTTTCAACGCCGTTAATACTAGTTAAATCAGAGTTTGTTAGAGTTGTCTCGTGTTATATGTCATCTTTTTAACCTTTTCAAATAAAATAAACTTATCACCGTATATAACATTATTAACATGTTATTGGGCGTTAGAAGGAATAGGGCATTTTTTTACCCCAAAAGTTTTTTTATTGATATGGCACAAAAGTTTAGGCTTTTACTTTTTTTCAAAGTTTTTTTTATAGATATGGCATAAAAGTTTAGGCTTTTATTTTTTTTTTATTAAAAAGTTTTTGTTTAAATTTGTCACAAAACTTCAACAGAGTAAACTTTAGTTTATTTTTCTCAAGTTTGAGTTTTTATAAAATTGTAACAAAAGTTCTGTGGGATTGTTTTTTAGTAAACTTTCGTTAACTTTTTTTTAAACGGTATGCACGGCTTTTTTTGTTTTTTTGTGAGCGATCCGAGTTTTTTTTTATCGTACGTTATACCGAGTCTGTGTTTCGACGTAAGTTTTATCACCGTTGACGAGCCGAACTGATAACAACCAAACTCCCGCCGCGTAGCGCAGGGAAAAAACTAGTTATAAACTAAAATTAGAGAAAAAATAAAAATATATTTTAAATAAAAAAGTTCACATCAAGTGATTGTAAATAATCTCAAGGTTCAATAATTAAAAACTAACTTATTCCCTATTATGTTCTTGGAAAGTATACGATGCCATTTGGTTTTTTAAAACTATATTATCCGAATGTATTGTAGTGGTCACTAAATTATAGGGTTCAAGCCTACCGACGTATAATCTTGGTCCGGTAAAAGTTCTCTCTAAAGAGATTGATATGTACCTAAGGAATGGTATAGTTATAAGTAGATTAGGGGATGTTTGGTAAGTGCTAAATCATTAACAGATCTGAATGTTTAACATGATTTTTTAGCTGAACCATTAAGAGGTGGACTATCAGCGAAACAAACACCCCTTACCTCTGAACGATTCAGATGTAGCCTTTTAATTGTAACATCCCAAAAATAAAACGACAGTTGTAATGACGGAATAAACGAACGAGGCATGACGAGTCGGGTCGGATGGGTCAGCGGGCTATAAATAGCCTATGCCACCCCTTTTCTCTCATTTGCAACTTTTAGAGAGAGAAACCATAGAAAGAGAAAGTTGGCGGATCGACCCGAGACTTCAGCAAAGTGTTACTCCATATCTCGTGAGAAGAACCTCCGGATCAGAAACTCGATTCAGGTAACAATCCGACCTAAATATGAGTTTTAGTTCGTTTTTGAGTTTTTCGGGTTTTGGGTGAAAAGGTAAGGTTTGAACGGATGAAACTGAAAGATAATCATGGATTTGAGTTCCTTAATGGAAAACGAACGTTTTGAATGCAACAGGTTCGGGATCTTGACATGATCAGACCCGAATGCGAAAGTTAGGGTTTTTCGCGAAGAACAGGTCGTGCGCACTTGCTAAGTGCGCACGGAGCAGGTGCTGCGCACTTGCTAAGTGCGCAGGAGGAGGGACCTGCGCACTTGCTAAGTGCGCAGGAAGAGGTGTCTACGTACTTGCTAAGTGCGCAGGCAGCAAGGTCTGCGCACTTGCTAAGTGCGCAGGCATCAGGCTGATTAAGTGAAGTTAGTACGTTTAGAAGGGTTAAACCGTTAGAGTCAGTATTGGTCTGATGTGTATTTAACTAATCAATTCAGATCGGAAGTGACGTTGTTGGGCCTTCGTTTTGGACAACCGAGACTAGCTTATAAGGTGAGTTCTAGAAGCCCTCTTTTAAATGTTTTAATAATGTTTTTGGGCTGGTGTGCATACGTAACGATGTGACTATTTTATAAAACGATGTTTATGAATGATGTATGTGACGTTTTATAAAATGATGTTTATGAACGATGTTTTGGAAGGAAGTGTTAAGAAAGAAGTGTTTATGAAATATTTTGCCAAAAGAAGTTTATGAAGTTTACGAAATGTTTATGAATGAATGAATGTTTTTAATAAAACGTACGAATGCTTTAACTGAAGTTTTGAAGTAAAAGAAGCGAAGGTTTACGAAAGTCACAAACGAACGAATCTGTCATTATTTCCTTAGGGAATGAAGGTTAAGGGATGGGAAGTATGTTATGGGCCTTTACCTTTTAGGGGCCTTTGTAGCTGGCCAACTGTTGTACAACTGGGACGATGACGGTCGTCAAGGGGATTATCGTGATCTTTGAAGTTTGGTACGATTTACCTTACGGGGTAGTCGTGCTTGAAGTTTGGTACTTGCGCCCTACGGGGTGTAGTGCTTGAAGTTTGGTACGCGCTATCCTTTGGGACGCCGTGCTTGAAGGGTTGGATGACCTAAGTATCGGGCCCTAGGTGTTCCTCACCCGAAGGACAGTACGGTGATGATGGGCCTAGTGGTGGTGATCCTTAGATTATTCAACCAGTATGTAACGTAGGGATTTGACGGTTACGAGAAGGCGCAGATTCGATATGTTCGTTGACTTATGTTTATGAAGTGTTATGTTTTGTTATTGCATTATTTTACGTACGCTTTTTATTAAATGAAGTATGAAGTTATGTTTTTGGCAAATTATTTGAAGCTAAAGTTTTATGTTAAAACTAGAACTCACCAGCGTAGCTGACTTTTTAGTATGCACATTCAGGTTAAGGCAGGTTATGAGGATGGACGGTGATGCTTGGCTAGCGAGAGGAGTTACCCGACTGACTATGAAGACTGGCATCCCGTTATGTTTAGTTATGATGTATTTATGTTTTAAACAATGTTTACGCTTCCGCATGTATGAACAATGATGACGTTATGTTTTAATGAAGTATTTTCCGCTGCGTTAATTGATATTCATGTTTAAGAACTGTTTGTGAATGAGTAAATCCAACAAGTGAGGCCTCCCGGGTTTGGGGCCTTACAAGTTGGTATCAGAGCCAGGTTTGAGAGATTCGGACACTCCTAGTGTCTGAACTTAAACTGTGAATGGGACTGAAAGCGGATGCCAGTACGGGTAACTCGAGCCACAGCATCAGGTATGAAGGTAGTATATATATTTACGTATATAGTATGCCTTAGAAAGGGTTAGGTAAGGACTTGTGTTCTGATGGAATCACAAAGGTGGTCAAATAGAAATCGAAAGGTAGTGTAATGGTTAATTACAGATGGCCAGTGTATATTAACATCTTACAGTGCTTATTGAATTTTATTTGTTAACTAGCGTGATGACATTAGATTTCTTGTCTTATAGAACGAAATGGCGAGGAGAGGGAACGGAAGGCGTGGTGGCCGTACCGGTGGTCGTACCGGCGGTCGAAATGGTGGGCGTAGCAGGATCCCTGCGCGCCAAGAGTATAGTGAAGAAGGAAGTGTTCACACTGAACCGGTGGTTAGTGTGCATGGAGCTGAGCAGACACAGGTTGAAGAACAACCTTTCACTTTTGAACCAGAAGTGAGGGCAGCTATAGCTCGAGAGTTCTCCGAGTTGATGAAGGCTTCTCTGCCAGGTCTGTTAGCTGAAGCGATGAAGAAGGTTAACGAGACGGGTGGGTCCAACACGGCAGTTGGTACCCCGAACACTGAGGCAATTAACGCACCGCTTAACCGTGGATGCGACTATAAGTCCTTTAAGGCATGTGACCCACCAGTCCTGACTGGAAAGAAAGACGCGGTAGCTACGTTTGACTGGATAATCCGTATGGAGGCTGCCATCCGCCTCAACGAATGCCGGGCGGATCAAGTGGTGAAATTTGCTGCCAACTCCTTGAGGGAAGAAGCATCCCATTGGTGGGAAGGTGTGCGTCAGGCAAAAGGGAGCGAGGTTGTGGATGCGATGATGTGGGCTGACTTGAAAACTTTGGTGATCAAGAATTTCTACCCGAGGAACGAGATTGAGAAGGTAGAGAGGGAATTTCTGGGTTTGAAGGCCGGGAGCATGACGTACCGGCAATACACAACCCGATTCAATGAACTGGCACGTCTGGTGCCACATCTTGTCACTACTGAAGAGAGAAAGATTGCCTGCTATATACAAGGACTGCCGGACCAGGTCCGCTCCTACGTTAAGGCAAACGCCCCTATTACCTATGATTCGGTAGTAGAACTGAGTGGCGTGGTATTTGATGATCTGGCGATGAACGTCGTTGCCATTGAAGAGCCTAAGAAAAAGTTGAGTTTTCCCGCTAAACGATCGGGTGGGAAGTTGTTTGGGGCTCGGGACAAGCAGGCCAGGGTAGGTGGGACGACAGTCTGTGGGAAATGTGGGGTAAGACATGCGGGTGAATGCCGGTTGGGATCGAATCTGTGCTTTAAATGCGGCAAGACCAGACATTACTCCCGTGAATGCCCGCAAGGCTACAAATGCTACAATTGTGGGGAAAATGGTCATATGAGTCGGGAATGCACCAAGCCCAGGATGGGTGAAGCCGGGAAAGGGAAAGGCCGGATAGGAAAGAAGAGAGGCCCCGAGCAAAGACTCGTGCGTACGCGTTGACGCAAGACCAAGCCAGGGCAGACCCCGATGTGGCGTCAGGTACGTTCATCCTTGACAACACTTTTGTTTCTATGTTATTTGATTCGGGTGCAAGTAAGAGTTTTATATCTGCGACTTTTTGTAAACGAGCAAAGTACACTGTCAGTAAACTAGAAAGGGCCTTTAGCGTAGAAACCGCTGAGGGTAGAACTGCGAGGGTGACCGATGTAGTTGACAATTCCACGATACAAATAGAAGGCCATAGATTTCCCGTCAGGTTGTTTGTCATGGTTTTGGGTGGGTTCAATGTCGTGTTAGGAATGGATTGGTTAACTGCCAATGAAGCACAAATTATATGTAAACGGAAGATAATCCGACTCAAGGCTCCGGACGGTAGCAAAATCGAGGTTTTTGGAGATCGTGACGCCCAGATGCCAAATATCATCTCGATGATTAAGGCAGCAGATTACTTGAGGCGCGGATGCGAGGCTTATCTGGTGTACGTGATTGACGAGTGTAAGGAAGTGAAGGAACTAGATGATGTACCCGTGGTACGCGAGTACCCGGAGGTGTTTCCAGAGGATTTCCCTGGGATACCACCCGATAGAGAGATCGAATTTCGAATCGACTTAGTACTAGATGCCCAGCCCGTGGCTAAGGCTCCATACCGACTAGCACCAGTGGAGATGAAAGAGTTAATGGCACAACTAGACGAGTTACTTGAGAAGGGGTTTATCCAACCGAGCATCTCGCTGTGGGGTGGTCCGGTGTTGTTTGTGAAGAAGAAAGACGGTTCGATGAGAATGTCCATTGATTATCGCGAGTTGAATAAACGTACGGTGAAGAACAAGTACCCTTTACCAAGGATCGACGACCTGTTCGATCAATTGCAAGGCGCAAGTTGGTTCTCAAAAATTGACCTTCGGTCCGGGTACCATCAATTGAAGGTGAGGGAAGAAGACATACCGAAAACTGCATTTCGCACGCGTTATGGACATTTCGAGTTCCGCGTAATGTCTTTTGGATTGACGAACGCCCCCACAGCGTTCATAGATTTGATTAATAGAGTTTGTCGACCAATGCTGGATCGATCGGTAATCGTGTTCATCGATGATATCCTCATCTACTCCAAGAATGAGGGTGATCGCGCGTGTCACTTGAAGGAAGTATTGGAAGCTCTGAAGAAGGAAAAGTTGTATGCCAAGTTCTCCAAATGCGCGTTCTGGCTTAGAGAAGTCCAATTCCTAGGTCACGTCACTAACCCGAACGACATTATGGTTGACCCAACAAAGATAATGACGGTAAGGGAATGGAATATTCCTAAGACGCCAACTGAAATTCGTAGTTTCTTGGGGTTGGCAGGCTATTACCAGAGATTCATCCAGGATTTCTCGAAAATAGCTTCGCCGTTGACAAAGTTGACTCGGAAAGAGGTAAAGTATGAATGGGGTTCGACACAAGATGAGGCGTTTAAGGAATTGAAGAAGAGGCAAACCCAAGCTCCAGTCTTGGCCCTTCCCGAGGGCAATGAAGACTTAGTGGTATACTCTGACACTTCGGGTCAGGGATTGGGATGCGTGTTGATGCAACACGGGAGAGTGATCGCGTATGCGTCACGGCAATTGAAGATTCACGAAGCTAATTATCCGACTCACGATTTGGAACTTGCTGCCGTCGTATTCGCATTAAAAATCTGGAGGCACTACCTTTACGGGGTGAAGTTTACTATTTACTCTGTCACAAAAGTTTGAAGTACTTCTTCGAATAAAAGGAACTTAATATGAGGCAGAGGCGATGGTTGGAACTGTTGAAAGACTATGATTGCGAAATAATATACCATCCTGGAAAGGCAAACGTGGTGGCTGACGCTCTAAGCCGAAAGGATGTGCCTGCTCCTATTAGAGTGAAAGCTTGCCAGTTGGTTGTAACATCGGATGTGATGAGAGAAATTGAAAAGGCTCAAGATGAGGCGCTTAAGGAGGAAAACATGAAGAAGGAAAGGATGGTTGGCCAACAGGACAAGTTGGAATATAACACCCTTGGTGTTAGGACACGTTTTGGACGGGTATGGATACCTATGGGTGGCGAGCTTAGAACCAAGATCTTGGATGAGGCTCATAAGTCTCGTTACTCTATCCATCCCGGTACCAATAAAATGTATCAAGATCTGAGGAAGGAATACTGGTGGCCTGGAATGAAACGTGATGTGACGAAGTATGTAAGCAAGTGCTTGACTTGCTCGCAAGTAAAGGCCGAGCACCAGAAACCGTATGGAAAGATTCAACCACTTGATATACCGGAATGGAAGTGGGAATACATTACCATGGACTTCATAACCAAGCTACCTCGCACAGCTAAAGGTCATGATACCATTTGGGTAATTGTGGACCGTTTAACGAAGAGTGCTCATTTCCTACCTATTCGCGAGACGTTCTCGTCGGAAAGGTTAGCGGAAGTATTTATTAACGAAGTAGTAGCACGGCATGGGATGCCTTTGACGATCGTATCTGACCGGGACAAACGATTCACATCGAGGTTCTGGAAAAGATTTCACGAGGCGATGGGTACGAGGCTTAATATCAGCACAGCATACCACCCACAAACGGATGGTCAGTCCGAAAGGACTATTCAGACCTTGGAGGATATGCTTCGCGCTTGTATTATCGATTTTGGCGGCAGTTGGGACAGTCATCTGCCGTTAGCCGAATTCTCCTACAACAATAGTCATCACATGACGATAGGCATGCCGCCTTACGAAATGTTGTATGGGAGAACATGTAGGACCCTGGTTTGTTGGGGTGAGATTGGGCAGAAGGAATTAGGAAGTCTTGAAGTCGTAAGAGAAACATCGAAAATGTTTGATCAAATCAAAGCAAGAATGAAGGCCGCTCAAGATCGTCAGAAATCCTACGCGGATAAACGACGAAGGCCTATTGAGTTTGATGTTGGGGACAGAGTAATGTTGAAAGTGTCGCCCTGGAAGGGAATCATACGATTCAGGAAGAGAGGAAAGTTAAGTCCGAGGTTTGTCGGACCATTCAGGATAATGGCACGGGTTGGTGAAGTCGCTTATCGGTTAGAGTTGCCTGATGAGTTAAGTGGGATTCATCCTACCTTCCATGTATCACACTTGCGAAAGTGTTTGGCGGATGAATCGGCTCACGTACCACTTACTGACATCAAGGTCGACAACAGCCTTAACTACATCGAAGAACCCGTGGCCATCTTAGACAAGAAGGAGAAGCGTTTGCGTAATAAGATTATCCAATTGGTTAAAGTCCAATGGAAACATCGAAAGTGATCGGAAGCCACTTGGGAAACGGAGAAGGAAATGAGGGAGACGTACCCTCATCTATTTTACTTATGATAGGTTTCGGGGACGAAACCTATTGTAAGGGGGGTAGACTTGTAACATCCCAAAAATAAAACGACAGTTGTAATGACGGAATAAACGAACGATGCATGACGAGTCGGGTTGGATGGGTCAGCGGGCTATAAATAGCCTATGCCACCCCTTTTCTCTCATTTGCAACTTTTAGAGAGAGAAACCGTAGAGAGAGAAAGTTGGCGGATCGACCCGAGACTTCAGCAAAGTGTTACTCCATAACTCGTGAGAAGAACCTCCGGATCAGAAACTCGATTCAGGTAACAATCCGACCTAAATCTGAGTTTTAGTTCGTTTTTGAGTTTTTCGGGTTTTGGGTGAAAAGGTAAGGTTTGAACGGATGAAATTGAAAGATAATCATGGATTTGAGTTCCTTAATGGAAAACGAACGTTTTGAATGCAACAGGTTCGGGATCTTGACATGATCAGACCCGAATGCGAAAGTTAGGGTTTTTCGCGAAGAACAGGTCCTGCGCACTTGCTAAGTGCGCAGGAAGAGGGACCTGCGCACTTGCTAAGTGCGCAGGAAGAGGTATCTGCGTACTTGCTAAGTGCGCAGGCAGCAAGGTCTGCGCACTTGCTAAGTGCGCAGGCATCAGGCTGATTAAGTGAAGTTAGTACGTTTAGAAGGGTTAAACCGTTAGAGTCAGTATTGGTCTGATGTGTATTTAACTAATCAATTCAGATCGGAAGTGACGTTGTTGGGCCTTTGTTTAGGACAACCGAGACTAGCTTATAAGGTGAGTTCTAGAAGCCCTCTTTTAAATGTTTTAATAATGTTTTTGGGCTGGTGTGCATACGTAACGATGTGACTATTTTATAAAACGATGTTTATGAATGTTGTATGTGACGTTTTATAAAATGATGTTTATGAACGATGTTTTGGAAGGAAGGGTTATGAAAGAAGTGTTTATGAAATATTTTGCCAAAAGAAGTTTATGAAGTTTATGAATGAATGAATGTTTTTAATAAAACGTACGAATGCTTTAACTGAAGTTGTGAAGTAAAAGAAGCGAAGGTTTACGAAAGTCACAAACGAACGAATCTGCCAATATTCCTTAGGGAATGAAGGTTAAGGGTATGGGAAGTATGTTATGGGCCTTTACCTTTTAGGGACCTCTGTGGCTGGCCAACTGTTGTACAACTGGGGCGATGACGGTCGCCAAAAGGATTATCGTGATCCTTGAAGTTTGGTACGATTTACCTTACGGGGAAGTCGTGCTTGAAGTTTGGTACTTGTGCCCTACGGGGAACAATGCTTGAAGTTTGGTACGTGTCATCCTTGTGATGCCGTGCTTGAAGTAGTGTTGAATAACCTAAGTATCGGGCCCTAGGAGTTCCTCACCCGAAGGACAGTACGGTGATGATGGGCCTAGTGGTGGTGATCCTTAGATTATTCAACCAGTATGTAACGTAGGGATTTGACGGTTACGAGAAGGCGCAGATTCTATATGTTCGTTGACTTATGTTTATGAAGTGTTATGTTTTGTTATTGCATTATTTTACGTACGCTTTTTATTAAATGAAGTATGAAGTTATGAAGTTATGTTTTTGGCAAATTATTTGAAGCTAAAGTTTTATGTTAAAACTAGAACTCACCAGCGTAGCTGACTTTTTATTATGCACATTAAGGTTAAGGCAGGTTATGAGGATGGACGGTGATGCTTGGCTAGCGAGAGGAGTTACCCGACTGACTATGAAGACTGGCATCCCGTTATGTTTAGTTATGATGTATTTATGTTTTAAACAATGTTTACGCTTCCGCATGTATGAACAATGATGACGTTATGTTTTAATGAAGTATTTTCCGCTGCGTTAATTGATATTCATGTTTAAGAACTGTTTGTGAATGAGTAAATCCAACAAGTGAGGCCTCCCGGGTTTGGGGCCTTACATTAATAGAATCATTAAGAGGCTACCAAACATCCCCCTATGTTAGATCCCGTGTATTACACAAGCTAAATCGTAAAAAAAAATATAATAAATAAATATTTTATTTGTTGATAAATTATTATTAAATATTAGAGGGTCACAGTTAACAAATGACTTAATTTTATTAGATTTTGTGAAACAAAATGTCAAATTAAATCCTATGTTAATTATTGATTTAAAACACTTATAGAGTAACAATGCATAATATTTCAAAATGTAAGGCCCCAAACCCGAGAGGCCTCATTTGTTGGATTTACTCATTTACAAACAGTTCTTAAACTTGAATATCAAATAACGCAGCGGAAAAATACTTCAATAAAACATAACCATTACATTGTTTAACAACGGAAGCGTAACATAGTCTTTTACATAAACAAAACATAATCTAATCTTAACGGGATGCCAGTCTTCATGATCAACCGGGTAACTCTTCTTGCTTGCCAAGCATCACCGTCCATCGTCCATACCTGCCTTAACCTGAATGTGCATACTAAAAAGTCAGCTACGCTGGTGAGTTCTAGTTTTAACATAAAACGTTAACTTCAAATAATTTGCCAAAAACATAACTTCACACTTCATTTAATAAAAGGTAATGCAATAACAAAACATAACACTTCATAAACATAAGTCAACGAACATATCGAATCTGCGCCTTCTCGTAACCGTCAAATTCATACGTCACATACTGGCTGAATAACCTAAAGATCACCACCACTAGGCCCATCAATCACCGTACTGTACTTCGGGTGAAGAACTCCTAGGGCCCGATACTTAGGTTATTCAACACTACTTCAAGCACGGCATCACAAGGATGACACGTACCAAACTTCAAGCATTGTGCCCCGTAGGGCACAAGTACCAAACTTCAAGCACGACTTCCCCGTAAGGTAAATCGTACCAAACTTCAAGGATCACGATAATCCCCTTGGCGACCGTCATCGCCCCAGTTGTACAACAGTTGGCCAGCCACAGAGGTCCCTAAAAGGTAAAGGCCCATAACATACTTCCCATACCCTTAACCTTCATTCCCTAAGGAATATTGGCAGATTCGTTCGTTTGTGACTTTCGTAAACCTTCGCTTCTTTTACTTCACAACTTCAGTTAAAGCATTCGTACGTTTTATTAAAAACATTCATTCATTCATAAACTTCATAAACTTCTTTTGGCAAAATATTTCATAAACACTTCTTTCATAACCCTTCCTTCCAAAACATCGTTCATAAACATCATTTTATAAAACGTCACATACAACATTCATAAACATCGTTTTATAAAATAGTCACATCGTTACGTATGCACACCAGCCCAAAAACATTATTAAAACATTTAAAAGAGGGCTTCTAGAACTCACCTTATAAGCTAGTCTCGGTTGTCCTAAACAAAGGCCCAACAACGTCACTTCCGATCTGAATTGATTAGTTAAATACACATCAGACCAATACCGACTCTAACGTTTAACCCTTCTAAACATACTAACTTTACTTAACCAGCCTGATGCCTGCGCACTTATCAAGTGCGCAGACCCTGCTTCTTGCGTACTTGATAAGTACACAAACCCTGCTTCCTACGTACTTGATAAGTACGCAAGATCCTCTTCCTGCGTACTTGATAAGTACGCAGTAACCTCTTCCTGCGTACTTGATAAGTACACAGTGCCCCTCTTCCTGCGTACTTGATAAGTACGAAGTGCCCTCTTCCTGCGTACTTGATAAGTACGCAGGACCTGCTCCGTGCGTACTTGATAAGTACGCACGATCTGTTTCTTCGCAAAACCCTAACTTTCGCATTCAGGTCTGATCACGTCAAGATCCCGAACCTGTTTACATTCAAAACGTTCGTTTTCCATTAAGGAACTCAATTCTATGTTTATCTTTCAGTTTTATCCGTGAAAACGTTACCTTTTCACCCAAAACCCGAAAAACCCAAAACCGAACAAAAACACATATTTAAGCCCGATCGTTACCTGAATCGAGTTTCTGATCCGAAGGTTCTTCTCACGAGCTCTGGAGCAACACACTTCTCAAATCTCGGGTTGATCCGACAACTTTCTCTCTCTACGGTTTCTCTCTCGAGAAGTTGCAAATGAGAGAATAGGTGGTGACCTTGGCTATTTATAGGGGAGGCTCCCCTTCTAGCCCGCCGGCCCATCCGACCCGACCCGACATGCCTCGTTCGTTTATTTCGTCGCTTTAACTGTCGTTTTATTTTTGAGACGTTACACAAAAAATAAAAAATTAACACCTCTAAATCTTATGAATTATAATGAATTAGTTAAAATTATAAATAATGTATTTAAAACAGAAAGTTATTGGTTAAGCAAAAGTTATCATATATTTATTGTTTAAAATTTAAAATTATAAAAAGTATGGAAACGTTTAAATAGTATTTTATAAAGTTAGGAATTTAGAAAAAAAATAATTAAAATAGATAATTGAAAATTTTTTAATCAGAAAGACAAAGATTTAGAGGCTCTAGAATAATGACTCATAACACCTTAAAAATTTTTTTATTTATTATAATTGATAAATATATACATACACACTTATATGAATATATATATATAGAACTGAAACAATATATAAAGTTTTTTGTTTCCTTAATTAAGTAATAATTAGAATTCAAATTTTATATTATTTAAAAAAAACATTAACATTTTTAGATTTAAAGATTCTAACTTACTTAAAATATAGGGAAAAGTAGAAAATTTTGGTGAGAAAAAATATAGTGATTACACGTGACATTATTTGGAATCATTTATTAGAATAATGATTAGAAGTCGTTTTAAAAAATATATATATCTCTCTCTATATATATATCTATACGTCTATACTATATAATAAATAAAGGTTTTTTCATGACATGTGCCGCCTCCATATTCATTCTCATCATTTTTTTTTGTTTCTCTCTCTGTTATTAAATACACATCTATCTTTTAACAATAAAAATATATTTTTAAAGAAAAACACTAATTATATTAATAAAACAAATTTATTTCTAATTATATGTTATTGTAAAAAACTTTGAAATCTAATTATATAATTTTTATTTTCAATCAAATAGTAAATGAAAGTCAAATTATATTAAATAGTAATAACGTATTTCAAAACCCAATTATATATTACTTTTTATATATTTTGAATTTTATTTTTTATCCTTACTATATGTAATAATTTCTACACATTTCAAATATATACATAAAAATTTAATAAATTTTTAATTAATATTTTTTCACCCCGTGTGTAAACACGTGTTCTAAACTAGTCTTACTAACATAATAAATAAAAATCTTTTGTGTCATGTGTCACTCTCTGGTTACTTTTCACCCCGTGTGTAAACACATGTTCTAAACTAGTCTTACTAACATAATAAATAAAAATCTTTTGTGTCATGTGTCACTCTCTGGTTACTTTTCACCCTTATTTTCTCGCTTCTCTCTCCTATTAATTATTTATTATTCCTCTTATCTCTCCTATTAAATAATAATTTTTATATTAATAAATAAAAATCATATGGACACGTGTCACTTTGTGGTTAATTTTTATCATTTTTTTCCTCCCATATCTCTTATTAAATAATGATATCAAAAGAATTTATTTTTAGATGTTTAATATAAATTTAATTACAGATACTTATTATTTCATTATAAATAGTTATTGTATCATCAATCAAATGAATTTAATATGAATTAACAGAGCTTATAATTGTCACGACAAATTATATTTTTTAAAGGCATATTTTGACGAGTGTGTGTTAACAAATTACATTATATTTTAATTAACTAATGTAATACACTGGTTTAAAAATATAATTTTTTACTACTAATTAAGTATATAATATTTTATTTATTCAACCTGTGTAATACACGAGATTTTAACATAGGGGACATGTGTTAAAACACGAGGGCCTCAATTTTTTGGTTTTCCCGTCTAATATAAATTTTATTAACTTTCTACATTAACGAAAAATTTTAATTAATTTTCAAGTCAAACACAAATTTGAATTTAAATTACTTCCATACATATTATGTGAGGCCCCGATCCCGGGAGACCTCACTTATTGGATTTATTCATCAACACATAGCACTTTAAACATAAGACATACATTACACAGCGGAAACGATTTAAATCTCTACATATGCAGCGGAAAACATAACATGTCTAAACATAACTTGTCAAATACAACTGAAACTTGTCTTAATAAACATAATCAAAAGAAAACATAAACAGGATGCCAACTGCTGGTCTTCGGGTAACTCTTCTCGCCAAGCCAAGCATCCACTTCCATCTACTGCCACCTACACTTAACTGATATGCATACTAAAAATCAGCAACGCTGAGTGAGTTCTAACGTTTACTTTAAATCAATTTTTATAAAAGATTTACTAAAACACATATACTGCCATTAAGGCTAAACTTGACACTTTACTTTTCAAACATATATACTGCCATTAAGGCTAACTTAACACACTTTACTTACCGTCAATTCCTCTTTACTGTACTGCCCTCATGGCTTACATCCATGAACCGACAAGTACCTGGTCAATGCCCCCATGATCAACGATCATGAACCGACAATACCGCTTATCCGTCAATTCTTTGTTACTACTGTACCGCCCCCATGGTCAACGACCATGAACCGACGAGTACCTGGTCAATGCCCCCCATGATCAACGACCATGAACCGACAATACCGCTTATCCGTCAATTCCTTGTCACTACTGTACCGCCCCCATGGTCAACGACCATGAACCGACGAATACCTGGTCAATGCCCCCATGGCTTACATCCATGAACCGACAATACCCTGGTCAATGCCCCCATGGCTTACATCCATGAACCGACAATACCGCTAAGGGGAGGTTGCGTGGACCTCCCGAGCAACCGCCGTCACTCATCCCAGTTGTACAACTGTTAACGAACCCTAAGGTTCTTACTAATGGGTGGAACCCATATCTGACATCTTGTACAAGTAACATCTGTCCCAAGGACCTTTACAAACTGGTACTCATTCCCGAAGGAAAGCTGTTCACTTTACTGTTTATAAAACTTTCTGAAACATAGCTTATCATATATATCATGCCTTTGTTTATGTATATGAAAATATAGTAAACGCTTGCCCAATGATATATCTTACTTTTCTGAAACATAGCTTATCATATATATCATGCCTTTGTTTATGTATATGAAAATATAGTAAACGCTTGCCCAATGATATATCTTACTTTACTGAAACATAGCTTATCATATATATCATGCCTTTGTTTATGTATATGAAAATATAGTAAACGCTTGCCCAATGATATATCTTACTTTACTGAAACATAGCTTATCATATATATCATGCCTTTGTTTATTTATATGAAAATATAGTAAACGCTTGCCAAATGATATATCTTACTTTACTGAAAACATACTAGCACATATATCATGCCTTTGTTTATGTATATGAAAATATAGTAAACGCTTGCCAAATGATATATCTTACTTTACTAAAAACATACTAGCACATATATCATGCCTTTGTTTATGTATATGAAAATATAGTAAACGCTTGCCAAATGATATATCTTACTTTACTGAAAACATACTTTTGCCTCTTTTAAACCTTTCACTAAAACATAGCTTTTCTCTTCAGTTTACAATATATAAAATATAATAAACACTTTACACTAAGTATGCATACCACCCCTAAAGAAGGCAAAAAGGGGATTAGAACTCACCTGGTATCTAAGCTGCAACGATCTACTGGATCTCACACAATCTAAACAATCATAACAATTTGACACTTATCAGACTTAACTCGACGCTAAACGGTTTAACTACTCTAACATACTGACTTCACTTAATCAGACCTGATGCCTGCGCACTTAGCAAGTGCGCAGACTCTGCCTCCTGCGCACTTAGCAAGTGCGCAGTCTTCCCTTCCTGCGCACTTAGCAAGTGCGCAGGCTTTCCTTCCTGCGCACTTAGCAAGTGCGCAGGCTTTCCTTCCTGCGCACTTAACAAGTGCGCATGTCCCTCTTCCTGCGCACTTAGCAAGTGCGCAGGACCTGCTCTGTGCGCACTTAGCAAGTGCGCACGACCTGTTCTTGGCGAAAAACCCTAACTTTCGCATTCGGGTCTGATCACTTCAAGATCCCGAACCTGTTTGCATTCAAAACGCTCGTTTTCCATTAAGGAACTCAAATCTATGCTTATCTTTCCGTTTCATCTGATTAAACATAACCTTTTTACCCAAAACCCGAAAAACCCAAAAACGAACTAAAACTCAGATCTAGGAGAATCGGTTACATGTAATCACTTCCTTTTTGTTGCTAAACACTCACGAGACTCTTGCTAACGATCCTTGAAGCTCTAATCCGAAAACCGGGACTTTCTCTCTCTAGAATCTCTCTCACTTTCTCTCTCTAAAATCCGGAAATGAGGATGGAAATGAGAGCTTTTGGCTGATCTTGAGGCTTATAAGGGCCCGACCCTTGCCCCTTTCGGCCCATACACCCCGGCCCAAGCCCGCTTCCTTTCTTTTTATTTAAGTTTTAATTCCTCGTGGATTCTCTCGTGCTCTAAAACTCGGGATGTTACATATTATATGTAAATTATAATGATTTTTTCATCCTAATTATAGTCCCTTCATTAACTAATTTTCAAATTAAGTTAATAGCATTATGATTTATAAATAGATAAGCTTTATGATACAAGCATTTCTTTCAATTCCAAAATAAACAAGTACACCATCGTTTCTAATATGTTGAATCCACTTTTATCAAGTTACTAACCTGAAGTGTGACATATAAGTACTTGTGTTCCTTTTGATTTGTAATACTGTATTTGTGTTTCGTGAACAAAAACGACCATGTTTTTTGTAGTATTTTATGAACAATCATAATTTCATATGTTAACCTTAACAAGTTCAATACTTATAATATTTTTTGTTTTCTTAATGCGACATAACAAAGACTTTCATACTTTCTTACACGGTTGGAAATCAATCAATTCTACTCAAGTTTATTCGTCATAATCCGTATGTTATTCTATTTTTTTTTCATATTTTACAATATTAGTACATGATTATTATTTCGTTTGGCTTTCATATTTTGTATTTCGGTTTCATCAATTGTTTATAAAAATAATACATGATTAATATTTTGCTATATTTAGTGTAAGTCAGTTAGTTTATATCAATACTTGTAAACAATTTTAGTTTCATCCCTCTAAAACAATTTTAGTTGAAAACAATTATATTAGTACATTAGTAACAATTTCATATTAGTGCTTGAAAACAAATTGCAATATAATTATTTGTTTAATTTCATCATTTGAGTTTCCTCTTATTGCTTTTTTTTTTTAATTTTTTGTTTACTTTTGAATTCTGTTATCATAATTTTGTTCTAATGAAACATACATATGTTTGTATAAATAATTTTATGATATAGATTCCAAACCAATTTCGATAAGTATTACATACATGAAGAATGTTGCCTTATAATAAGTCAAGAAGGTTAAATACCGTAAGTTGACTTGCATGACAAATAATTTTATGATATAGATTCCAAACCAATTTCGATAAGATTGGTATGCACGTAATTTAAATACAATGAATTTAATGAACTCATTTTTTTATAAACGAAACTCGTAATACCTCTAACTTACAACTTTCGTTGTTGTATCATTTCCTTCAAATTATAATGTTTTAGTCAGTGGCGGATCCAGGATTTTTACTCAGCGGTGGCACAAAAATTGGTAAAAATAAAAAAAAATTTGCAATACGCACTGACCTAATTGTTTCCTACAGTTAATCATATGCTATACATATTAAGTAGGAAACAAAAAAAATTGCAGCTAGAACAAGCTGTTTATTTCCAAAATTAGCTCCAATTTCAATCCTAAAAGTTCATTTCACCAACACACTAACTATGAGAAATAAAATTCAATGAACCAAGTCAAAGGTCATTTCCTTCATATCCAAAATCAAATGCAGTGAATCACATGAATTGTATATCTTCATTGAACCAAAATCAAATCAATGAACCAAAATCAAAATCAAGAAAGTAGAAACAAGAATCAGAAAACCAAAAATCAAAATAATTACAGGTAGGTTTGGAATTAGAGCGTTGAATATACAATGAGAAACAAAAAACCAAAATCCAGTGAAATCTATTCAGAGATCACAAACCAGAATCAATTCAGAGGCAAAATCAAACCATAAACTAAAATAGATCCAAAAGTCATAATCAGTGAACCAAGAATTGGACCGAGGTTAGATATTTCAATTAAACCACGAGGTGTAAGGGTGCAACGGGCTATCAACGGGCTATCAGACGTGAACTAGTGACGAAACCAGAAACTATTAACTGGCAGGTCGTAATATATATACTCATATATAATATTTCTTACTCTGCGATACTAATTCTTTTTATTGATCCAAAATAAATAAATATAAGAAAAAGTAATATGTTAAATTAAATAAACTAACAAATACATACAAATAAAAATAAAGTAGTGAAACATGGTTAAAATAAAGGGTTATTTTAAGTTCTGTTTTGTTATTATTAAGTATTTCATATATTTTTATCTTAACACAAAAAGTAAAGTTTGAGATGACAACAAGAGTTTGTATACTGTCAGTCATTATTGCTTTGGAAGGAACATTTAATTTTCAATGAATTATCATAAAAGAACTTATATTAAATTAATTAAAAAAATTATAAAAATAAACTTATCTTCTTAAGGTCTTTCTTCTTTGATTCAACTATCTCTGTGGCTACTGAAAAATCTTTTCATTTTTCTCCTTTTATTTCAGTTACTCTTTGCTTCAGCTACTCATCAGTTAATCGCTCAGCATTAAGATTGCTCGGACTGCCTTCAACAAAAAATGCAAGGGGCACTGACCTAATTTGATAAAAAAATTGAACTGTATCTAACATTTCAATTGGTGTGCAATATATAACATTATAAATTAACTCATTACTATAATATATAGTATATTACACTGTTATTTGTAGTATAATAGCGTTTGGAATTATACATATTTGACCACTAACTAATTAACATATTACTTGTATCAGAGTGATCAAACTATTACATGTCAAATATGTATGTGCACGGAATTCAATTCGAAAATTAAAACTTCATAAATTATACAACTTCAAATCATAAAGTATGCTGTAAATTAACGTGGGGCTAACTCACTTGGTAGAGACTCTTGTCTCTTAGATAGGAGGTCCTGGGTTCAAATCCAGACATGGGGTAAAATATTTATTGTAATTTAGGATTAGAAGTAGAATAGATCTGTCGTTTAAAAAAAATCATAAAGTTTTAAACCTATCTTTTTCGAAATACAAAACTTTATGAAAAGAGTAGAGTTAGTTATGTACTAATCTTTTTCGAAATACCAAACTTGGTGGACGACATTTGGTTATCGGATAAAGATGGATGGATATGGCTTGGAGACGATTTTGGGAAATTCTCGGTTATAAATATGTTAGTACATGATCAAGACTGTAGTAATTTTTATGTTATGGTTTGGAGTAAATGGGTTCCAAGTAAGTGTAGTATCTTCGCTTGACGCGCGGAAATGGATCGTCTACCGACGAGAGTCGCCCTAGCAAGGAAGAATATTCATGTTGATGATCTTTCGTGTGTTTTATGTGGCCAGGATCCTGAATCTACAGACCACATTTTTATTGCATGTGAGTTTGCGTATTGGGTTTGGGTGAGAATTAGTTCTTGGTGCAAAGTTACCCCAAGCTTCGCTTTTTCAGTTAGAGATATTTTGGAAATGCATATTAATGCCGGATTAAAGAATAGTCAAATGGAAGTGTATCAAGGAATTAATATTGTCACATGTTGGAGAATATGGAAGGCAAGGAACGAAAAACTTTTTTCAGGAAAAGAAATCAAGACGGAAGAGATTTAGAATGCGAGAAAGCTTTATGTTTTCTATGGTACAAAAATAGATCACAAAACAAATACTTAGATTGGAAAAGTGGTGTAATTTCAATTTTATGTAAATTTTCGTTGTTGTTCTTGGCGGCTTTGCGGCGTCGTGTTTTAATGAAGTATACCTTTAAAAAAATTGTACTTTTCCGTTTTTAATAATTTCATTTTTGAAAGTCTATATTAAAAAACAATTAAATGTGTTAAAAATAGATACTTTTTATCAATATTTAGGAGATGTTTGGGATTCTTTTCAAATCTACATATTGACTTATTAATTTTTTTAAAAAGTTAATAAGTTAAAAGTTTGTTTAGAAAAAAAAATATGATGTGAAAAGTTGTTTTTAAGAAGTAAGGAGTGTGTGACTTCTTACATATCCTTATTACTTTTGATAAAAAAGTTTTTTTGAGGTTAAATAAAGAATCTCAAGCACACCCTTACAAGAGGTAAACCTTACCACAAACTTATGTGCAACCGGAGGAAGATTTTTTATAGGTAAAAGTACCTAGACCATCCATAAGGGGTTGGGGTGAGCAAATAATCAAATTAACTGAGCCATAATTGAATTAACAGAATCGAACAAATAACCGATAGTTCGGTTAACCCATAACCGATTAACCAAAATTTATAGTTCTGTTTCGATTTTGGTGTTTGACATAACCGAATTAACCGAACCGAATATATATAAATATATATATACACACACACAAACACAAAACACATAGACCATACATATATATATATATATACATACATACACACATGTAACTATTTAAATTTTAAGACACGCAAAACACTTAATACATAATTGTTTGCGTTAGAATCCTATTAATTTATATAAAAAATATAATATTTAGCCAATTTAGTTATAATATGCATTTGGGTTTGATTTCTAGTCAAATTCTTGACAAAAATTCAAACTTTTTAGCTTATGTCAAAAGGATTGATTTAGTGGTTAATCGAATCGAACCAAATGACTACAAATAACTGATTAACCGAAACCGAATATACCAAAACCAATCGGTTTTCAAAATCCATTAACCAAAAATTTCGGTTTCAGTTCGACGGGGGATCAAAACTGCACCAAACCGAACCAAGCACACCCCTAGTAAGGGGGTACTTGGTACTTCGAGACAGTGGCGGACCAAGATGTGTTTTTCATTGGTGTAAAAAAATTTTGATGTTATGATGTTATTAAAATGTATTTTTTTCGGGTCCGGTCATTGACATATTTTTCCGGATTAAGTCGGGGAATCTAACTTTTTTTACTGGATTGAGTTAGGTCTCCAAAATAGGGGCAGTGGCAGGTAATTGCCGATTGGGCAATGGGGTGACACTTCTCAGTCGATAGTTTGCATCTGTTTCAGTATACCCTTACAGTCTTTAAAATCCCCCCCCCCTTTACGTGACATGTTAGAAACTCTCCATCTCCAAGATTAATGACTAAAAATCATTTGTAGGCTTTGTAGAGTTTTTTCTCTTTATAGCCAAACCCTATAATATATATATATATATATATATATATATATAGAGAGAGAGAGAGGAGGGTTTCAGAGAAAATCACATAGTTAAACGAAAACCGAGAAAAGCACTAAAAATCAATTTTAACCAATAATATAATAATATTTATTTTTTATTTTTTTATAAGAGTATCAATGTAATATTACACATTTTTAACAAAAAAATCATTTAAATATTGGCTTACGTATACGTAACTCATAGTGTTACGTATACGTAAACAAAAAACAAAAAAATTGCGGTTACGTATACGTAACCCATAATATTACACATTGTTTTAGTAGTTTTCTTGGTTTTCGCCTAAATTTGTGGTTTTCTCTTAATTATTTCCCTATATATGTGTGTATATATATATTAAAGTGAAGCAAACTTATTACATAAATAACATAAGTGAAAGATTGTGACGTAGCATTATTGAAATGTCCCCGCTACACATAACCTTAGCGAAAACATTATTTTACGATCTTTGTGGCTCTCCTTGTATATTTAATATGTTTGGCACACACTACTCGTGATCAGAGGAACCCGAACCGGGTTCAAACCAAACCGAGACGGGTTTGGTCAACTTTGTTATTCTATCCCAAACTCTACTTGCGCCGAAATTCCAAATTCCCACCTCGTTTGACATTGAAAATTGACTTTGACCTGAGACGCTTTTCATCTTCTTGCATGATTTTTCAATATTATTTTTCAAAATATTATTTTTCAAAGTAGAGTTTGATTCTTTTCTTAAAAACAAATCACACAACTTGCATCGAACTCGTTCAAAACCGTTTGACATTTCACATAAATTGTAATGTGTCCAAATGTTTTGGTTCCGAGTTGTTGGTTTAATTCTCACAACGCTAATTTCACTAGAAGAACCACCGACACTCGAAAAATCCATAGCTTTTTCTTTTTGATTGTTTTGAGAGCGTTTGAGTGTGTTTTTTTGTTTTGTTTTGAGAGCGTAAAGAGCAGGTTTGAGAGTTGTGATTGAACAAAAAATAAACTACCTATTTATAATATCATATGGGTTAAAACGGTCCAAAAAAACATAAAAAAGGTCACTAGCGGGCATAAAAACGGCTATATTACCGTTAAAAAAGCGGCTAGTTTTTTTTTCAGCGCAAAGCCGGTTCCTGTGTAAAAATCTCAAACCAGTGCCAAACCAACGGTTTGAGACGTTTTCAAATCGATTGGGTCCAAACCGGTTTTCTAGTCAGTCTCAAATCGGTTTTTAACCGATTTGACATCGCAACCCGATTTTTATATGCACCTCTACCCGTGATGTGTGAGCACAAGCATAGTTGTGACACCGTCCACATTACTTGTAGTGTTATTCTCCAGAAAAAATAAGTCTTATTCATATTCCATTAGTTATCTTTATTCTTTTATTTTTCATCATCCTTTTTAATTCTTTTAGGGTCCTAAAATGAATGTCTTACGTGTCGAGTTCTTATGTTATCATTTCATATATCATACAAGTCCAAAAGGATCATGACATGTCATACAAATGTGTACAACATATTGTAAAATATTACTACCACACCATTAATGCTAAATATACGAGGGTACGTTTGGTTCACATCTTTTTTTTAGAGTAGTTGGAATTAATCAAAGGAATTAGAATTCAAAGGAAATGAATTTAAAATTTGATTTGTCACAAGAATTTGTAATTTAGAGAAATTAAAATTGGAATTGAAATTTGAATTTGTAATATATTTTAGTGACAAAATAATCATATATGAATTAAAATATATCACCATAGTATTTATTTATTTATTATATCTATATCTATACATACTAATAAATAAAGGTTTAGGGGTGTCACATGACATTCCCATGTTCATTCTTAACATTTTTTTCTCGTCTCTCTCTCCTATTAATGATACAAGTTTCTATAAAAAATATATAATTTTTGTTTCTCGCCCATATAACTATTTTTATAAAACAATTTTTAATTAAAAAAATAGCTTATTCATAAAACATTTTTATAATTTGAACATTTCTTTCATTATTTTTATAAAACATTTTTAAAAAACAACTATATAACGTTTCTAAAAATTATATTAAAAAATTATGTAATATGTCATAAATATGTAATATAGATCTTTATTACTAAATAAATATAACACTATATTTATTCACCCTATATATACAGGGTTTCTAACCTATATTATAATAAATGAATAACTATACTTGCTACGTGTCGAAATAACTATACATGCTACGTGTCGAATTATGATACTATACTTGCTACGTGTCGAATTATGATGAAATCCATATTTTTGTTATTCGTCTTTGCTCTCCTATTAAATAATGATGATGTTAAATAACTAAAAGATAAGAAAACTTTAATTATATCTTATTTTAAAATACAGTTTTATAATTATTAAATCTTTATTATTTGTTATTTATAATTATTAAATCTTCATTATTTCTTATTTCACAGATAACTAATAACATTTAACGTACAAATATTGATAAAAAATATTATTTTATAACAAGTTGTATTTATTTAACTCATGTAAAACATGAGTTTTAACCTAGTTTAATATATATCATATAAATACACTATTTTGAAATAGGGACATTTATTTTATGTATTAATAAAAAATACGGTACGCGAGAGCAACACGGCATTACCATTATTGTATGGTCTACTCTAACATACGCCGTGTGCGTTCTGCACAAGTACTGCCTCAAGCTTTTGTTGTCATCCAACGTGGGACCTACGTCTTAACCTTATTGATTAAAACGATGCGTATACAGCCAACATCTGGGCCCACCTTAGAGAAACACTTTAAATAACATCCCTCCATTTTTTAAAGTTTGCAAAATATAACCTTATTGTTTTCAAAACTTTTACATGCAGTCATAAATACAAAACTTAAGAAAGAAGTAAATTTTCTTTTAAATAAACACTATTTTCTCTATTGAAGATATTAATTTATTATTTTCTTGCACATATTTATTTTTAATTCAACTAGTTAGTATTCTTGTAGTTGAGGTGGAACGGTATCTTGAAGTGTAGAATAATATCACTTTCTTTGATGTCAAGGAACGAATACAATGGTGGACGGTGATATAGAATTATGAGTAGATTAAATTATTATTTAAAAAAAGTTAGTATTATGTAGGAATAAATTAACATAGTGTATTTTTTCACAAAAATCTTATTCAAGTGAATGAAAGTATTTATGTAAAAGTAAATTAAGTTGGTATAAAAATAGAGAAAACACCACAAAATAGTAACCAAGTTTTAAAAGTGTTCTAATTAGGTCACTCACTATAGTATACACGATGGTGTATACCGTGTAAAATACATATTAAGTGAGCTAATTAGAATATTTTTAAAAATTAGTTAGTATTATATAAAGTTACCCTTTAAAGAATTGTAATTTATGGGTTTCATGGTTGGATATAATAAAATTTAAAGAAAGAAATTAAATAAACGATATTCTAAAGAAAGAAAATAAATAAAAGATATTCTTTGTCAATATTACAAAATGGACGTGTGAAAAGAAAATGGATTGCTTTAGGGTCCATATCTTTATTATTTACTTGTTTTAAATAGGAAACTTTGATTAAACATATTTATTATTTTAACTCTAATACATAAAAATGTTTATAGCCGCTTATCTCGTTCTCTCTAATTATAAATGGATCAGTGTTATTTACACGTATATTATTAGACTAGGTTAGAATCTCGTGTATTATACGAGTTTTATATTAAAAACGATATAACTTATAAATTTGTAAATACGTGCTAACTTGTAAGACTATTATGTTCGTCTCGAGATATATCAAGTGGAAATGTGTGTATATAACAAATTAGTATTTTCCTCTAATTAGTTATATTTTGATATCCTTTTATATATTCTTATTTAATATAATTAGTATTTTTTCTTAATAATATATTTATAATATCATTATTATTTAATAAGATATATGTGTATTTATTAGGAGAGAAAGGCGAAAAACCAATATAAAAATGCACGAGGAAGTGACAAGTGACATTAAAAACCTTTATTTGTTAGTATAGTTACTCATAAATCTTTTCTTGATATCCTATTATATATTCTTATTTAATATAATTAGTATTTTTATTTAATAATATATTTATAATATCATTATTATTTAATAAGATAGATGTATATTTATTATGAGAAAGAGGCGGAAAAACCAATGTAAAAATACACGAGGAAGTGACAAGTGACATTAAAAACCTTTATTTATTAGTATAGTTACTCACAATTCTTTTCTTAGAATTAGTTGTGTAATAAACAAGCCCTAACTTTTATTATTATCGCCAAATATATAGAACGAGTATTATGTCCCCGTGTGTTGCGGCAAAGACACGACTCAGCTGACATTTAACAAATTCACATTAACGAGTTTAAATCAAAGTGAACGCAACGGGGCGTTAAGCCGTGAAAAAAAATCAATGTCCACAGAACTTTATATAAAAAGAACGAAAAATTTACATTAAGCAAGAGCGTTTATAAAATGAATAGAAAAGAAGCATGCATTAAACCAAAACTAAACTACAAATGAAAATTATTAAAAAAACAAAAGAAATAACTAAGGTATAAGGTTTTATACACCATGCATAGATACTTTTATAAAATAAACAGTAATTTTTTCACTCAAAAACCAATTTTAGTTTTTTTAGTACACATAATTAATTAATGTGAACATCTTATAAGTATGTTATTCATTTTAAAGAATTTGATCTATAACCATCTACCATATAAAATCTTATGGGAAAACAACCAAAATAATGACAAGCAAATTTAAAAAAAAAAATATTTGACTTTAGTCTAGGGATTCATTGACCACCTGTATGTGACCCAATGCCAAGTTGACACGTCAACTCAGGCAGCTAAGGCTTAGCCGCCCCTTTTTACACTGAAACTCATAAAAAGTAACTTGATCTTACTTTCTGATCAATCAGAGTGTAACACGAGTCAACGGTAGACTAAATTTAGTCTACCAAATAACACATCTGCTTAGCCTACAGATTAAACTTAGCCTATGCTTTCAAATTTTTGCCTACGGCATGGTTTATCTTAAAAAACTTAGAAAAATATAGTGGGACTCAAATTAACTAACTCAATATAATGTTTTTATAGTATAATTTATTTACTTATTAAATTTATTGATGTGTATATATTTTAGATGAAAATAAACGCTATTTGAAAGGACATATTGAGAAAGAAAATAATAGAGAAAAAAGATATTTCACTAAGAATGAAAAATTAAATATAAATGTTAAAATCTAAAAACATGATAATATCATTTGTTATATAAGAAATAGTATAGGGCATATAAAGTCGGAACTCTTAACATTTTATTATTATATTATAAGAAATAATATCATATATTATTTATGATACTAGGTTAGATACCCCGTGTATTACACCGGTTAAATAAATATAATGTTATACAATTATAAAAAAGATTTATATATTACATAGTTTTTTAATATTAATTTTAGAAACGTTATATAATTATTTTTTTTAAATGTTTTATAAAAAGAATGAAAGAAATGTTTAATTTCTAAAAATGTTTTATGAATAAATTTATTTATTTTTAAATGAAAAACGGTTTATAAAAAAATTATAGAAATCATTATTATTTAATAGGAGATAGAGGCGAGAAAACAAAAAGTTATAAATAAAAAAATTAAAGAAAAAGTTTGTATAATTAATAGGAGAGACAAGCGAGAAAAAAAAGATTATGATGCATATAGGAGTGACAAGTGTCCATTCAAACCTTTATTATATAGCTTAGATCCCGTGTAATACACACGATTGAAAATATCAATATATAAAACACTTAAATTTTTATGTATATATTTTACAGATGTAAAAATGTATTACACATAAAAGGATAGAAAGCAAAATTTAAAATATGTAAAACTAATATATAGTTGAGTTTCGAAAATACGTTAATTACTATTTAATGTAATTTGACTTTCATTTAATATTTGATTGAAAATAAAAGTTACATATTAGATTTCAAAATTTCTTATAATAACGAATAATTTAAAATAAATGTTTTTATTTGTTTATTTCGTATTTTCTTTAAAAATATTTCTATTATTAAAAGATAGAAGTGTATTTAATAAGAGAGAGAGACGGAAAAAAAATTATAAGAATGAATATAAATACAACACGTGACATGAAAAACGTTTATTTATTATTATAGTATAGATATAGATTTGATTTATTTCGTTCCCTCTATACAACTAGATGTTTCAACATCTTGACTTAGGGGAAGGGGTATACCCATGTGATTATGGTGTGATGTGATAATAAAGTGCACGCCACGTGGCGCCACGTCAGATTCTGGAAAAATCACATCATAATCACATGGCAAGGGGTATACCCATGTGATTGTGGTGGTGTGATAATTTAATGTTTATTTTTGAATTTTTATTTAAATAAAATTAAACATAATATTTAAATAAAATAAAACATAATATTTAAATAAAATAAAACATAATATTCATTAATAATAAAAAAAATTACATTAATAATAAAATAAATTACATTACTAATGATTTGATTTTTCATAAATATACTCAATCAAGTCCGCCTTTAGTGCGTTATGAATTTCTCGATTGCGTATTTCTTAATGGTTTACTCGCTTTTGATCTTCATCAATTTCTTCGTACGTAACCTCCTCCTCATTTGGGTTGTATTGACAAATTGTCGCTCCTTGACCCTTTAAAATCATATTATGCAAAATCACACAAGCATACATAATGTTTCGGATTTTGATTTGAGACCAAGATCGAGCCGGCCTTTCTACTATATGCCACTTATTCTTTAATAGACCGAACGCTCGTTCAATATCTTTTCTTGCCGCCTCATGAGCCTTTTTATAATTATTACATTTAATACCTTCTGGACACGTAAGAGGCTTGACAATTGTTGCATATTCCGGATATATTCCATCGGCTAGATAATACCCTCGCTTGTAATGCGATCATCTAAGTTCAAACGATGAGTATGGTGCGGTTCCGTTAATCATATCGTCGAATATAGGCGATTGATTAAGAACGTTAATGTCATTGTTCGCACCGGCAACGCCAAAAAATGCATGCCAAAACCATAGATCATTTGAAGCCACGGCTTCAAGCATAATACTTGGCCGAGGATGATCGCCGCGTGCAAACTGACCTCGCCACGCATTTGGGCAATTTCTCCAATCCCAATGCATGCAATCGATGCTACCAAGCATGCCGACAAAGCCGTGTTTAGCTTCATGAAAAGCATATAACTGTTGAATGTCGCTAGCCGACGGTTTACGTAAATATTTTTGACCGTACAATAAAATTATAGCTTTAGAAAACTTGTAAATACATGACCTGATCGTTCGTTCTGACATCTTCAAGTAATCATCAAACGAATCACTAGCGGTACCATATGCCATTTGACGAATCGCGGCCGTACACTTTTGAAAGGAGGTGAAGCCAACTCGACCTCTTGCATCAACACGTTGACGGAACCAAGGCACGTCTCTCTCAATATCAGAATTAATTTTTAAAAATAATCTCCGACTCATTCGAAACCGTGTATTAAATTGCTCATCCCCGTATAAACAACCTTCGTCAAAGTAATCTTTGAGTAAAAGTGTGTTAGCCGCCGCCAGGTCACGGTTGAGACGTGCGCTTCGTTTTAATGGTCTTGAGGACGATTCCGCCTCTTCCCACCACCTAACCGCCGCCGATGCCATAGCTCCGAACGCCATTACCCGGGCTTCCTCGCTTGATGATGAAGACATTTTATAAGTTTTTTTGTAGTATAGAGAAGATGAGATAAAATGGTTAAAAGTATGAATATTATGGTATATAAATTGGGTATTTATAGTGAGTATAATTTAATATTAATAATAATTATTATTTATTTAATATTTATTATTTTTCAACGGTAAAATTACCGTTCAACGTTCGAAATCAAGCAAAAACTGGCGTGAAATAAATCACGTCCTTGGATCACTGCGTGATTCAAAAAACAAGGGGGCGGTGTTTCGCTTGGATCACGGCGTGATTAGTAGCGCCAGGTAGGATCACAGCGTTTTTGTGGCATGTATACCGGTTCCCCTTAATTACATATTTACATTTGGCGTGATAAATTAGGCGTTACGACGTTATTATGATGGCTATACAAGATACTTGACTTTTATATGGTACTAGCTTTAATCCTATGTGTTACACATGATGAAAAATTAATATTATATTGATAAATATTTAACAAATTTTCTTATACAAATTTGATATTATATTAGTAATTTTTTCATTTTGTTAAATGTTAAGATTATATGGATGAGAAAAATCAAAGTATAAAAAAACATGAAAATGCATTTTTTAAGTGGTGTATTTTTTAGTTTTTATAATAAATTAAATTACATGTCAAATGAAACCTTACAATGATGATTTACAAATTAGTATACAATATTTGACATGGTAGTGGTAACTTTTCCACATCTACCAAATATTAATAGTTTGAGTCAATCTCTACTTTTAACTGTTGATAATGTAACATACAGTTGGTCATAAATATACACCGGAACTTTTAAATACAAACCAACCTTTAAAAACAATTGTCATAAGCTTTTATTCATGGTAATGTGTTAACCAAATTTTAGAGATAAAATTATGATAATTAATGTTGTTTTCAGATATAATCTCCGCTTCTATAATGCAATTATCTACTATTTTGACCTGACGTCTTGTTCCATTACATAAACATTTTTTATCCTTATTTTTTAGTATCACTAGTATACGGAAAATTTCGCTAAACTTTTAATACTAAATTTCCTATTTAAAAAAAAAAGATACATATAAAATTTAAATTTGAACAATATGTTATCTTTTAAATTCAAAATTTAAAACTTCAAAACTTAAAAATCTTACTCTTAATATATTGACACAATTTAAATTTAAAATTTCAAAATTAAAACTAATAAGTTAGAGTTGAAGCCAAATATATTTTTTTTAAAAGAAAAATGTCGTTTTTAAAAAATAATCAAATTTTAAAATATAACACACTTTATAAAAATAAATATTTACAATTTTCTTAATTTTAGTTAAAAACTAACTATTAAAATTTACAAATAAAACGAAAAAATTTATTTATAAATATCAAACTTAATTAAAAAACTACTAATTACATATTAATAAACTTTATTGTAACACATATTTATTTAAAATAAAAAAGTAGTATTTTTAAATTTATATGTAAAATTTTAAAAGTCTTTTTTTTAATAATAAAATTTTAAAAACTCATTTTTTTAATAACAAAACTTTAAAAACATATATTTTTTTAAAAATCTCCTACTTTTTAATTCTTGATTTTATTTTTTGTTGATAGTTAAAAAAATGTGAGTCACTGGTAATAATAATGAATTGATTTTGAAAAATGTGTTATTTATGTGATTTAAAAAAAAGAAAATTAAATATGAAAAGATTAAATGGATGAAGTAATATGATTTGGGGGGGGGGGAAACTTTTGTAAGATTGAATGTGGTGATGACAAGTGTCAAAATATTTAGTTTTTTTATCATAAGAGTGATTAATTATGATGTTTCTCGCATTTTAAGCTTATAAAATTAGGGTTTTTAAAAAGTTTATAGCTCGTTTGAGAAAAGCTCTGTTTAAAAGCTCGGTTGAAAACGAGCTGAGTCGAGTCAGAGTCAGGGTGCTTGGCTTGTGGCTCGCTCAATAACCGGCTCGTTTAAAATAAGATTATTTAGTAATAACCATAATAATAAATAGCATAAAGAAGAGTTAAAAAAAACAAAAAACAATACATATGACATTTTGATTCTGTCTGAATTCTCTTGATCTTTAAAAAAAAATTAAAAAATATTACTTTTTTTAATACTATTTTATTAGTTAAAATAATGTTTTTTATTCCATATATATTTCAAAATGTCAAAAAAGTGTAAAATAAAAAAGAAATCATTTTTTTTAATTATCATGTTGGCTTAAACTTTTTCACGAGCCAAGTTCGAGCTCAACTTTTCAGCTTGCTAAAATTTTTGATCCGAGCTTAAACCCATTCTGATTCGGCTCGACTCGTTTACGGCCCTTCATAAAATCAATCATTATCTTAAACTAAGAAAAAAAAACTTAAATGACTTCCACTAAAATATGAACATGCAACATTGCACACTCCGATTAATTCATGACAAATATTTAAATGTATAATATTATATATTTTTATAGATCAAGAAAAACGTTATATATTTTTCAAAATATAGAAATAAATAAAAAAGATTTATATTGAATACCTTTGTCTTATGGCTTTGTACTTTTGAGAATTTGATTGTTTTGTGAATATTATAGCAAGTTTACAAAGTCAGAAAATGATAATTTAAAATCAAATTAATTATTTAATTGGTTAAATAATTTATAAAATGATGCCATTTGATATTACTTTAAAAGGGTAATTAACTATTCGTGATGATTGCCACTTGAGTTTATGTTAATTAATCAAGACTCATCATTTGGCTCTTTGAATGGTGGCAAACCAACTAATGAGCACTATTACTTCTTATTATTAATCGTGCTCTCATATACTTTATTTTATAAATTTTCGTAAAGTATCATTTAATAAAGCATACGTAAAACATTAAACAATAAATAAATATAGGATTAAAACTTAGAATGATTAGAGCCATATATATAATACGATGAATGACTCTTTGACAACCACATACACAAGTATATATAATTCAAATAAGAACTAGTAAATATTTAAGAATCATTTTAAAAATTAAAACCATATATATAATACGATGAATGACTCTTTGTTCATAAAAATCTCAGGTTTGATTATGGGACTTAGTTTGTCATATGTAAACGTATATCAGTATATGGGTGGTCCATATACACGATAGGACCGAGGCAAAGATAAGAGTTAATTGTATAAATGGTTTGTGTGGTTTGATCAAATTGCATGTTTGGTCTTTAGTATTGAAAATTACAAATTTAGTCTAAACATTTGAGACATGTTGCTCCTTTAACCCTTGATGTTAACAACAGTTAATTTTTTAACGGAAAGTTAACCCATGTGTAATCCACATGACTTACGATTGCAATCTAAATCTTAAAAATGATTAAAATCAGTAAAAATGAATAAAAAAAATTAGTGATTTTTACTATTTTTTATATTTTTTACTGGTTTTTACGATTTTTTATTTTATTTTTTAATATTTTTTTACTGATTGTAACTTGTTTTTAGAATTAAGTTTGCAATTGTAAGTCACGTAGATGGTACATGGACTAACTTTCCATTAAAAACTAACTGATGTTAACATAAGGGGGCTAAAGGCGCAACCAAATCTCAAAATTTTAAATTAAATTTGTAATTTTTATAACTTAAGGATAGAACATGCAATTTGATCAAACCACAAGGATCATTTATACAATTAACTCCAAAGATAATGGAACAGAAGTAAATCTCTATTCTCTAGAATTTAAGAGGGCAATATTTGTGAAGCATGAGTGTACCTACATAGAAGCCATAGGGAGCAGCCGCCTTCCATGAAAAGAAAATTAGTGTTATATACGCGTTTAAATATCGATTGTCCCTTACAAAATTTTACAATAGCCCCCGATTTACCCCCATGAAAAAATATTAATGTTATATACTCGTTATATATCACTAGTCAACTTACATAAAAAATTTCCAACCCCTAGGAAAAAAAATTCTGGGTTCGCCAGCAGTGGGAAGGGGGCGTGGAGCCCATGAAGGGCGTGATAATTTTCACGGTGTAGAAAGGGGAAGGTAGGCGTTGGTTATATGTTTGTAGCTATTAACTTTAATAAATAAAAAACCATTGATTTTCACTTCACTTACTTCAGAGGTATACCCCTTATCATGTAAAAATAATATAAAAACTTTATGTAGTAAGGTGTCGCACACGTGACATGCATTTTAGTTTCATATGTGGTATCTTCAGATGTATTTACAAGTCAATATTCAGAAGACAAAGGCAATCAAACAAGCAAATTTACATATATTGCATTCACAAGAATCATTACATAAATATACATATAATATACATGTATTCTAATATATTTATAGATGTTCACTCATATTCATTAATGAGTACCTATTTATAAAACTACAGTATAGTTTATTTACCAGTAAATACCACCTTAAAGAAATTCATCTCCGTTCCTTTTTACACTCTATACTCTCATTTTTGCTATCTATAATGGATCGTAAATTATTACTTCCGACGGATTCATCGGATGAGTTTGATTTGAACGAGGGTGTTTCTATTAGTCTCAAATTTCTCATGGATATTGTCGCCCAAGTCGAAGATAAAGACACGACAACATAAAAAAGATATATGCCACGTTTGGTCTACATTTGTGAAATCGTTCGGATATCCAACCGATCCAAAGGAAAAGACGTTTAAGAAGGTGTAAGAGTCGGCAAGAAAAGATGTCGAGTGAGCTTTCGGTGTTTTAAAAGCTAAATGGGGTATATTTAGGCTACCCGCCCGAACTTATAAGTCGTACAGGATTAGGAACGTGGTGTATGCGTGCATGTTACTGCACAATACAATCGTAAAAGATGATGGAAATGCAATATCACCGGTCTACTAAGAGGTCCTCCAACCGATCCAGTTATTGACGATAATGTCCTTTCGGAGTTGCACGATGCAAGTTCACATTTCAGAGTTTGATATGATCTTGTGAAACATAATGCGAGCACGATGCAGTTGGCCAAATACTAGTTTGGTCAATATTTGTCACTTGTCAACTTCTGTTAAAGTCTATATTTTTGTTTCTCATCTCTCTTTCCTATTAAATAACTCAATCTCCTATTAAAAAGTAATAATGATTTTAAATAACTAAATATCTAATACTTATTCTAATATTTGATTAAAGTTTACTAAAACATAAAAGAATTCAATTATATTTTATTTTATAATATAATTTTATAGTTCTTAAATCTTTATTATTTGTTATTTATAATTTTTAAATCTTCATTATTTATCATTTATAATTCTTAAATCTCCATTATTTCTTATTTCATCAATTGCTAATAACATCTAATATTCAAATTTTCATAGAAACTGTTAATTATAATAAATTAAATTTATTTAACCCATATAATAATTGAGTTTCTAACCTACTATACAAAATAAAAAAAAACAAAGAGAGTAATTGAGTAAATTTGACATTGGCACTCTCAAAATTGTTAGGAAAAAAATTTCCTTGCAAGTAAGAGGTGTTTGGGATTGCTTATTTAACTTGAAAAGTAGTTTTATCATCAAAAGTAATTACTGACTTATGAATTTTTTAAAATAAGTTTTAAAAAAAGTGTTTGGATTATCTTTTGAGGTGGAAAAAGTTAATAAGTCAATAAGTTGTTTTTTTTTAAAGTGTTTAGCTTAGATTATTAATGTAAAATGACCAAAAAAGCGTTTGGATTCTCAAAAAGTCAAAAGAAGTTCAAAAATTCAGGTTTTTGTGGCTTTTGAAAAAACAGCTTTTTACCTTTTTCAAAAAGCTAAAATAAAAAATATTTTTGTTTTTATCAAACTCTTTTTTAACTTATTGGCTTTTTAAAAAAAGTCAATAAGTCATAAACCACCTCAATCCCAAACACCCTTTAAATAAAAATTTGAGAAATATACTACAAAGATAGAGAAGGTTGTAGAAACATATTAGTTTACACTCATAGCTTAAGAATATGTTAAGTTAATATTAAATAGATCTTTTATATTTAGAAAACTACTATTTTCTAAACTTTAAAATTTAAAAATAGAGATATAGATGTAAATATGTTAGTTAATATTAAATAGATCTTTTATATGTAGAGAACTACTATTTTCTAAACTTTAAAATTTAAAAATTGAGATGTAGATGTAAATATGTTAGTTAATATTAAATAGATCTTTATATTTAAAAAATTACTATTTTTTAAACTCTAAAATTTAAAAATATAAATACATGCAAAAGAGGAAATCTATGAATGGTCTTATTTATTTATAAAAAATGGTTTCTTCTGTGCTTTAAATGGAAATTAATTACACGGACGGTCCTCAAGATAAGGATAGAAATTACACAGATGGTCCCCATAGTAAATAAGTAAGATTACAGTTTTGGTCCCATGTTTTCAAAAACTACACCAAAGAGTCTTCATTGTTAGGGTGGAGGGGGGCACCCAAGCCTTGAAGCCTCACACCCACCAATGAGTATGACACGTCATTTGAAGCCTCATAAAACCTCACAAGTCACAGAGGTGACGGCACCCAAACCATGAAGCCCCACGGCCCACACCCACCATCCTCTACAACAATCATATTAATGTCACCAGGGAGCTGCGGTGGGAAGCCGCATCTTGAAGCCGTTTGTTGGCGTAGTGAGGGTGGGGCGCCGTTAAAGCCGCATGAAACCCTGCCTCAGCGACGTGGGTGCCCCCTCCACCCGTAACTCAATCTCAAACACTTTTAATCATTAACACTAACGTTGAAAATCTGTTAGAATTTTTATGAAATTACTATTTTATCCCGCTAACCAATTTAACCCAGAAATGGTTTTCCAATATTTTGTTTCAGAAGTCAAGATATCAGTCTTCAGGGAAGCTACTATTCCATAAGATTGAACTATCCAAAGGTTGTGTGATTCTTTCAACTATTCAAAGAGGGGGGGGGGGTGATGGTTTCATTTGAATCGGAGATCAAAACAGAAGCGGTCATTAATCTGAACTTACAAAAAGACCATCCGTGTGAGTAATTCTATAAAAAGTGTACGTGATACAATCACATGTTTATTTAAGTTTGCCATGATAAAGGAACCAACAGAACAAGAAGGCGTAGCGAAAGAGTAAAATGAATGAATATACCTATATTTTCATAAATTCGTATGAATACCAGACAAAGAGCTTAACGCTTAATGAACTAGAAAAATATGCAATTGATATCACAATGACTACTTTACTACAGTTTAATTTAACTGACAAGTTAACAAGTATGCATAAAAATGAACTTTGAAACTAACAGGAGCATAACATTAAACCCTTTGTTCTAGCACTTTAAAGACATAATCCACTGCAAAATTCTTAACATGGTCAAGAAAACAGTTGTAAAACTTCTTAACATAAAATAGTACTGAAAAGATTAAATAAACGATGTCTGAAAAGATTAAACCTTTAATATAACAAGATGTAGGTGACAGCTCATTCTTCGTCATCCTCGTCAGCATCACCACCTGCTGCCTTCTTTGCAGCGGCTTTCTGGTTCTTTCGCTTCACTCTGCCAGGTCGGCCGCCACCAAAAGGACTAGTGAGAGAAAAGTCGATGTGTTTCTGTGAGTCAACCCTCACCATGAATGATGGTACATTCACCACTTGCCTCCCGACCCTGCAACCATAAAATAGGTCAAAAGTCATTCATAGTGTATATGTAATGTACGAAATAGAACCTCAGAAAGCGTCTTCTTGTAGCTAATTATTGAAATATTATAACCTTTTTTATCACATTCGACACTAAGTTTTATTAAAAATATTTACAGTTCTGGAGTCATCCAGGCACATCGTTTTTATCACATTCGACACTATTTTTCATTAACAAAAGTTTACAGTTATGGAGTCAACCGGACGCATTTCCACCCGCACAATACCAACTGTTCTGACTCATTACCCTAACTGCCAGTTGACATCAAAAGGTCACAAGTAACTTGAAATGTATTTGTAAATTGTAATACATGAACCCTCCTAAAACACTATCTTTCTAAAGAGTTTAAAGCTATAGACAAAAAGCCTCTCTGACCTCCCCAACCCGGCCCGTTCCTAACTTCCAACCCAGACATAAACCAACTGTTTGGCTCATCAACCAACCTAACCGTTTGTTGAATCGGGCAACTTTTAACAGAAACATTAAAACAAAGTATAAAACCATGCAAGCAAGAAACAACACAATGATCAAATGAGATTATAATACCTGATGTGTCTCTGCTTGATGAGGACTCTAGCATGGTGAATAGACTTAGCCATACCAGTTTTGAACACAAGTGTCTGCAACCGGCGTTCTAAAAAGTTCTCAACAGTAAGAGCCAGCACATAATCGAGCTTATTTTGACTCTCATCCAAAAGCCCATAACGGTTCATTCTTCTCATAAGTGCTTCACCCTCAAAAATCCTACGCGGGTCCTTCTCTTCAAGAGTCAAAAGCATTCTTGCAGCATTTCTAATTCGACTAAGAGCATATTGCACCCTCCAAAGCTCCCTCTTGCATCGAAGACCATATTCTCCAACAAGCTTTAACTCCGCATCCAAACGCTCCTTTTCATACGGACGTCAAGGCTTCTTAAAAGTCTTCCCATCTAAAACACATTATTCAAGTCTATTTATCTAAACACATGTATCACTAATGCAAGATTAAGTGTAAACGAAAGCGATAAAATGTGTTACAGTTTCGGTAAAACGGCACATGAACCATCGTTGAACGATATCAAACAATGCAGTGAACCAGTGAGCTGCTTCCTTAGCTGATGCTGAAAAGATTATATGATTCAAACACAAATTAATTTGCCAATTATGAAATCTGGAAACTGATTAAGAGAAAAAGCAAAAATGTTACTATTTCCCAATATTATAACATCATATGAACTATAAAGCCTGAAAGTAAACAAATAACGGACATCAATTTGATTATAACATGATAAAATGATCAATTTAACGAGTACAACACAAATCCTATGAATAGACAGCTACAACAATCGAATGGGCTAAAAGAGGGCAAAAATCAAACCCTAATTCATGATTGGTACTATATATATGAACGATCCGTATAGATACAGAGATTTGGAGAGTTTAACTGAACGAGAGATGAAAGAAGCTTCGAACCTGATAACTAGGGTTTAGCTGTCTGAATGAACCTGCAACAGACGTGAGGCGAGACGAAGAGATACAACTAGGGTTTGGAATTAGATATATTCATGAGGCCCATTGGGCCTGCTTTTGTTGGACTAGTTACTAAAGCAAATTTATTGTTGGACTAGTCACTAGATGTAGAGTAGTGGTGCACAAAAAAAACCGGTTTTTTTTAACCCGGTCCAAACCGGTTAAACCGGTTTGTGTTAAACCGGTTCGGATTACCCAAAAACCGCCGGTTTAAAACCGGTTTGATGCTTTCTGGATGAGATCGGGTTAGGGACCGGTTCAAACAAACCGGTTTTCGAGCTGGACAAAAAAATAGCCGTTGGGGAACGGCTATATGGCCGTTGGGGTCGATTTTAGCCTTTTTTTGGCTCCATTTGCACCCTTAAAACATTATAAATAGGTGGGGGGTGTTTAGGGTTGATCACACCTCTCTTTACACTCTCTAATCTCTAAAACTGCTTTTTAAACCCGTCAAAAACGCTCTCCAAATATTAATAATAAATCAATATTCCAAAAAATAAAACGTTGAACTAAATGTTTTATATTTGTTATATTTTTGTAATGTTTTACAATTTTATAAATTTATCTTGTCATGTTTTTTAATTTCCGAACTTTCCAAATATTAATAAACGTTGAACTTTAAGTATTAAGTTTAAAATTTATTTGAATTTTTATTTTTAATAAAAACCGGTTTAAATCCAACCCTAACCGGTTTGACCGGTTTGACATTTCCCATTACTAAAACCGGTTTAACCCGAACCGGTTTGGGTCCAAACCGGTTTTGACTTTTCGTTGACCAAACCGATTCGGGTCGGGTTGAACCGGTTTAGGTTAAAAAACCGATTTGTGCACCACTAACTAGATGGTTAAGCAAGCCCACTCCAAATCTATCTATTATAATAAATAAAAATAATCTGAAATACGTGCCACTCTCTGGTGTCTGCTCACCCTTATTTTTCCGTCACTTTTTTATATTAAATGAGGAGACACGTGTCATTGTCTGGTGCCACCACACCGTTATTTAATATAAATGTAATTATGTATAGTTATTATATAACTAACTACATGAATTTAATATGAAATTAATTATGTACGGTAATAATTTCTGACGTCACTTATCAATTTTCGAAAACGTTATCTGTATTATGGATAGTTATTATATCATCAAAGCTGTTTTTATATTTTAATCAACTCCGTTATTTTAACTAGACTAATAATTCGTTTCAGTTTTTATCTATAAAACGTTAAATTCATAGTTTTATTTATCATTAATTAATTACTTTTATCATCAATTTTTATCTGTTATAATAATCATTTTATTATTACCATATATATTGAATTTATTTTGTTTTGGAATGTGTATATTTTAACACTTCCTACAATGTCATCATTCCATTTTTTACACAATCTTCCATAGTTGATTCTTTTTCCTACTTATAATTTCTAAATCTTTATTATTAACTATTGAATATTTTATTTATTTAACCTGTGTAATACACGAGGTTCTAATCTAGTGTGTGTGTATATATATGATTAAATATGAACAAAACATATCATCATCAAATGTCAAACTGAACGAACAATGCATACTTTAAACAATGCATACTTTAGATGATACATCAAGGCACATGTAATCTATATATGTATGATTAAATATGAACATAACACATCATCATCAAATGTCAAACTGAAAGAACAATGCATACATTAAGGCACATGTAATCAATCTTGGCATGAATCGGTATACGCGCTTACAACTAATGAAGATTTTTTTGTAATAATAGCTATCAACTGAGCCTCAGGAAAGGTCAACTTTTGAGTTACTATACAAGAAAAAGTATGCGATTCACATGTGTTAGGGAGAGGTTGTAGGCCTCTGGGCTTGTATCTCGATGCAATCTTGTGTCAAACCAAGATCGAACTAACTCCAACTGATTCACGGAAACAATCAATTATGATAAACTAGACATTTAAGCACAAATTGAAGATTCATTAAAACCACTCAAAAGATTATTACAAAAAACCTAGCAATTACATAAAACATTGAAATGTTCACTTTTAAGATGTAATTACAAATGACTGAAACACAACTATTTATACTAAACAAGAAATACTTTCTCCTAAATGTTTCGCCCGAAACTATTGAACACATTCTTCTATTCTTCAAGTCTTAATATTCATGATAGTTTTGTATGCATCAGCCTATGTTTAAACCTTAGAATCTCCCCTTAGGCTATTACGTGCCCAAAATTTAATTCTTTACAACTTCAGACTTTTCTGCAGCATTAGCTTTAGCTCATATCTTCAAAGCCCTCGCAACAACTAACATGAACAACTTTGCTTCTGATTTAGCTTTATCTCCAACACCACTTCTGATTTAGTTCTAAAACCGGTTCTCTCCAAAAAAACGTGTTGGTACCTTTTTGACCATTTTGTAATGGTAATATAGTTGTTATAGCCCACTAGAAGAAGATTAATAAATCATCAAATGAAGTCCTGGAGATGATAAAAAAACGAAGTCACGAAGAGAAAAACGAAGACAATCTAGTTTTTATATATATAATTTATCTATGTTTTATGAGTTTATGTTTTAAACATTTATATATTTTATAACATTTTAAGTTTTTTATGTTATTGGATTTTTTAAGTTAGTTATTTATATATTTAATTAATGTATTTACATGTTTAACTAAGTTTTTCGAATACCCAGAAATAAGTTTTTGAAATACCCCCTTCAATTACCGGAAGCAGTTTTTGAAAAACCAAAACTGGGTACATAGGGTCCAGATTTTCAACCAAGAACCGGTAGGAACCGGAACGGTAATCGGAACCTGTTCTGAAACCGGAACCGGTTCTTGATAATACCTTATTTGTGCACCTCTAGCTGGCGGTCAGCTATTTTAATACTGCACCTCATGTCTTCGTTACAATGGTATGTTTACAATCACAAACACAAATCCAAATTCCTATTATACAATTTCAAAACAGACAAAATCGTATATGTAATGTATATATCATGTATCCATCTCTTTCTCTTTCTCTCTCTTAAACCTAAATATTAGATTTTCATCTTCATAGCTTTCATCTTTATCTTTCTCAAACCTTCTAGATCCAAAAATTCATAGTCTTCATCTTCACAACCAGATCCGCCCTTACACAACCAGAACCACCATATCCATTCACGATCTTTATCTTCATTTCACAACCAGAACCGCTAGATACGTCGTCGTTCATCACTTTTTGAGGTACCTCGTGGTCAAAACCAGCTTGCTACCACAACTGGTCGCAGCTATGGCGGTAGTTCCCCGTCGGAGATAAGATTTAGGTATCGAGACATTATGGTGACAATTTAAGGTATCGAGACACATTCTGGTGACGATATAAGGAGAAAAATTTATCGATTAGGGGAGACATTATGGTTGAATATTTCTTTTTAACTTTTAAATACTTTTATAAGCTTTAACAGACTTCTTTTATAGAATTGGTTTGTGTAAAGATATTAGGGTATTTGGACTTTTGATCTGTAAAGATATTTGGTGTAATGTTTTTTTTTTATTTGTAAAGATATGTTATGTTATTTTTCACATCTTATCTTTTACACAAGTGTTAAACTTTGTTTACCCATGTTATTCTTATGTTTTCTAAACAACCTTTGATTATGGATTCCACCTCTTTTTTATATGTGGGTTTTACACATGTGTAAACTGAAGTTACACATGTGTAAATTTTTTTTGTTCTTGCGTATATACATATGTAAATTGTCTTTTAAATTTCTGTCTCTATTTTTGGGTTCTTTATACATGTTCTTCAACCTTTTCCGATGTAAAGTTAGTTGCACGGGTTTAAGGTTCTTTACACAAGTGTAAATGTGTATTTGATTATATACATCGTAACCTACTTTACATATTGTAAAAAGTGTGTAATTTGTATATTTGATCCTTTGTCTCTATTTGGGGTTTCTTTACACATGTTTAAAGAGATTGTTCTTTAATTGTTCTTGTTCCGATGGATTTGTTTTAGGGTTTACAATGGATAAAACCTATTTTGGGGTTCTTTACACATGTGTAATCACCAACTTTACACATGCGTGAAGAGCATTTTCTTCATTTTTACTTGTTCCGGTGGATGTGTTTTAGGGTTTACAATAGATAACACCTGTTGTATGGTTCTTTACACGTGTGTAAAGCCAGTTTTCACTGAATCTACACATGTGTAAAGGGCATGTTCTTCAATCAAGAATTAAGCTGATGATGGATCTGAATATTCAATCAAGAATTAAGCTGACGATGGATATGGATAGATAGAGAGAGAGGGGGAGGGAGGGAGGGAGAGAGAGAGAATGAATGCGTTTTTTTAACCAAGATTTACTAAAAAAGTCTAAACATATTTTTATCACTTTAATAAATATAGGCTATAACTTATTTTTCAATCCACTCATTATTTTTAGATTTTTTAATGAAGGGCTAGGAATTAGTTTTCTAGTTTTTACAATAACTAGTGGTTTTCTTATTTTATTATACACCCCCTACATATATACACATATGGACACATTTGATCTACAAATATGTACGAGTAATTAGTCTCTAGATTTCAAATGTATGTATGTATATTATATCTCTATGTATCATGTGTATATACATATTTTGTAGGTATCCCTTCATGTAAGGCCCCAAACCCGGGAGGCCCCACTTGTTGGATTTACTCATTCACAAACAGTTCTTAAACATGAATATCAAATAACGCAGCGGAAAACTTCATTCATGCATCATAATTAAAACTTGTTCATACATGCGGAAGCGTAAACATAGTTTAAAACATATTTACATCATAACTAAACATAACGGGATGCCAGTCTTCATGATCAGCCGGGTAACTCTTCTCGCTTGCCAAGCATCACCGTCCATCCTCATAACCTACCTTAACCTGAATGTGCACACTTAAAAACGTCAGCTACGCTGGTGAGTTCTAGTTTTAACATAAAACCTTAACTTCAAATAAATTGCCAAAAACATCACTTCGTACTTCATTTAATAAAAAGCGTACGTAAAATAATGCAATAACAAACATAACACTTCATAAGTCAACGAACATATAGAATCTGCGCCTTCTCGTAACCGTCAAATCCAAACGTTACATACTGGTTGAATAACTTAAGGATCACCACCACTAGGCCCATCATCACCGTACTGTCCTTCGGGTGAGGAACTCCTAGGGCCCGATACTTAGGTCATCCAACCCTTCAAGCACGGCGTCCCAAAGGATAGCGCGTACCAAACTTCAAGCACTGCGCCCCGTCGGGCGCAAGTACCAAACTTCAAGCACGACTACCCCGTAAGGTAAATCGTACCAAACTTCAAGGATCACGATAATCCCCTTGGTGACCGTCATCACCCCAGTTGTACAACAGTTGGCCAGCCACAGAGGCCCCTAAAAGGTAAAGGCCCATAACATCCTTCCCATCCCTTAACCTTCATTCCCTAAGGAATACTGGCAGATTCGTTCGTTTGTGACTTTCGTAAACCTTCGCTTCTTTTACTTCAAAAACTTCAGTTAAAGCATTCGTACGTTTTATTAAAAACATTCTCTTCGTTAAAACACTTCGTAAACTTCTTTTGGCAAAATATTTCATAAACACTTCCTTCATAAACATCATTTTATAAAACGTTACATACTTCCTTCATAAACATCATTTTATAAAACGTTACATACAACCTTCGTAAACATCATTTTATAAAACGTTACATACAACCTTCGTAAATATCGTTTCATAAACATCGTTTTATAAAATCATCACGTGTGCACACCAGCCCAAAAACATTATTAAAACATTTAAAAGAGGGCTTCTAGAACTCACCTTATAAGGTAGTCTCGGTTGTCCTAAACAAAGGTCCAACAACTTCACTTCCGATCTGAATGGATTAGTTAAATACACATCAGACCAATACCGACTTTAACGGTTTAACCCTTCTAAACATACTGACTTCACTTAATCAGTTCTGATGTCTGCACATATCGAAACTAGGTAGTTTCGATGGAGTCTGCACATATCGAAACTAGTAGTTTCAATGGACCTGCACGTATCGAAACTTGTAGTTTCGATGGACCTGCACGTATCGAAACTTGTAGTTTCGATGGACCTGCACGTATCGAAACTTGTAGTTTCGATGGACCTGCACGTATCGAAACTTGTAGTTTCGATGGACCTGCACAGATTGTCTTCCCAAAAATCCGAAGCTTTTGCATGTGAGTCTGATCGAGTCAGTATCTCAACTTTTCTTAGATCAAAACGTTCGGTTTTCATTCTAGATGCTATACCTAAGCTCATTTTTAAGTTCCATCCGCAAAATCGTTGCCTTTTTAGCCAAAACCCGAAAATCCCAAAAACGAACAAAAACTCAGATTTAGGTCGGATCGTTACCTGAATCGAGCTTCTGATCCGGTGGTTCTTCTCACGAGTTATGGAGCAACACACTTCTCAAATCTCGGGTCGATCCGACAACTTTCTCTCTCTACGGTTTCTCTCTCTAGAAGTTGCAAATAAGAGAAATGGGTTGTGACCTTGGCTATTTATAGGGGAGGCTCCCCTTCTAGCCCATCAGACCCGACCCGACATGCCTCGTTCGTTTATTTCGTCATTTTAACCGTCGTTTTATTTTTGGGATGTTACACTTCATCGGTAAATGTACTTAGGGTATGTGTTATATGTAACATACATTTATTATGAATAATTCGAATTAAGATATGTGTTTCCCCTCGCCGTTGTTTCCACCTCACCCTCACCACACCATGCGGTGAGGTATAACACATTCCCTTTTACCAATTTAAAACTCGAGTAATATATGTAACATACATTTATTATGAATAATTCAATTCAAATTAGGTTTTATCTTAATAAGTCAAATGATATAAAATGTCACAAAAAACAAACGAATTAAAAATCGCCAAAATATATAAGAATATCTTTTTTTTTCAGTATCAAATTTTTTAAAAAGAACAAAAAGTGTTTAGCAGTAGACTTAACCCGATCTAGTTTCATTTTAACGTAATAAAAAGACATGTTTCAACCTCTAGAATAGAGGTGCACAAACAAACCGGATCCGGATCCGATCCGCAAGATAATCCGAAACCGGATCCGACCCTAACCGGATAAAAAAGAACCGGACCGGATTTTTTACGATCCGCCGGATCCAGAACCGGTTCCAAGGATTTATGCGGACCGGATAAAAATCAGACAAAATGGAACCGGACAAAATCGGACACAAAAAATCCGGAAAAAATCCGGATCCAATCGGATAAAACCGGATAAAATCGGATATTTAGTCGGATCCGGTTCCAAATAGGTTCCAAATCTCATACCACCCCAAAACCGGATCCGATCCGGAACCGGTTCCACCGGATCCGGTCATTGACCACGTTTGACTTATCCGATTAAAAAAAAAACTGATTTATGCATCTCTACTCTAGAAGTTTTAACCCGTCAACCCACCCATCTTCCCCAATTTCTTTTGCATGCCTTCTTTTTTACTCTGACAATTATTCTTCTTATTATTTAAGATTGCCTATGATATGAGACTTCTTGTCACACACCTTTTTACAAAGTGATATTACATGTCTTATTTGGCATATTGTAGCCCATTCATCTAGCTATTAAGCCCATTCAACCAACTTAGTAACTTACTATTCAAGAATAAGTGATGCTAGTGGGCCAAATGACTAATGGGCCCATTTTACAGTCCTCCCCACCTGTCTGCTACATTCAATTTGATTACACTCAATAATGTTACTAGCAAATAAATTCTCTCCCCACAAACACCTATTCATGTCGCATGTTACTAAATCATATGGTCGAATATTTGATCTTATAATTCTCAACCATCAACTTCAATAACATAAATAGCTAGTGGTCCAAACACCACAAACGGAAAGTTACATGCTTTAAATATTTTGAGCTGTTTCGATGTTAATATTCTCCAGGAGTATGTTATAACTATGAAAGATTGCAACATCTACTTGCCCGGATCATGAGCCACTACACTTTACTAATTTTTCATATTTTTATATGCCATTGAAAACCTTAGCCGTGAACCACTGACCCAAACGGTCCGGGCTAACAAAAACAAGGACGAGGAATGTCAAAACACAATGTTTGTTTGTTAGCATTATAAATTGGTTGATCCGGCTATATTTTGTCTCAAATGTGTCAAACTGGTCTGTTGATTTTCTGACTAGCCAAATTTTCTGTATTTTGACTTTGTGAATTAATATAACCTATCACGTTTAATTTTTTTATTTCAATTTCGTCGTTGAAAAATTCTTGTACCACTTGTGTACAATCCTTTTTCTTCATTTAATAGGCTTATCTTGAAAAATCATAGCAAACGACATCTGTTCCATGATGGAATGTTTCTTCCGGAGCTAATTCTTCTTGCACATACATGAATATACATATACATACATAAGTATATATGTGTGTGTATATATATATGACATGATTTTATAGTAAATTAACCATGAAAAGTAGAGTTCCCATGTTCACTCTTAATATGCCTAGCAGAACGGGCGGGTCTGTCGGGTTGAGTAAGAGGTCAAAACGGGACTGAGTCAAACCGGGTTCGTGTCAAAACAGGTTCTGATCGAATTGAATTTTCCTATGTTTTTTTTATCACCCTGCCCATAGTTTTCATGCAGACACCTTCATGAACATTTTAGGTTTTCCAAAAAAATCAAACTCCATAAACTAATAATGTTTAGAGTGCGGGTCAAATGTCAAATGATAACCAATATTTTATGTGATAATCGTGATAACCGCTTTCAAATAATCACATAATTTATAAATTATTTATAAATTATAATGTGTATATTTATATAAATATATAGGGGTAGGGGGAGAAGATCGTTTCAGAACACTATATTATTGCAAGAACAAGGGCAACAAATCTAAATCGTTTATTTTGTTGATTAATGGATCATATTTTTTTTAACAATTTTACTTTTAACATATAAATATGTATGTTATCTGTATAAAAAAACCATTACACTAGTTTGTTTATATATATATTTTTAACTTTTAAATTTTACCTACACATGCACATGTTACGTATAGGTGATATAACCTACACATGATTTGAACATGTGTAGGTACAATAATTAAATAAAATTTGTTCATATATATATATATATATATATATATATATATATATATATATATATATTTGAATTTCAAAAGAGATATATAAACATTACATTTCAATCATTTAATTATGTTTATTTTTTTTAGATCAAAAAAATGAATGATTAACTTTGTTCCCCTAGTTCTCGTAATATTTAGTGTTCTAAATTGAACCCTCCTCTAGGGTAGGTATATGTAACAATTATCATTCTGTTTTCTATTGACATAGTGTTACATATGCATAACACTACGTGTTATGCATATGTAACATTTCTCATTTTTGTATTTATGTTCAACATATGTGTAATAGATACTTAAATACTCTTTTAACAATTAAAAGAAAAAGTAATTTAGAAATTATGTAATTGTTTGAGGGTGATTATCACGATAATCATATAAAATATTGATTATCAATTGATCCCTACCCTAATGTTTATTTATTAAAAAAAGATTATCTTTTTATGTTCTTGTAAGTTCCTAATGTTTATTTATTAAAAAAGGTTATCTTTTTATGTTCTTGTAAGTTCCATATCAATATCCCAAAAATTAGATAACTTTTTGATGGATAAAACATTGTCTTTGTATCTTCTTGCATTTCTTTAAAAAATATCTCAAAATCAGATAATCTTTTCATGGATAAAAACGTTATCTTTGTATCTTGTTATTGTTCTTCAAGAAATATCAATCTTTCCCTTTCAAATTAACTAAAGTTTCCATCAGGGACCACTTTTTTATGTTTGTTATTATCAGTTATTAATTCATCAAGAACAAACATACCTTCTGGCAAATTAAACACGAATGGGCCATGGTTAAATGTCACATTCTTTTAAAACGATCAATTGTTTATTAGTGATTCATCTTGTTTGATACGAAGCCGATCCAAGATTTAACACAACTTTTTTCTATTTGGTAGCCATGAGAACCCATTACCGAAAAACCCACAAGCAAATTGCAGCTTGCACCGGACATATGTCCTTCAAGAGGTTATGGCAAAAAAACCAATTGAAGCAGGATTCGAATCTAAAACCTCTGCTACAGGAGATCAGGTGCCACTGCACCACTGTGGGGCAAATGGGCTAGAAAGGGGTTCAACTTAAACAACACATAACTTGTGCGCGTGGAGAGACGAGGCCTGTAAATAATGGACAGAAACGTCTCTATGAGCCGATCATATGTCGCATTCCATAGATGGTTTGACCTACCCTGGACCCGAATTTCATTATCCGGAGCCCCAATTTTGAACTCACCGGGTTTCCCCCAATTTTGAGAGTTTTCTTCATTTTTTTTCTAGAAATTCAATTTCATAATTATACAACCATTTTCTGTTTTCCAAAATTTGGCTCGACTTACCAAATTGAGATAGGGTTTGATGTAATAGTCTAGGAATTTAATATTATACCAGTTTCCTCAAAAGTAATCTCTTTATTTACTTCTACTTCCTCTAAAAAGAGCGAATCCGGTGCTTGAATTAGCTCCCACATTTACACAGGGAGGGGCTTGTTCGCTTCGCGATCTGATGTATGCAACTTTACCCTACATTTTGTGAGGAAGTTGTTTCCACGACTTGAATCCATGACATCAAAGTCACAAAACAGCAACCTTATTTCTGCTTCCTCTCTGCATCATTATTCTCGTTACGAATTGGGATTTTACTTGATGAAATATAAGCAAAGATGTCCATGAAAAAGATTTGATTTGGATCATGTTTCTTCTTTTTGTTGGTTATTTTTATCCCATTATTGTTATAGTTATGAATCTGGCAGTATGGTCACTTTTTAACTTCATATGGTTCAATTCACCAACATACATCAATCATTTTGTTCTTTATTCTTTATGCATTTCAAACTCTTGGTTGTAAACAGTCCAAGTATACTCACAACTAGACTGCAATGATTGACTGCACTGCCTTATGGGTTCAGGAGTTTGAGTCAGATTTGGATTTTGGACAGTAAACTGAACCAAGACTCTGAGGGTCGAACCATATATGGAGCCAAAGTTTGTAGGGAAATGGTTATGACCAATAGAGTGTTAGGTTTCTTGTTTCCCATTTGCTTTTCCTAGAAGATAGAGGTGTCAAAACAAAGTCTCAATCAAAATGCTTGATTCACCTGAAACACTTTTTTGTCTAAAATTTATAAAATTTCTTTATAAATAATTAGTATATCAAATATAGTTATAAACTTGTATTTAATTAGCAGAGCTATACTTAGGTTTGCGGAGCATTTTCGACTGACTTGGTAGTTATACTTTTATAAAATGAAGTACTTTGGTAATTTAGTAATTTAATAGATTATGACAAATGATATTACAAATCATTTCACTAGAAAAGAGCTAGTTTGATAACTATACCTTTTTCTAAATGAGTTACTTTGGTAATTATATTTTTCGTAATGATCCAGATTGAAAGTGACCACCAAACCATGTATGTTGTTATTCTATGACATTATCCCTTTTCAAAAGTATTATAAATTATAAAATTTGAATAAACAAATAATGTAAGAGGGTGTTGCTACTTATCTTGTCGGTTGAGCCTTAGGCTATGTGTTATGGTATTGCCGCACCATCGGTGAATATGAAGACATGGAGCGGCGGCAGGTACGGCAACAAACCCCATTCACCTCGGTCCAGTTTTGAAGAACAACGGCAATCATCCGGCGCAGTTTAGGCAAATTTTGAGTAGAATCGAAGAAGTGCAGTGGGTTGATGGTGAGGTGGAGCAGATGCGAGTGCGGCAACACCGCCCCCTGCTTCGACGACATGCGGCAAGCACATCTTTACTACACATGTGCTGAGGGTATACCGAATGACCTTACCATAGAAAGAACTAAGCATGTAAACAAACCGAACGTTCAGTGAATTGTTCGGTGAGAAGTTCGTTTATGTTTATTTATTTAATAAATGAACGAGCATAGACAATTTTTTTGTTAATTAAACTAAATGAACGAACATGAACACTTGCCTTGTTTGTTCGTTTATGTCCTTTCATTTGTTTTTGTTAATAAATCATTCAGAGATTGTTTTATTATGAATCTCATACTAAACTCAACTCCGTATGCTTTAGATTTGTTTAGAGTTTGCCCAACCATAAAAAACTCAATCTGATTAAAGTTTGAATGACTAATTGACTACATAAAATATTTGAGCGCTAGACATTTAGGGTTTCTAATTTCTAAAATATTTATGTTAGGTTTATGTTTGTTCAATTATGTTCATTATATTCGTTTATGTTTGTTCATTTACGTTCATTTATTATGTTTGTTGATTTATATAAAGAAGACATGAACCGTAAAAATAACTTCTATCACTTTTATGTAAATTACTGTTTTTTTTAAGTATGTTTCTTTATTATTTTGTAAAATATTATCTTATTATTTGTATTAAAAAAAATAGTGGCAATGGACACTGTCCTTGCTGGCACTAGATAGGGCTGTGTTGGGATTGAAGAATAATGTGACGCTAAAGTGTCAGTGGAGGTCCTTAGGATGGTCTTGTATATATTTTATAGTAGTCGTACAGTACGTTGCCTGTCATGCAATACTGGTAATGATGGTTATGTAATATCCTACTAGGAATCCTTGCCTCGATGCGTATCTATAACCGACGTCCCCTAGAGGCCTAGATTATGATCTGGTCCATAGATGATGATCCGGTTGCGACCTCCCTCATCGCGTAAGCAATAAAAATACAATTTCAATAACCCGTGAGAAATTTAATAAGTAGTTTTTTTTTAATTTACTCGTTTTGAATCAGATAAACATATAACTCAAATTTTTATAGTTATTTCACTTTTATTTTTTGAGATGAAAGGATTTATTTTCCTAGCGAATGTAGGACCTAATGTGAATAAAGCAGTATGGTTGATGAGTTAATGGTTGATACAGAAATTCAACTACTTGTGTTTGTTGTGCCTTTGCCCATTAATTATGTTTTCAATTTTGTAGATGTGCATGTATGAAAGCTTTTCATGTCCTACTTTCTATTTGGTCTTATTTAGACTTCGGTTAGTACAATTATGCTACAAAAACTTGTACCTTGTGCACCGAGGCTTGTACTCTGCCCTACTTTCTTGCCTGCTAACTACCTTTTTTTTCTTTTTACTGAAATTTTAAACTGAACCGTTAACTATTGTTTCAGAGAACGACAAACTAAACCGGCCGGTTTAACGGTTCACTGTTTATTTTTATCAGTTTGTAGCAAAACTACAAAAACTGAACAACTTGCTTTGGTTTAAACGGTTCAGTCAGTAACGTTTTTTGAACCCTACAAAAACTGAGCGTAGGGTACCACAATTTATGCATTGGGTACAAGACGAGATTGGCTAGCACTACAACAGTATCACCCAATCCCGACGATTTTTTTTGACCCAATAGCGACGACTTATCGTCGGGATAGCTTATACCGACGATATGTCGTCGGTATTGCCTCTTACCAATAGCCAAGATTGTCGTCGGTATAGGTGTCGTCGGTATAGGTCAGCCTATACCGACGACTTGTCGTCGGTATAGGGTCTATTTAAATAATTCAAAAAGAAAACCTATACCGACGACATGTCGTCGGTATAGAGTCAAACCCTGTACGAACGACTTGTCTTCGGCATATGGTCAACCTATACCGACGACATATCGTCGGTATAGGTCTATCTATTTTTTTTTTATTTTTTTAACTTTTAATATTTTTCCAGAAATATTAAATTTCTAAAAACAAAAACCTGCAAATAATTAAATATAAACTATTCAAACATTCAAATCCGATAAAATCTAATATCCGAAACATAAAACAAACATACAAATTGTTCGACCCACAAACTTGTCCGACAAATCCAACATTCAAAACACACAAATTACCAAATTGTTTAAGACAAACACCACACCAACAACAAAGGCAAAGGCTCAACAACTCCAAGCTAGTTATCATCGCTACTAGTTCGACGCTCCCACATTCGACGCATTTGATCCATTTGTCATTGCATTTCAAGCATTTATTGATTATGCACACGACGTTCTTCCTCTAGTTGTTGATTTTGCAGTCGCTGTTCTTCCTCTCGTTGGGCTTCGCGTTGTTGTTTTTCTTGGAATTGTTGTTGAAGACTAGCTACACGCTGGTCAACGTCTTGCCAATGTGGTTGTGGAGGGGGAGTACCGAACACATCCGGTGTGGAATTACTCACCACACGACCAACACCCCGTATATGGCCACGCCGATGACCCAATGCACGCTCCATGCATGCAAACTCATCGACAACGGATGAGTCACCACCAGATTCAGCAGAGGATCTTGTATACTCCTCTTGGATTCGGTCCTGCATTAAACAATGTAATAAACAATCACTTGACTATTTTACTAAAATTCGACAGCATAACTGCTGTAAAATGGATAACCAACCTTTTAAACTATAAGTCATAGACGACCCAAATTCACAAATTACAATCAACCAACACTAATAACAACAAATACTATTAATACTAGCAAACATATTCAACAATTGGCCTCGAGTTGGATGTTCTAAGTCTACTAAAATGTGTTTGGGTCATTTTGACCCGTTTAAAGTTACAGTTGGATGTTCCAGGTATATTAAAGTGTGTTTGGGTCATTTTGACCCGTTTAAGTTAAAGTATTTTGTTTTAAATCTATAAAAGTGTGTTTGGGTCATTTTGACCCGTTAAAGTCAAACTTGGATGTTTTAACAACAAAATCATTTCACTTACATAATCTGTTGATGCTAACTCATTGGCCCAGCCCGTCCCTTCTTTATAATGGGTCGATCTGAACACGTCAATAGGGTTGGTCCCTTGTGAAAAACAAAAATAATATCACTAAGAATTAATAAGCATGTTTGTATAATAATAACAACTGTATTTCATACTTCCATGTGTCGGCGTTGGGCGTATGATTTGCTGCCATGGAAACTTGGGCAGCGTTGTTGTGCTCGGTTTTGTTTGTTCTTCTCCGAGCGGTTTCTGTAGCTCGCACTTAAAAACAACTCATTAATCAAAATATCCCAAGTTTCTTTATCAACATCTTGTGGTGGATTACTCCTCGCCGCCTCTAAATCATTGTATCCCCCATTCCCGTCGAAATGAACTTTCAACTCTCCTTTGCGGTCTTTATAAGCCCTCTGACACTCGGCGGTGATCCGAGTTCAACGCCTCGCCACTTGTCAGTGTTTCTCCAGAATTCCAGATTAAAATAATCCTACAAATGGAAAGTAATTAGAAAAAATCTAATAGTTATGAAATTGTAAGTAATTATAAAACATCTATACTTACTAGTAGAGTGGGATATAAGACCCGTTTCTTCTCATTTGAAACCTTGGCCCAGTTAGGATAATATGGCGGAACAACCTTTTCAACCTTCAAGGAGATAGCACGGATAAAATCAGAAGCGCTCGGACCCACGAACTTGTAGCCACCGGCATGAAGTTCAACATCAATGGGAAGAGGCTTCCTCCCATTTTCCTCAAATTTCTTATATAATTTAAGGTTTTTGCCTTTAGAACGCCTTTTTTGTGAGGCACTACCTACATTGACACATGAAAGTTAGGCAATTATAAAGACATCTATTAAACACTAACAAGTAACTTACCAACAGATCCACTCGCACAACCCGAGTCTAAGTTATACGGACCCCTATATCCACCGTCTCCACCATCACCACTGTGTGATTGCGCCGTTGTTGCCATTATTTCTACAACAAAAATAATTAGTAAGCACAAATAATTAATAATTAACAAAGACAAATATAAAGACATCTATTAAACATTAATACTACATTTTAACACTAATACTACATTTTAACATACATTCAATCAGAATCATCACTACAATAACGTGTGTTAACATCATCATCATCATCATCATCATCTTCTTCTTCTTCTTCTTCATCGTCATTTATTTCAACTTCCTCATCTGAATTGTATGCATCTTCTTCATCTTCTACATCATCATTAATAAAACTTTCATCGAGATCAATCGGGGCAACATGACTTGGGTCACCACCCTCATTTAAAGTTGTACGCATGAGCAAGTAGCCTAAGTCGACAACCAAGTTACCAAAAAATGATTGAGTTTCCCGTGTAATAGATTGACTGTCTGCATGGGGAATCGGGGCAACATGACTTGATTCACCACCTTCGCATTCGGTGTCAACAACCAAAGTATAATCATTTGATTGAGTGTCATGCAATATATCTATCTCATTAACAACACCAGGATGATCCCAAAGCTTCCGCTGGTGAACGCTCTCAACAACCCTCCATTGGCCAGTGGTTCGAGAAGGATCTCGAAGATAGAACACTTGTTTAGTCTGTGTGGCTAATATATATTGGACATCATCATACCATTTTTTGTCAACATACCATTCACGGCCGATGTCAATTATGATAGTATTGTTTTGCTTAATTAATCTTTTACCTCTCGTGTCGAACCATTTACAACGGAATAGTACAACCGAGTAACCATCAATGTAGTTCAACTCTATGATCTTCTCTAGTTGACCATAAAATGGAGTATCGTCTTCTCCTATTGTAACCACACCATTGTTCTGAGTAGTGCGTCGGGAATCACGATTTTGTACCACAAATCTAACACCATTGACTATGCAAGCAGTGTAAGAATATGCGTACAAGGGACCATGTGCCAATGCCCTTAATTCTTTATTATCGGGTGTAGAAGATGAAGATGGAAATACATTTGCTTCATATTTTAACCATGAAGAAAAATCGGTTTGCATATTGCGTTCAGGAAATTTAGATTCAAATTCACTGGTAGATGGACAAAATAAAATTTAAATTAGTGGAATTAAATTAAAATATAATAATAGTTTATCACTGGTAGATGAAAAAAAAAACTTACGATTTGTAGTCTTTGATTTCATCGCAGTTGTTCAACGCAAACCATTGTAATGATTTGTTGACATGTTCAGAGAGCGCCTTGATTTTCTTTTTCGATATTGGTCGACATTGTGAAGCCTATGCCTGGATGTTAGCTCACCTTAAATCTTTGATCTAAACCAAATTTCAACACAAATTAGTAATTAAAATGAGTATTTACCTTCACAAAGCTAGAAATTCAAGAAATGGTGAAATTCCTTCAAAACCTAACCAAAATAAACAAACAGAACTTCAAAATCTTGAAAAATTAGCTAAAATATGAAGCCCGGATGTTAGCTCACCTTAAATCCCGAGAGTTTGTGTGAAAGTTGCTCCCAAATAGCCCAAAAACGTTGAAATTGCCGGAGAGACAAAATTGGGGGAGTTTTGGAGGGTTTTGGCTGAAAATGAAGTTCTGCCGTCTGTTTTCCTATTTGTTCGCGCTGAACCCTATACCGACGACATGTCGTCGGTATAGGCCTGTTTGTCATCAGTGCAGGAGCCTATGCCGACGATATGTCGGTATAAGGTTCCCAGAAGGTTGACCAGTCATTAAAGGTTAAAAGCCTGTCCCGACGACATGTCGTCGGCATATGCTTTTCCAGAATTGTTTTTAATTTAAAATTTTTTTTTGATCGGCGAAAATTTAATAAATAAAAGAAAAACAAAAAAAAATCAAAATTAACCTATACCGACGACATGTCGTCGGTACAGGTTTTCACCAATAATTCATTGGGCGCCAGCTTTCCCTCCAATCTGCTTTAACTCTGTACCGACGACATGTCGTCGGTATAGGGTGTCCCAGTCAAAGTTTTGGTTGACGACAATTGTCGTCGGTATAGACGGCGTCAGCACATGGTCATTTCCCTGTAGTGTAATATCACAACAAAAAATTAAACTGATTTCAATTGAAATATTTGCACAACAAAACACATTGGAAAAGAAAGCTTATCAACACTCCAACCAAATGATACTTTCTTATAACTAAACACACACAAATGTACAACTCTTTATTGCTGTTGAATGTACAAGTGGTGTGAAGCACGCGGTGAATGTCCACGAGTTAACGAACTCATTGCCTTTGTTTCCGCTTGGAACTTCATAACCGGCATCATAGAGTCCAACCGGCACCGGTCTTTCGCGGTGGCGCTAACCGTAACCGCCGCCTTTTCACCACCACTCACCACCACATGATGTTCACCGGATACTCTCACCGATTTATGACTATTACACCCCGAAAGAATCCCGGTTCCTTTGATCATCCTCTCCATATCACCACCTTTAACATTCCTAGAGCTCATCATGTTATGATTTTTCGACATGTTCGAGTCTTCGTAATCGGATAATATCGAAAACCCTGCGACACTTGCGGTAACTACACTCCATGCAATGCTAGCCTCACTTGGTGCATACCCGTTTGGGAGAGTTGCATTGCTTGATCTCCCATTCGAAACTTGTCGTGCAAGAAACGAGTTATTCCCATTCGTCGAGAAGCTCTCGATCTCGAACAAATCCGAGCTTGCATCGCTTCCTGCATCGTTGTGTTCCCCGATAGTAATATCGATGTTTTCGGCCCGCGGAGTCACTCCATCCCAATTCAACATGGTTAACTTCCTCTCCAAGCTAAAAGACTTCTTCTCCTTCTCCAAAATAGGTGAACCAAAGGCCTCCATTGAGTTCCTTCTTGTTTTAACATGAATAATATCACTTTCTTCTTGTTTTGGTACTTCGGTTTTGACCACCGGGCGAACGTTGATCACCGGGAAAGAAAAACAGTCTTCCTTTTTGTTTTCTTCAACGAAACCGACAACTTTTACTGAAGCTGGCGATTTCATAGGTTCTTTTACAAGAACTTTGTTTTCTGTTATTTTAACAGACTTGTTATCGTTGCAGTTGCAACCAAGGGAGATAAATAAGCTCTTTACAGTGCTTGTTTTCTCCCTTTTATACGGATGACTCATCCGACTACCACCGTTAGCCAATAAACCGCTTCGGCTATTCCAACTCGCTTCAGAGCGAACACTTGGAGTCACGGATCCAGTTTTCGGTTTAGGAGGTTTGGGCTCTTCATCTTTTTCTTGTAGGTCCTTGAGATGATAACTTGGAGGCTTGATCATGGAGTGAGGAGTTCTTGGAGCTTGTTCATCCATGGCTCCTTTGAAGTACTTTTCGGCTCCAAATATCCCTATTTCGCCATCTTCTACCTTCTTTTTTGAACCGATATGCGACGGGTGTGTAAGTTTGAGAACCATAGTGCTGTTCTCATTCAAGTAAGACGAGAACGATGCATCGTTGTGATCAACATTGTTTCCGAACAAAGAAACCCTTTTATCCGAGGTGATCATGTTACTTTTTGTGTAACACAATGTTATAAACAAGTAAACAACTAACACCCACCAATAAAAAACCTTTTTACAAGAATCTTTGATCAAAACAGCATTTGATGGAGAAGAAATGGACAACAAAGATTCTTTTTCTTATTTTGTTGCAAGAATTGATGAACAATGAAGTGGTTGTGAGTATAATATTAGTGGTTATGGAGTAGAAGTATGGGGGTTATGAAGGTTTGAGGAGTTGGAAAAGTGGGTTTGGAGTATGGGTGTGATGAAGATGAGGGGGCCATTTGTTGTATAAATAGGGAGAGTTATGGAGATGGATTGAGTAATTGAGTTGGTAAAGAAGCCAAGTGCATGTGCATATGCTTCTTATACTTTTCACCCTTTTGGCACTTTGTCCCCTTAAAAATATTACTTTATTTCTTTTAGAAAACCTTCTTAGTCTCATCATCTTTTCCATTTTTCAAATAAAAATCAAGTAATAAATGCTTAAAATCCAAAACACACCTCTTGAGATTATGATAAACTTATTGTTTTCATTTCAAATCTACACTTACATGTTGTCTAATGGATTTGATTACTAAGTACCATCTAATAATTGGTGTGCTTCTCAAATAAATGTGACTTTATCGAAGTCAGTAGTATGGCTTCGATCTTTAAACTTTTAACTATATTGTTTCGTAGATAGAAAGATATGTGGCCATGAAAGACGAAGGAAGCTGGAACGTGAACACGTGTCTATCATTGAATTCACCATCTTTTTATTTATCCAACCTTTCATTTTCATGTCTTCATATGCTGACAAAGCCTTAAAATCCAAAAAGACATTGAGTTAACTAGAAGTTTGGAGTTCGTATACCTATCGCTCTATCGGGTGTATATAGTTTTTTGTTTCTTAAAAAGTTCGAGTCTATACATAACGTTCTAACGGGTATAATTTTATTCTGTTATTACATGTATTCTTTTGATTTGTTAGTGACATGATCACGTGTCTTAAATCCTTTATAGTCAAAGTGTATAGATTATATATGCAAGAATTATGCTATCACAATCCATACTACACGTAATAGAAGTTGTTCAGCATTTTGATTCGTGTATTCAATTATAAAATAAACTAATATGTTTCGCACTTTAGATCATTCATCACGAGAAGGAGTTCTTTCAATACGAGCAATAAAATAAAAATTATATGGTACGTGTACAACCACACGCCTCTAGTTGTTATTATTACAGGGAAAGTGGTTGTTTTTACTAAAATAAATAGTAATAACGCTGCTCTCATTATTAATAGAAAATAACCAAGTATAATACCGTGTATAAAATGAAATTAAATGATTCAAACTAATGTCTTCATCGGGTAGAGTCTTCGATTTTCTTCTTGAGTGCAACAATTGAACAAGCTAAAAGACGTTAGCATTGGTTGAGGTTTCTTGTTCAACATAGGTTCTTTAAAACAAATTTCAAGTCTCTCATAAGATAATCCATTTGTCTCCCACTATAAAACAACTGGAACGGTTGCACTACCGGAGAAGACTCACGAACCCGAGATAGCACTGACCCTTTTGGCGTTTTCGAGTTTGTGGGAAAGATGAAGAAGACGTGTGAAACAAATTAGACACCGTTCCTCTCTAATTTACTAAAAAAAGATTCTTTTATGTGAGTATGTTATGGGGTTTCTCTACATAAAAATTGAACCCAAAGATCCACTTTAGTGCTCACACAAATAAGAAGAAATCGCCATGGAAATTAATATTGTGATAAACTAAATTAATTGCACATGAATTGGATTTAAATGGATAATCAAAACTGTCATTTTAATTAATGACAATTTTTGTAACTACTCATTACTATCTGAGCAGTGGGTACTGGAAATACATGGTGACGCACTAACACTCACACTCATTAGTGGCAACTAAGTTGTAGCTCGTGATTCGGGCCACATTAGACCTACAGTGGCACTGAGCCGCGGCTCAAAAGTAGTCCGACCATGTCTAGACTAGTCGGGGCGTGCCAACCGCACTAGTCGTGCGCCCAGATTACACTACTAGAAAGCATGTATATTTTCTACAAACTTTTCCAACAACTTACCAACAAAAGTAATTTCCCACAAGTTTGTGACAACTTTCCGACAAAACAAAAACAAAAAAATAACCACAAGATTTCCTACAATTTTCCGACAAATTTATTAAGTAAATTAACTTATTTATTTAATATAATCGTCGGAATATTTTCGAAAATTACAGACGAAAGGCTTTTGTCGCTAATTCGCCGGAAAATACATTTCCTACGGAGTTTTTTCCAACAAACACTTTTTTGTCGGAAACTTGTCGCTGACGGCCAATTCCGATAAATTTCCCACGAAACTGTTGTCGGAATTTTATCATTTTTTTAGTAGTGTTGGCACACCAGCCAAGGCATGCCAACCAAACCTTCTCGGGCCACACCACAAAAGTGGACCAGTAGGTGACTTACGCCGCACACATTGTGCCTCCGTACTAGACTAGCCTCACCAATCGCTCGACTTGGGTTATGCTAGACATATTTCGAGCCAAGCCAGGCACCCTTGGACCGTGTGACTAACCTGTCTGAACCATCCGTGGCCCACTTTAAAAACATAAAAGCGGCTCTCAAGTGTGCAAAGTGCAAAGTATACCGCATTGCACCCACGCCAGACGCATGCGTATGCGATTTACCACCCTATAGGCCCCCACTTGTGTTTTCTTCTAAGGGAGGTGGGAGTCGTGAGAGGGTGGGTACAAGGCGGGTACAACGGGTACCACTCCCACTCCCAGCGGGAAAGATTGCAAGTTTTGGAACCCGCCGAAAGAAAGGGGAGAAAGCGGCTAAGTTTGCGGGTAAATAGCAGATATCATCCCCACCATGAAGGGTAGTTTGGGAGGGTAGTTTGTCAAAATGAGTTGACATATCCTTATTGGTGGGTTTAAGATGAGTAGATTGAAGTGGGAGGGTACCACTCCCACCTCCCTAAGGGAAACAATTTCTAAGGAGGGTTCCTCCTTATACACTACAAGTTTTGTCTATCAACAAATTCCATTCATTTTCTTTCAATTTCGTCGCTTTGGTTATTTCAGCTTTAAGAATTGATATTTCATTAATATTAACTCTGTCTTGAACACGGTTTGATTAATTACGAAACTATCACATGGTAGAACACAAACACAATAAATAATAATTACATTTAACAATGTATAAATATAATTATTACTTTATTTGTAATCGAGATAGCTTAGTTATATTATTCGATAAAACAACACATATAAGATAAATGATAGCATGGTCCATACATACCGACGGCTTGTATATCAATTCTAATGTCATATCTACTCGTTGGCAATGAGGAAAGTCACAAATATTCCATATAATTTCATCAAAATTATATGACATTTTCATCAATCTTGTCATTGCTAGACAGATGTTACTGTTGAGTTGAAAAGAAATTGCTTCATGTTTGAATCTAATCACATTTCATTTGTGGTGAGTATTGATCAACCTTTTGGCATCATGAATAAGGAGCACAAAGGGTGTTTTCTTTAAATAAATTATCATTTCATAATTAGGTATGAGGGGTAGTTTCACTATTTACAAATAGTGATATCAACAATAAATTTCATTCCATAAGATTTTAAAAGATATTCCTACCTTTTCTAGTTGTATGAATCGTAAAATCAAGTATAGTTATTGTCGTTGCATGTATTATCTTCTTTAACTTTATATAATCTATTATCATTTCGAGAAAGTTTATCAACTAAATATCAGGATTCCTGTTTTTTAACTTTTTAGATTTTTTAAATTCGTATGCTTTTGCATTTTATATGTAACGAGTGATGGAACCAAAGCTTATCAATCAAGTGTCATTACAAAGGTATCTTCTCTACCGACACAATTAGAGGGTCCAATGTTTTAATTTCTACTTTAATGACGAAGGTTTGAAAATTATCAAGAAAAGATTTGGATTATCCAAGACCATTTGGGGGTAATACCACCATAGTGAACATCTTCCTTTTTAAGGAAAAAAACATTTTATTGTTGATTTTGAGTTTTGATAACCAACTTAGAAGTTATATAACTAAGTTTAATTTGCCATTTTGATGTATTTTGGTTGATTTGTTGTGTAAGAAAATAGGATTTGTTGTTAGTTGCTTATTACTACTATACTATACTGAAATACATATATGTTTTGGAAATTGAATCTATGTCAATAATTTTTCATATTTTATGTGATCTTGTAGGATGTGTGAGATTTGGTGCACACTAACTTGCTTGATTTACTTGATAAATTAGGATCAATCGTTCCCAGATATATAAATAGTTACGTAGACAAATTCTGAAGGAAAAGATGTAACATCCCGAAAATATTAGCAACGAATATATAAATAAAACGGATCGAGATGGAACAAAAAAGAAGGAAAATAAAAGAAAACGGGCCTTGGGCCGAATTGAGAGGGGGGGGGGGGGCTACAAGCCCTAGCCGACCCACACCACTTCCTCATTCCATCTGCACTTTGCAAATTCACAGAGAGAGAGAGAGAGAGGGAGGGAGGGAGGGAGGGAGGGAGGGAGGGAGAGGTGAGTTTTGGATCAAGATCGATTCCTCCATCATCCACGTGAAGACTCTCCAAGGAATTTCGTCGATAAGAGGTAATAAAGAACCCACATATGAGTTTTTTTGTATTTTATTGGTATTTGAATGATGTTGATTAGGGGTGAGCAAGTTGTGGTTTTGGACCCTCAGAACCGTGAACCGGACTCGAAACCTCAAGGACCCGAAACACATATGCTTATAAGGTTCAGTTCGTGGTTTCCAATTTCATAAATAAAAGGGTATTTGGTTCTAGAGGGTTGGGTTGGTTCCAACCCTTTGAACAGTTAAAGGTGAGCAAGATGTGGTTCTAGACCTTCAGAACCATGACCCGGATTCAAAACCTCAAGGACCCGAACCACATAGGCTTATAAGGTTCGGTTCGTGGTTCCCAGTTTCATCAATAAAAGGGTATTCGGTTCTCGAGGGTCCGGTCGGTTCCGACCCTTTACACAACCCTAATTTTGATAAAAAAGATTGAATTTTTACGTATGAAACGCGAAGCCGAGCTTAGATTTAGCTTCATGATTGAAAGTAGAACGTTTTGGATGTAAAAGTAGCGAGCTTGAATGGTTTGAGCGTGGGCCGACGTCTCCATGCAGAAACCCTAAGTTTCTGCCGGAGAAGACGATCAAGTGGCGAAACTGATCTTAAGGCGAAACCGTCTAGTGTCTTCTAGTTCAGAGGAAGCGAAATTAATATAGTTTCGCATGAGATATAGTTTCGCTGGAAGCCTAGTTTCGCTTAGATTATGGAAGTGAAACTAATTTAGTTTCGTTGTGAGTTAAAAGAAATAAAGAGCATAGTTTCGCTCAGAATCATAGAGTGAAGCTAGTCTTAGTTTCGCTCACATCAGAATAACATTTAGAACTGGTTTAGTTTGACTATCACTTCAAATTTTTGAACGACATCAGTGGGCAGTTGATACCACGTTTACACTAACTTATCAAGTGAGTCAAGAATCTCTATTTTTACTGTTTTAGGGTGGTGTGCATACTTAAGTAACGGACGTTTATAATAAATTTATTTTTATTACTTAAACGTAAATGGTAAGAAGGGAAAGGTTTACTTTATAATACGTTTTGTAAGCATTAAATGATTAACGAATGAGTTAATCTAACTATATGTTTTATAAGCTAAAGAGAACGAAAAGAGATAAGTCGATATGTTGTGTTGCCTATATCCGACTATGGTTACACCGAAGCAAGTCTTGAGGTAGTGACATAGTCTTAGTGACTGGTACTACCCAAAGCCTATGGCAGTGTCATTGCATGAGTTGCATGCCTGCTATATGAATAACGGGCACAATGCTCGACAGGGAACTGTAATCTGGATGTTGCAGTTGGTTAACAAGGGTAATGACAGTTACCCGTTGATGACAGCCTCCAAAAGAAAGAATGACTTTCTTGGAAGTCGAGTGAGTTTGGTCTTTAGACGTTGAGCCTTAGTAGGGACTCTCACCAAAAGAAAGAGATCCTTCGTGGATGTAATTTGTGGACTAAAAAGTAATGTCCATTGTGGACTGTAATGAATGAAAGTAAAGAACGAATGTGTCCTCCGTGTACTTATTAATGAAAATGAATGACATAATTAAGTAACGAAGCAAGAAATTGCTAAGCAATAATTTACATGTCGTATTATAATATAAACGAAAGTATGTTTTCATTAAATGAGTTTTATATGAATAACATGAGAAAAAAATGTTACTTATTAAATGTTTTGAAAATTTGAACTCACCAGCGTTAGCTGATTATTTTAGTATGCACATCAGGTAATAAAGGAACAACATTTTTGAGGTTAAGATAGCTTGGAAGGAATGGCTGGATGGCTGCTATTGAGCAAGACTAACATCCCCATTATCTAGTTTTATGGATGTTAAACAATATTAGTTGAAAGATTTAATTGACTCTGAATTGTAATAAATTTCCGCTGTTAGTTTTAATGTTTATTCAAAGTTTAAGAACTATGTTTATGTTTATGTGTGACAACTATGAGACGTATCCGGTTTAGGTCCTTTCAAAAGAACAGAAGTAAAACACACTTTCATTGCATTTAAAATGACATGGATACATGGGTATTTATAAGGGGTGAAGGGGCGTCATTTCCCTTGGTTAACCGACACAATGGTTCGATAGTGTGACGGTGGTAACTACCACTACTTAGGTTTAAGGTTAAATAAAATCAAAAATCAATTCATCATTCTAGGAGGTATAAGCCTCTCATTATTCATTTGTTCTAACATTTCAAATTTAAATTAATCTTTTATATGTTATAACTTTTATTATAAATTTTGGTTATTAAAACACTAATCTTGTTAGGGGTGAGCAAAAAACCGAAATAACCGAACCAAAACCGAATTAACCAAAAAACCGACCCAAACTAAAACCGACGGTTTTGGTTTTGTATTTTTTGAAAACCAAAAATTACGGTTTGGTTTCGTTTTTGTATATTTTGAAAACCGAAAAAACCGAACCGAACCGAACTGAACTGAACATATACTTTAATTATATATTGTGTGCATTCACGTTTCATAATATATAGTATATTATGTTGTTTGCTTGTATGCTAAAAATGAATACATATTTGTGTATCACGTATTTGCATTAATAGTAGGTTATTATTTATATTTATTGAATTTATAGATTATAATGTTTATTTTTTATGTTGAGTATTTTTTAAGAAACTAATAAATTTTGTAGTTCAAAATATTTAGTCACAAATGTGTGATATTCATTAGTTAATAAAAAAAATTAAGCCCAAAATTTCAAACTTATATTCATTATTTTGGGCTATTTTTCTTTTACCCTAAAAAATTAAAACCCAATTGGTATTAAAACCGAAACCAAAAACTGAAACCGAACGGTTTTAAAAAACCCAAAACCAAACTTTTGGTTTTACCATAAAACCGACCAAAACAAACCCATGCACACCTCTAAATCTTGTCTTAAAAGACAGGATTTTTGTTTATTCGGGTGGTCAATGGTTTTGCTAATGAAGTGAGAGTTTGCAGTCATGATTGTCTGATTCTGTGATTAGTTATCTATATATGGGAGAGCATACTCAACCTTGCTTGAGTGCTTCAGTTCTCTACTACTCCTACCTTTCAAGTTATGGTCTTTTCTTTTTTCAATTTTTATATTTATTATTTCAATAATGTTGAAAATATATGTGAAATTTGACTCTTGATTAAAACATGAAACTTGATTAACATTTATTGTAAAACTTTAGTGAGTTTAATTGTTTTTGTTTGGAACTTTAGTAATAAAAAAAGCACAACCCAAAAGTTCTAACGTTGAGTTTGTAGAAGTCCAAGCACCGAAAAAAGTGACTTTAGTGGAAAAACAATCTTGGCTCGACCACTATTGATTGTTATTCTTTGTAGTCATCCATGATATTTTTATAAAAGCATCGGGACGAAAGTGAAATTGAAAATAGAAAAATCAAAACTGCAAATATGCTAAACAATGACTTAAAGGTTCGACGGTTTTAATGGGTGGTTTCAATATTGACTTCTTTTCTTTTCTTATAATGATGGTTCGTATTGGTCCTCACACTACTAAAAAAACGTGTATCATTGACGACTTATTCCGTCGGTTATCCTTCAGAAGAAATTTTATCGACAAACTTATGTCGGTAGCCGTTTACCGATGAACTTCTGTCGGTAGCCGTTTACCGATGAACTCCTGTCTGTAAATGTTTGTAGTAGAAATGGAGATGGGTAATCCAATCTGTAACATACTTTCGACGGAGTTTATTTAGGGAACAGTGGCAGACAATATTACCAATGGATCACCTACACTTTGTATTAAGTCATCCAACTTGAAAGTTACCGATGAATTGCAAACATAATTTTACCGAGAGATCACCGGGGGCGTTTTTACTAAAGATTATTTTAGAGTTTATAGAAGACTATTGTCGTCACAAGCTAGCCCACACTAACAAACCATTGAAAAGTCTGGGCGGGAATCCAATAAAAAATCTTATCCTAAAAGATAGTGATTGATTACCGACGAACTATCCGTCAGCAATCAGTTCCCTCCAAAAGACGAAGAAATGAAAAGATTCATGAGCTATGTTCCCTTGGTAAACACTCGGTATTTGTCGGTAAAACGGATTGCACAACTTACCGTCGTTAAGTTGTCGGTATTCATCAGTATATTTATTAATTTAAAAAAGAAAAGTTGCTAGATCCCGTCGATAGTCCGTCAGTGATACCGACGAGATCTAGCAACTTTCCTTTTCTTTAGTGTAGGTCCAGATTTCAATCGGAAATCACTCAATCGATCGATTACACACACATACAAGCGGAATGTGTGTGTATGGTGGTGAAACAGAGGAGAGAAAGAGAAATGGTGATAATAAACATGCTCAATACACAAGAATCAACACCATATGATGTGAAAATGCAAGAACAAACAGTGTAAAACAACTGTAAATGTATTGTTTCAAGAACAATATGAAAGAGAGAATTTTAGGGTTACAACCGCTTATCCACACCCTAAACATTCTCAAACTAGGCTATTTATAGTAAGTTGACAGACATCGAAACTATGCTCACCGAAACTATTAGTTTCAGTTGAGCATTTACAAGTAAAAGAACAACCTGTCGAAACTATACTATCTATCGAAACTACTAGTTTCGATTGAACAAACCTCAACCCAGACTTAGACAAAACAAAGCAGTAAATTACATTAAATGAAATTACATGAAAGTAAACTAAACTAAACATTGTTCAAAATACATTGATGTTATCAACTTACAAAATACTAGACTCTACAATCTCCCCCTAAGCTGTTGCACCAATGTCTTCAGCTCTTCTTAAGCAACCGGTCCTTCATTTGTCCTGGGGATGAAGGGCTTCATATGAGTGGTGACAACCCTTTGATATGCCTTTGCATCACCCTCATCATCTTCATTGTAGACCTGAATATGATTTGTGAAAAGTAGTTCAAGGTCTTCAGGTTGGAATTTCAATAGCTCCATTGGCTCAAAAATCACCAAGTCTTCCTTGCCTTCACACTCAATAACAACACTACCGATGTTGGGATTGTAGTACCATCTCTTAAAGTTCTGGAGTTGAACAGGCACCATCTTCGGCAAAGTAATGGTTTTGACAATATGTGTCGGTTTGTACCTCAGAAAGACATAGGGCCTGTTGGTTTTGGGGTGAATTCTTGTCTTGGATAGCCTTCTTTTAGTAGGAGTGGGTTTCATACCTTTAAAATCATTCCATGTTTGGGTATAAAGGTAGTGTTCAAAGTCTGTGGCTAGCATGACTTTGCCTGGATTTTGAAGGGGAAGCTTTGCTAAGGCTCTGAGGTCATAGGTCGGGAGGGAATTGAAGTCAGTCATGTTTTCAAAGTGTTATACTCCACCCTTGTACCTCCTTACAATGAATAGCCTTCTTTCAGCATCATATTTCCAACCAATAGGTGGCCTCTTCAGCTCTTGGTACTCTGCGAACCACTCATATTGCTTGGGAGCCTCCTCTTTAACTATCTTCCCCAACCAAGGCTTCTTTGGGTTAGGATAGTTGGGATCAGGTGTTTGTTGGACAGGTACATTTGGGTTTGATTGAGTTGGAGTTGATTTAGTTGGAGTGGATTCAGTTTGAACGACAGGTTTACCAATTCAACTTCAACATTTGTCTCTTCAGCATCATCTTTAGAGAGAGCCTGAATCTCATCTCCCTCTTCTATGAAGTACCTGACCTTTTCACTCTGCAGGTCTTTAGTGGGTAAAATCTCTGGATACTGATCATTGAAACCGAAGTTGTCAATCTCATCCAGAAGAGCATTGAGCTCATGATCTGAGCCAATCTCTTCTTCATCTAGGACCACCACTTCAATATCTGTTTCAGTTCCTTTCCCACGCTCACTAGTTGCTCTCCTTTCACTAGCAGAAGGGAGATCAATGTCACACCCCAACCGACGGCGGTATACGTCGGGGTGGGACATGTAGACTGTTCAAAAGCTCAAGGTTTACTAAAGTTGAAATATTTAAACAACCAAATTCATATCATAGATAAACATCAATCCAACAATACAAAGAAAAATAGAGAATACATAAATAGTTTCTTTAAATTATATTCTAGGTCCTCGGTCCTAAGTGAAGCAACTTGTACTTATTCTCAAGCATTAGTACATGAAACATGATGAAAACAAGGTCAACTAAAAAGTTGGTGAGCATACATAGGTTTTGACACACAACCAAGTTTAAAGTGTTTTATACAATTCATACGATACCCGTGTATAAGGCATTTATGGAGAATCTATAGTTAAACTAAGTGTGTACAATCAAACTTTGTGATTGAGGCATAACACGCAGGTTACCCTAATGTAAAGTCGGTAACAAACACCTTAACCGGGTGGGTTTGTCAGACATAATAGATCTACTAATGTTCACAGTTGGCTTGTACGGAGTTAATGATTGTACTAACGTCATGTATATGTAGTCTTAACTCATAGTATTCAAGCATAAATCACATAACACATAATAGCATATTATTGAATTGTATTTAAGTCTATGCAAAAAGTTTCAAAGAGTAAATCATGTTTCACCCCAAAAGTACAAAATGAAAAGGGACTATGTAAACTCACTTGTATATGTTGTGTGGATAACACGAGCAAGTATGAAACACAAGTGATTTTCAATTCACAAGTTAACCTAGTGTAGGAAGCATAATCTTAGATTAGTAATGTGCACAAGTCTAAGGATATGTCTAATGTTCATCGGGTCTTGTTAGGTGTGATTTTGTATGAAGTTTGTGTTATTTTATGTAGGAAAGTATAAATTGTCAAAAGTTTGGTGTAACTTTGGGAGTTCAAAATGTGTATGGAAATATTATATGTCTTTAGGGTTAATGATTAAATAAATAAAACTCTTTCTATTTATTCAATTAAAATAATAATTATTTTTAAAGTAATATGATTTTTACAAAATATTGAATGAATATATCGCTTTATTTATTTATGACAAAATGTCAAAATCGTGTTAACATGGGTTTAAGGAAAACCCTAGATACATTGTAATAATGATAACTTTATTTATTATAAAAATAAATAACGGATATAATGTATATATGTGTGTGTATATATATATATATATATTTAGAAAAGGGTATTGTTCAAATGTATATATGTATATATGGGATTAATGATTTACAAAAATACATATTTTATAACATATATATTTATGAATTAGAAAATTAATTATTTTGATTAATTACTTAAAAGTATATTTTAAATAATTAAAGATGAGAGTTTTAAACAACTAAATTTGTAATAATTTATATTTTATGTTAAAAACCTCAAAATTTTATTATATTATAGTCTAAATGAGGTATAGGTTATAAAAATAATTTTTATAAAAAGTTCGGGTGGTTTAAACTGTCTAAAAAAACACACCACCCGGCTCAAACCCGGGTGGTTTCTGTGTGAGACATCCGGCGCAACCACTGGACCAAGGAACTATATCTGATTTAAACTCAATCGGATTTCTATTTAATTTTATGTTTACAGGGGGCCGGATCTGGTAAAAGGGGCCACGCAAAAAGGCCGGTTTGTGTGGGTTTCGAACCCACGCCCTCTGGTCCGACGGCGCAATGTCTTAACCGGTCGGACTAGATGGTTTCGCTGGTAGATAGAGATGTTTTAAGAATTAAATACGTTAAAAACTCGGATTCATAAAATCCCAAATTATACCGAATGAACTGATCTTGATTTCAAATTGCAATTGAGTTTGATGCCCTCTGTCATATGAAATTGACAGAGGGATTTCGATCTTTTCATGAAAACGATTCAAACGACACTAACCTTAACCGAAGTGATCGACTATTGAAGGCCGTCGGCTACTGGTTCAGTCACGAAAATCTTGATTCCCGATCGGTTGACAGATGTGAAATGCGGCGGAATTGAGGGTCGGGAGAGGTTATGCGAGCTTGAGCGAAGGTGTAGGAATGAGTAGAGGGTTTGATTTTGTTTTAAAGACCTCAATTCGATTCGAGTTTGCGTATGATGAAGGCAACTGTGATTACGCGTCAATTGGGTTAATTGGAGATGAATTAGGTCATGTAGTAGGTCTAGATACATGCACAATCAATCTTAGCATGATTTCCGGGATTGGGACGCGTTTAATTTATCGAATTGAAACCGAAGTGATTCGGCTTTGACTCCACAAGTCAATTGGTTTAAATTTTGAATTCGACCGCGTGATAAATGGAATTGGGCTGTTACTTGGGTCAGGATATGGCCGATTTATGATTTCGTGCGTAATGGGAGTTTATAACAACTGATTTATCGATTTCATATGTTGGATTTTATTGATTTGGGCCTATTTGACTTTTGAGGGGTCAAACTTGCACGATTTTGAGACTCGTCACGGGTTTGGATCGAATTGAATCCTTAGATGAGCCTGGATATGGTCTATACTCAATTTCACATGGATTAGCAACCCGATTTGATTAAGTTTGACCTTGAATGCAAGGTTTTTGGCCCATTTGACTTTGGAAAGTCAATTTCGGTCAAATTAAGTCAATTAAGATTTGGGTTGGTTAAAACTTGATGGATAGGTAAAGAGGTCTAGGTCAAAGGTTCATTTGCAAGAGAGGGTTCAACATTTTTGGTTCAAACTAGCTTCACTTTGATTTATGAATACTTTTATACATAAAAATATGTGTACAAATATACGTTTTAGAATAAAATGGGTTTCATAAATGATTCTATGTTTAAACATTGTGTATATATTTGTATAAAAGTGTTTACATAAAATCACACATTGTTTTGATAGCATGGTTCTAGAATTTTAAACGTTGTTCATTGCATGAGAAAATCAGAAATGTTACAATCAAACTCTTGTTCTTCAACCTTGACTTCCACAGTGTCCTTTGTCTTGGTAGCAGGGTCAGAGTAGATAGTCATGGAAGACTCAGGGTTTGTGACAAAGGCAGGGGAAGAAGGTCCACCACCAGAATTGGTCTCCCCCAGAACTACAGAAGTGGTTGCTTGATGTTGAGGCTTAATAAGGGATGCGTTGAGTTGCTCAACAGTTTCAACTAATTCCTTGAAGTCTTGCTGTTGTTGAGAAATTAACTTTTGTTGGTTTCCAGCAGAGTTTGTTGGACTTCAAGTTGGGTATGTAACCCCCCAACCTCCATCTTTAGCTCCTTGACTTCCTCCTTGCATTCATCCAACTCAGTCTTTAACCCTTCTATAATTTTATCTTTCTCTTGGATATGATCTTGTAACTTCTTCACTTCCAAAATCAAGGTCTTCACTCTTGGCACCGAGGATGTTAGTTCATGAGCAGGGTATGTAGGTGGTGTAGGAATGGGTACATGAGGTGGAGATGGTGGTGGTGTAGGTTAAGGAGTGGGTTGAGGTGTTGGATGAGGTGTTGGATGCTCTGTCATAGTGAAAAGAGAGTCAGATGATGATGATAACTCCTCAAGACCAGTCTTTCTCTTCTTAGCTCTTGGCTCCTCCAGCTCATAATCCGAACCAGAGTCGGCTTGTCTTTTGGAGGAGGATGCAGGATGTTCAATTTGTGCATCTGAATCTGACTTGTTGTAGTCTGAACCATCCTTATAGAAACTACTTAGTTTCGGGTGAAGACACTTCAATCAAAACAACAAGTTTCGATCCAAACACATATAATTTTAAACCATCAACCGAAACTAAGTAGTTTCGGGTAAAGAAATTTAGTCACAATTTCTCAGTCTTGGGCACATTTGGGCATCGAAACAACTAGTTTCGATCGAAAACTGTTCAAATTTTGAAAATATCTTCTAAAACACCCTTTTTTATCAAAACTACTAGTTTTGGATGCCTAATCCCTGAACAGATAATCAGACTCAAAACATAAAGAAAAGACCTTGAACAAACTTATATACAGATCAAAAACTTAATTGAAATGGTCAAAAACTAAGTAAAAGATGAGAAATAAGAGTATGGGTTTCGAAACTCCTTCTTACCGATGAAGTGAAATCAAATTTGCAAATATATACAATAGACATATGAGATATTGATAATGGCAAGATAATAATCAAGAATTAAGCACAAAGCGACCAAAATAATGAAGATTCAGTCGTAAAAACTGATAGCGTGTGATAAGTATATAAAAATATAAATAAATGTATTTTTAAGATAATTGATTTCACAAGATCAAGTTTTAAATTTATAAATTAAAATGATAATTACGTTAACTTAAAACACACACAATAGGCAAGTGTACCTATCACAGCGTAATATAGTCTAAATAAGAACAAAGTATTGATCCAATGGACACGGTCGAGCTCCAATACTCAACTTTTGTTATCGTTTAACCAGATTAATTAGTAAGTGGGTTTTGTGTGCTTGTGAAACAAAAAATTAAATGACGGTAAAGTAAATAACATAAAAGTAAAAATGTGCGTTAAGTATGTAACAGAAATGTAACTAGCAGAATAGTAAATAGCAGAAAAGTAAATAAGACGAAAATGATCAGATTACGAAATGTATTGCTTTAAGGCCCCAAACCCGGGAACCCGACACGTTGGCATACACTAAGCACAATAGTAAATGACGTCAAATTGTCTCAATAAATGCATCGGAAATTAAACAGTCAACGACCCAAATCTTAATCATAATCCAAACAAGTAACAATATCTAAATCATTCAACATCACAACGGAAACTAAATGTCATCACAACTATCTTGGTAACCAAACGCCATCCAGAAGTCGCCGACTCACACTTTATCCTTACCTGAAATACATGCTAAAAAGTCAGCTACGCTGAGTGAGTTCTATAGTACTTCGTTCGAGGATATTAAATTCCGAACCTTTATTAAAAACGATTTACATCACAAAGGTTTTCTCTTTTCTTTACCGATTAATCAATTATATATTTTATCGACATACACGAAATCACGTCGACTGGTCTAAAGACTCGTACGATCATGACACGTTGACCGATCATCGTCAGTCATAACACTCACCGACCAACACCGACTTACTATCACGCTTAAGCAACCCATTTCATCCGACTAAGGTCAGACTCAATTCCCGTCGACTAGAGTCGACTCGATAACAATTAATCTCATAATATCAAAGCACCGCATTAAATAACTCGACACCAAATCCTACGCATACAATTATACTCTCATTTCATAACACAATTATCAACGTCAAAACCCTTATCATTCCGTGCCCTTACTATATGGCATGTTGCATGTATTCGAGCCCAAAACTACAAACATTTAAACGTGGGCGATAGAAACTCACCTTTGCTTGATACGCCTCGATCTCTAGAACCCGCTAACGTCTCGTTCTCGCTCTTTGATCTCGCACCTATATTACACACAATTCACGAGTCTATAATCATGTCTCAACGTTCGTCCTCTCGATCACTCACTCAACCGACCCGGGACTTAACACCCGCGCACGCACGTCGCCATGCATGGTGTTGCATGTAATGCATGCACACCCGAACCGACCCCGACTCGTTACTCGCCCGTGGCCGGCTCGGTAATGCCACCTTCCGGCTCCTATTGTTGCAGCCGTGCCCGTCCGGAACCACCACTACCCGACGCCGCCTCATTCCGAGCTTCCACATCCCCGCAAACCTCTGGCGAGCCCCTCTTCGCTGCTGTAGCGACCGGCCAGCACCACCTCCGACCTCCACGCCTCGTCCCGAGCCCACCCGCAGTTCCCGCGTCCTTCGGACACCGCTGCTACAGGTCCACCACTCTGCCGTCGCGTCGTCCTTGTCCCCACCGACCTATCACGACCATCACCGCGTCACCCTAGTCCCTGTCGGCTTCTCCCTCGACCTCGCTACGCATGCCGGCCACCTCAAAAGGGTTCGGTAGAACACCCCAACAGTCCCGCAACCCATAAACAACAATCATACGGATAGAATGAAATGATTATACCTTTCAATCGGAAGACTCGTGCTTGCCGAATCACCGATCGTCCTCGTATTTTATAAGTACTCGAGTTTTAACGAAACCCTAACGCCACAACCACGTAAATAACGATCCGATAACCACGCGTGTGAATCGAGAGAGTAAAGAATGCGAGTTCTTACCTCGAATCGCCTTGAACCAGAAGCTCTCGTCGCCTCCTTCGTCTCTCTCGATCTCGGCAGCCGTAAAACAAGAAGAATGGGGACCCTACCCCTTGCCATAACCCTATACCCCACTCGCCATTGACCTCTCGGCCCGACCCATTTCAAAACTTTACAAAGTCCCCCTAGGTCTCGAGATCTACACTTTAAATCCCGACTAGTTCTTTATAAAACAATAACACGCAATCCCGTCCATTCTCCTAACCTTGTGAAAAGTTATGTACATTATTTACTAACCCGTTTTCTAAACGACAAACAGGATGTTACAATTGCTTCGGGATTCGAATAAGCTTGGTACGTGATAGTGTTAAGTTAACTAATTCAGTGGTATGACTACTACAAACTTGTGACCCGGGTCACTGCTAGAGCCTCGTCCTCACTACATTTGATTTGCAAATTATATTCTTTAAAAAGTGATAGTGCCTCGTGTTAGGGACAACATTTACCCTCAACCCATCGAATGGTCATCTCCGGGTTGGTTAAAGACATCGGACTCAAAATGATTTATATTAAGTTAAATAGGTGATTATATTTTGCTCACCGGGAGGCGGTATAATAATGGGACCAAGTATAAAGACGTACCGTTCCCAACATGAGGTTACCAATTCTTGGTCGCATAATAATCTCGTATAAAGACGTACGATCTTAGAAGTATAGACCAAGCCTTGGCTTATCAATCTCTGCTTGTATAAAGATGTACGAGTTTCAAAAGAAGTTTGATTAAAAAGGGTTTTACGATCTTACTCTTTAAAATCAAGACACTCACAAATATAAAGAAAATAATAAAAGCCCAGCGAAAGATGGTTTTTAAGAATGAATTAGTTAAAGACATAAACATACCACTTTATTAATAGATTAAACATTAACATGCACCAAACATCCTCTTCACCCTAGCAATACAAAGAAGTTTTAGCCACGAATGGCCATAACGACTAGCGTAATGATGAGTTTCGTAGGCTCTCCTATTGTGAACAAAGAGGAAGAGCCCCTCTACTCTCTACTCTAACTACGAGAATGCTCTCTTCTTGAGTGTTATTTTTCTCTGGATTGGTGTGTGGAATGAAGAACCCAAGCCTTCTATTTATAGGCCTCAAAATGTGTAGTGCACGGCCGTGCAATGGGTTGCACGATCGTTCTAAGGCCTAGGGAATCAAACAGGGTACAGAGGACATGGTACTGGGCCGTGGGGAGCAGGAGAAGGCAATGCACGACTGTGCATTGAGATGCAAGGCCGTGCATCCCTTAACTTTTCCCTAGCTTTTGTCTTTTAGCTCCTTTTGACTATTGTCGACCAACTTTGACTTCTTAGGGGTCAATGCTCCGGGAATGAACCTTCTAGAAGCTTGAATTCTTGGTGTTCTTGATAGGATTTAGCTTGATTTGTATTTCTAACACCGAATAACCTGCAATTACAAAATATTTGTATTTTAAGCATAAATTGCAAGGTTATTACTCAATTAGTACCATAATGTGGGATTATTATGTATGTTTAATATGTATAAATGAAGATATATCAAAAACCCTCAGATTTCAAACCCTAGGTCTATATTTTGTAAAACCACACATATACGAAACGGAATCAGTACCTGATGAAGACGACGACGGTGATGGCGGGAGAATCAGATGAGAAACACTGATTTCGCAAACTTAGACCGAGGTAATGAAGGATTTTGTGTGTGAAAATGGACGTGTAAAAAGTTCGGAGAGTGTAAAGTGAGGCTTGACGAAGACGAAACCTGATTATGAAGTCACTTAATTTTCTCATGTGACAAAAGACCAAAATCCCCATTTCAAAACTACTAGTTTCGATAGGGCAAACCGGTAGTTTCAGGTGATTGAGGTAGTTTCGGGTGACTGGGGTAGTTTCGGGCGAGTTGGTAGTTTCGGTTAACTTATGAAGTTTCGATTGCCATAGAACAGATATAACTTTAAAATTAAAATAAACTATTAACAAGATATTTACACTTTATCTTCTTGGAAAAGATCCAACATGAGATCAGATCTGGTCAGTCTCTTGAAACACTTCCTTTTGCAATCAACTACTGGAGTCCCTAAAGATAGCTGATATTTGTGCAAAGAAAACCCGAACATTTGTTTATACATAGGTTTCATGTGATTATAAGGTACCATGTAAGCATGATACAAGGTGTACCCCACATATTGAAATAAAATGGTTTTGAAAACCTATCAATCCTCAAGAAATACCTGTATTCATCCTATCATCTCTTTTTAATTAACCAAGGTACCATCTTATTAATTTCAAAAATACCACCAAATTAAAATAAGAAATCCAAGTGGATTAGAAGAATTAAACTGAAAAATATCCAAGTGGATATTTAAAAAGGTACGAACATTCTAGATCTTTGTGTAAACAAAAATAAAGAAGTCGTAAAATTATCCAATCGGATAGGAAAAAGTTGAACACCCGAGATCTTTGCGTAAGCAAAACAGACGGGGTCAAATCATCCAATTGGATGGGGAAAAATGAACACGTGAGATCTTTGCGTAAGCAAAACATACGGGGTCATCGGCGGTAAGTATCGTTACTTTGACGGTCACCTGGCGTATGAATAGGAATCCAACACGTTGGACTATATCTGATTGAATTGGTTTTCTTAATAGTTAAAATGGGTTAGATGTTTCAATAATGGGTTCAAACTACACAAGTATAAGATAAGATTTAAGTTTTCACACTACTTACAAGTTTTAATGATATGCCGGGCCTACCAGCTATACCTCAGTAAACACCATCGCTTTTGGTCCATCCCATGTTCAAGAGATGTGATCAGACTCTATCATTTCTCAAAGATCGGATACGATTCTCCTGAAACACAACATTTTTAGAAGTTAATATATACAAAACAGATAAAGCAATTCTTTTTCTTTTAATACCAAAATGTAATTTCTCCCCCAAAAGATTTTCTTTAACAAAAATTCAACTGTGCTGAAAAATAAAATCTTTTTGGAATTTTTTATCAAAATTAAGCATAAACAGAAAACAAAACTAATATGCACAAAGATTACTGAAAATTGATCATGCCCAGCATTTCCACCAGTTTTTCAAATCTGGCAGAGTCAAAGGCTTTTGTGAAGATGTCGGCGGTTTGCTTGTCGGTTTTCACTTCAACAATCTTGATATGCTTCTTTTCAACACAGTCACGCATGAAGTGATGTTTGATTTAAATGTGCTTGGTTTTGGAATGTTAAACCGGGTTTTTGATGATATGGGGAACGAAAGTGTTGTCACAAAGGATCGGTGTCTCATGGAATGTGATCCCATAGTCAAGCATCTGATGGTGAATCCATCTGACTTGGGAACAACAGAGGGTTGCGACCATGTATTCGGCTTCTGTAGTGGATTGGGAAACAGTTGTTTGTTTCTTACATTGCCATGAGACAAGGCTGTTGCCAAGGAATTGACAGCCCCCAGAGGTGAACTTGCGGTCTAATTTGCATCCCCTGTTGTCTGAATCTGAATAAACCACAAGATCAAACAAGTTATTTTTAGGATACCAAAGACCAAGTTTTGGCTTATACTTTAGATATATTAAAATACGTTTGACTGCAACTAAATGTGAGAGTTTAGATTAGCCTGAAAGCATGCACATAAGCACACTGCACACATGATGTCGGGTCTGCTGGCAGTGAGATACATAAAAGATCCTATCATGGAACGATAGAGGTGCTGCGTAACAGCCCGAGTTTTAGAGCGCGAAAGAATTCACGAGAATTAAAAACTTAAATAAGAAAAGAAGGGAAGCGGGCTTGGGCCGGGGTGTATGGGCCGAAAGGGGCAAGGGTCGGGCCCTTATAAGCCTCAAAATCAGCCCAAAACCCTCACTCCCAACCTCATTTCCGGATTTCTAGAGAGAGAAAGTGAGAGAGAGTCTAGAGAGAGAAAGTCCCGGTTTTCGAATCTGAGCTCATAGGACCGTAGGCATACGTATCTGGAACGATTAGCTGTGAAGAAGAAGCGTTTACAGGTAACCGATTCTCCTAGATCTGAGTTTTTGTTCGTTTTTAGGTTTTTCGGGTTTTGGAGGAAAATGTAACGTTTTTACGGATTAAACGAAAGGAAAAACATAGATTTAAGTTCCTTAATGAAAAGCAAACGTTTTGAATGTAAACAAGTTCGGGATCTTGACGTGATCAGACCCGGATGCGAAAGTTAGGGTTTTTGTGAGGAAGCAGTTCGTGCGTACTTATCAAGTACACATGAAGCTGATACTGCGTACTTACCAAGTACGTAAGAAGAGGATCTTGCGTACTTATCAAGTACGCATGAAGAAGGTACTGCGTATTTATCAAGTACGCATGAAGTAAAGCCTGCGTACTTATCAAGTACGCAAGAAGCAAAGTCTGCGTACTTATCAAGTATGCAAGAATAAGGCTCTTCGCACTTGCCAAGTGCGCAGGCATCAAATCTATGGGTATGTATATATAGTTGGTTAGTGAAGTCAGTATGTTCGCCTAGCCAGAAATGGTGAAACCATTTAGCGTTGAGTTAAGTCTGATACGTGTCAATTGTTATGATTGTTCAGATCGTGAGAGATCCAGTAGACCATTGCAGTTAAGATACCAGGTGAGTTCTAATCCTCTTTTTGCCTTCTTTAAGGGTGGTGTGCATACTTAGTGTAAAACGTTTATTATATTTTATATATTATAAACTGAATGGGAAAGCTATATTTTAGTGAAAAGTTTTAAAAGAGGCAAAAGTACATTTTAGTAAAGTATGATTATATTATTGGCAAGCGTTTATTATATTTTTCATATACATAAACAAAGGCATAATATAAGTGCTAGTATGTTTTCAGTAAAGCAAGATATATTATTGGCAAGCGTTTATTATATTTTTCATATACATAAACAAAGGCATAATATAAGTGCTAGTATGTTTTCAGTAAAGCAAGATATATTATTTGGCAAGCGTTTACTATATTTATTATACATAAACAAAGGCATAATATATGTGTTAGTATTTTCAAGTAAGCAAGATATATCATTTGGCAAGCGTTTACTATATTTATTATACATAAACAAAGGCATGATATATGTGTTAAGATATATTTCAGTAAAAGCAAAGGTATTTATGGCAAGCGTTTACTATATTTTCATATACATAAACAAAGACATAATATAAGTGCTAGTATGTTTTCAGTAAGGCAAGATATATCATTTGGCAAGCGTTTACTATATTTATTATACATAAAAAAGGTATGATATATGTGTTAAGATATATTTCAGTAAAAGCAAAGGTATTTATGGCAAGCGTTTACTATATTTTTATATACATAAACAAAGGCATAATACATGTTAAGTTATGAACAAGATTTACAGAAAGTTTTATGAACAGTAAAGTGAACAGTTTTCCTTCGGGAATGTGTACCAGCTATAAAGGTCCTTGGGACAGATTTTACTTGTACAAGATGTCAGATATGGGTTCTACCCATTAGTAAGAACCTTTGGGTTCGCTAACGGTTGTACAACTGGGATGAGTGACGGCGGTTGCTCGGGAGGTCCACGCAACCTCCCCGTAGTGTTAAGCGGTATTGTCGGTTCATGGTCGTTGATCATGGGGGCATTGACCAGGGTATTGTCGGTTCATGATCGTTGATCATGGGGGCATTGACCAGGTACTCGTCGGTTCATGGTCGTTGACCATGGGGCGGTACAGTAGTGACAAGGAATTGACGGATAAGAGGTATTGTCGGTTCATGGTCATTGATCATGGGGGCATTGACCAGGTACTCGTCGGTTCATGGTCGTTAACCATGGGGGAGGTACAGTAGTGACAAGGAATTGACGGATAAGCGGTATTGTCGGTTCATGGTCGTTGATCATGGGGGCATTGACCAGGTACTTGTCGGTTCGTGGATGTAAGCCATGAGGGCAGTACAGTAAAGAGGAATTGACGGTTTATTATACGTTTTAAACTGTTTGAAAAGTAAAGTGTGTTAAGTTTAGCCTTATTGGCAATATATATGTTTTAGTAAATCTTTTGTATAATTGATTTAAAGTAAATGTTAGAACTCACTCAGCGTTGCTAATTTTTAGTATGCACATCAGTTAAGTGTAGGTGGCAGTAGATGGAAGTGGATGCTTGGCTTGGCGAGAAGAGTTACCCGAAGATCAGCATCTGGCATCTTGTTTATGTTTCTTTTGATTATGTTGATTAAGACTAGTTTCAGTTGTATTTGACAAGTTATGTTTAGACATGTATGTTTCCGCTGTGTATGTTGAAGTTTTAAATCGTTTCCGCTGTGTTAATGAAGGTCTTATGTTTAAAGTGCTATGTGTTGATGAGTAAATCCAATAAGTGAGGCCTCCCGGGAAAGGGGCCTTACAAGTTGGTATCAGAGCCATAGTTTGAGAGATTTGGACATCCCCGATGTCTAGACTTAAACTGAGAATGGGACCAAGTAGCGGATGCCAGTACGGGTAACTCAAGCCAAAGCATCAGAAGCGTATAGTAAGTAAAGTTTACCTTTTAGAGTGTCAAGATAAGAATAGAGGCTTTAGTGGAACCATGAAAGCGAATAAATAGAACAACAAGAAGTGATGTAATGGTTAATTGCAGATGGCCAGTGTATATTAACATCTTACCTTACTTATTGTGTTCTACATATTCCCTAGCATGATGAAATTAAATCTTTTGTTCTCTATCTTTCAGTTAGAAATGACTAGACGTGGTGGAACTAGAAGGGGTGGAGGAGGAAGACGTGGTGGGCGTACGGGCCGCCGTGGTGGGACCGGAATCAACCAAGAGATTGAGGCAAGTGTTCACACTACCCATACTGATACGGTAGTCAGTCAGCACGATGTTGAGCATGCGGAAGGAGATGATCAGACATTCGAGTTCGAGCCGGCCGTGTAAGCAGCTCTTAGCCGTGAATTTACCTGACTGCTGAAGGAAACCTTACCGGCCATACTGGACGAAGCCTTGAGGAAGGCCAAGGAGAGCCCTAACACAACTAAAGAGCCTGTGGTGCTTCCAACAATGGGAGGACCAAATCTGGTAGGGAATGTTGCACCGCCTGCTCGCGGCTGCGACTACAAGGCGTTTCGGGGTTGTGATCCACCCGTGCTTACTGGGGAGAAGGAAGCATCAGATACCTTAGATTGGATTAATGGCATGGAGTCGACCATTCGTCTTAGTGAATGTCGACCGGAACAAGCAGTTATGTTCGCTGCGAAGTCATTGAAAGGAGAAGCAGCACACTGGTGGGAAACTGTGAAACAGGCTAAGGGTGACCAAGCGGTCGGATTGATGAGGTGGAGCAACCTGAAAGCGTTGGTAACTGAAAAGTTTTGTCCTAAGAACGAGGTCCATAAGGTGGAAAGGGAATTCTTGACTCTCCAAGCCAGACTCATGACTCACAGGCAATACACTTCCAAGTACAATGAACTGGCACGCCTAGTGCCTCATCTTGTAATGACAGAGGAGAGGAGGATTCATTATTATGTTCATGGGTTGCCTCCGAAGATACATACCTTTGTAAAGACCAACACACCGAGTACCTTTGAGTCGGTGGTTGTCCTGAGCGGAGTTGTGTACGATGACATCACCTCTGAATTCATTGCTGAAGCACCCAAGAAACAGGCAGCTAAGCGCACTGCTGAGGAACTCCAGGGTCCTAACGATAGGAGGGCAAGGGTAGAATCTGAGGGTCTATGCGGGAAATGTGGAAGGAGACATGGAGGTGAGTGTAAGGCGGGTCAGGTGGGATGTTTCAGGTGTGACAAGTTTGGACACAATCACGGGACTGCCCGGAAAGGCCAAGATGCCACAATTGTGGGGGACAGGGACACGTGAGCCGAGATTGTAGGAAACCTAAGGAAACGGAAACGGAAACGGGGGGATCTAGAAAGGGAAAGGGCGCAGAGAAGGAACCCTACATGAACAGAGCCAAGGCGAGGGTCTACCAGATGACTCAGTAAGGTACGTTGCAAGCTCTTATTTGTGATTTGGCAAGTTTATGTTATTATTTCCTTACTTAATTAGTTAGCCCCATTAGTCTAGGTGCCTTAGAATTTGAGATCGCCCAAAGTTAAGCTCCCAGTCGTAGTTAATCACAATGGCCTTCATGACCAAGCTGCCTTGCATAGCTATGGTTTATGCCACCCATTCTGTGATTAGCTATCAGTTTAGCTCATGGCAGGTTTCGAGGACGAAACCTATTGTAAGGAGGGTAGACTTGTAACAGCCCGAGTTTTAGAGCGCGAAAGAATTCACGAGATTTAAAAACTTAAATAAGAAAAGAAGGGAAGCAGGCTTGGGCCGGGGTGTATGGGCCGAAAGGGGCAAGGGTCGGGCCCTTATAAGCCTCAAAATCAGCCCAAAACCCTCACTCCCAACCTCATTTCTGGATTTCTAGAGAGAGAAAGTGAGAGAGAGTCTAAAGAGAGAAAGTCCCGTTTTCGAATCTGAGCTCATAGGACCGTAGGCATACGTATCTGGAACGATTAGCTATGAAGAAGAAGCGTTTACAGGTAACCGATTCTCCTAGATCTGAGTTTTTGTTCGTTTTTAGGTTTTTCGGGTTTTGGAGGAAAACGTAACGTTTTTACGGATTAAACTGAAGGAAAAACATAGATTTAAGTTTCTTAATGAAAATCAAACGTTTTAAATGTAAACAAGTTCGGGATCTTGACGTGATCAGACCCGGATGCGAAAGTTAGGGTTTTTGCGAGGAACCAGTTCGTGCGTACTTATCAAGTACGCATGAAGCTGATACTGCGTACTTACCAAGTACGCAAGAAGAGGATCCTGCGTACTTATCAAGTACACATGAAGCAGGTACTGCGTATTTATCAAGTACGCATGAAGTAAAGCCTGCGTATTTATCAAGTACGCATGAAGTAAAGCCTGCGTACTTATCAAGTACGCAAGAAGCAAAGTCTGCGTACTTATCAAGTACACAAGAACAAGGCTCTGCGCACTTGGCAAGTGCGCAGACATCAAATCTATGGGTATGTATATATAGTTGGTTAGTGAAGTCAGTATGTTCGCCTAGCCAGAAATGGTGAAACCATTTAGCGTTGAGTTAAGTCTGATACGTGTCAATTGTTATGATTGTTCAGATCGTGAGAGATCCAGTAGACCATTGCAGTTAAGATACCAGGTGAGTTCTAATCCCCTTTTTGCCTTCTTTAGGGTTGGTGTGCATACTTAGTGTAAAGCGTTTATTATATTTTATATATTATAAACTGAATGGGAAAGCTATATTTTAGTGAAAAGTTTTAAAAGAGGCAAACGTACATTTTAGTAAAGTATGATTATATTATTGGCAAGCGTTTATTATATTTTTCATATACATAAACAAATACATAATATAAGTGCTAGTATGTTTTCAGTAAAGCAAGATATATTATTGGCAAACGTTTATTATATTTTTCATATACATAAACAAAGGCATAATATAAGTGCTAGTATGTTTTCAGTAAAGCAAGATATATTATTTGGCAAGCGTTTACTATATTTATTATACATAAACAAAGGCATAATATATGTGTTAGTATTTTCAAGTAAGCAAGATATATTATTTGGCAAGCGTTTACTATATTTATTATACATAAACAAAGGCATGATATATGTGTTAAGATATATTTCAGTAAAAGCAAAGGTATTTATGGCAAGCGTTTACTATATTTTCATATACATAAACAAAGACATAATATAAGTGTTAGTATGTTTTCAGTAAGGCAAGATATATCATTTGGCAAGCGTTTACTATATTTATTATACATAAAAAAAGGTATGATATATGTGTTAAGATATATTTCAGTAAAAGCAAAGGTAATTATGGCAAGCGTTTACTATATTTTTATATACATAAACAAAGGCATAATACATGTTAAGTTATGAACAAGATTTACAGAAAGTTTTATGAACAGTAAAGTGAACAGTTTTCCTTCGGGAATGTGTACCAGCTATAAAGGTCCTTGGGTCAGATTTTACTTGTACAAGATGTCAGATATGGGTTCTACCCATTAGTAAGAACCTTTGGGTTCGCTAACGGTTGTACAACTGGGATGAGTGACGGCGGTAGCTCGGGAGGTCCACGCAACCTCCCCGTAGTGTTAAGCGGTATTGTCGGTTCATGGTCGTTGATCATGGGGGCATTGACCAGGGTATTGTCGGTTCATGATCGTTGATCATGGGGGCATTGACCAGGTACTCGTCGGTTCATGGTCGTTGACCATGGGGGCGGTACAGTAGTGACAAGGAATTGACGGATAAGAGGTATTGTCGGTTCATGGTCATTGATCATGGGGGCATTGACCAGGTACTCGTCGGTTCATGGTCGTTGACCATGGGGGCGGTACAGTAGTGACAAGGAATTGACGGATAAGCGGTATTGTCGGTTCATGGTCGTTGATCATGGGGGCATTGACCAGGTACTTGTCGGTTCGTGGATGTAAGCCATGTGGGCAGTACAGTAAAGAGGAATTGACGGTTTATTATACGTTTTAAACTGTTTGAAAAGTAAAGTGTGTTAAGTTTAGCCTTATTGGCAATATATATGTTTTAGTAAATCTTTTGTATAATTGATTTAAAGTAAACGTTAGAACTCACTCAGCGTTGCTGATTTTTAGTATGCACATCAGTTAAGTGTATGTGGCAGTAGATGGAAGTGGATGCTTGGCTTGGCGAGAAGAGTTACCCGAATATCAACATCTGGCATCTTGTTTATGTTTCTTTTGATTATGTTGATTAAGACTAGTTTCAGTTGTATTTGACAAGTTATGTTTAGACATGTATGTTTCCGCTGTGTATGTTGAAGTTTTAAATCGTTTCCGCTGTGTTAATGAAGGTCTTATGTTTAAAGTTCTATGTGTTGATGAGTAAATCCAATAAGTGAGGCCTCCCGGGAAAGGGGCCTTACATGCTGATGAACGCTTTCGCCATACAAATCGGGAGACAGGCAATGTCGAACTTCTACATGAGTTTTGAAGGGATGGGACTCAGTCATCTTGAACTTGGTTAAGATATCTTTGACATATTTCTCTTGATAAATAAGAATTCTTGATTCTGACTGATCCACTTGCAAACCCAAAAAGAACTTCATCTCTCCTATAGAGCTCATTTCAAACTTAGAACGCATCACTTCTTCGAACTCTTTGCACAGACGTGGATTGGTGGATCCAAAGATGATATCATCAACATAAATTTTCACCAAGATTGTATCCTCTTCATCCTTCCGTTTAAACAAAGTTTGGTCAATTGCTCATCGCGTGAAACTGTTATTAAGCAGATGCTTAGATAATGTTTCATACCATGCACGAGGTGCTTGATGAAGACCGTACAATGCCTTGTCTAGTTTGTAGACACGGTCTAGAAAGTTAGGGTCAATGAAACCAGGTGGTTGCTTGACATAAACTTCTTCTTGAACCTTTCCATATAGAAATGCGTTTTTGACATCAATTTGATGAACTGTGAAGTCCATATAGGCTGCATAGGCGAGAAACATTCTGATGGCCTCCAAGCGAGCCACAGGTGCAAACACTTCCTCAAAATCAATCCCTTCTTCTTGATAGAATCCTTGAACAACCAAACGAGCTTTGTTCCAAACTACAATTCCTCCTTCATCCTTTTTGTTACGAAATACCCAACGAGTGCCGATAGGTACTTTGTTTTTGGGAAGATCCACCAGATTCCAGACATTCAGTTTGGAGAATAGCTATAATTCTTCTTGCATTGCTTCCACCCAGCTGTTCTCAAGCAAAGCTGCTTTGATGTTCTTCGGTTCCACTTGAGAAATGAAGCACGAGAACATGCCGTCATTTATTGCTTCACATGCACTACGGGTGCGAACACCCACATTGAGTGGACCAATGATATTTCCAGGCACTATGGGTGCGAACACCCACATTGAGTGGACCAATGATATTGTCAGTGGGATGATTCTTGTGAATTCTCAACTGAGGAATCTCATCATCCTCAAAGATCTCATCTAGATTTGTGATGTTATTAACAGTAGGGTCAACTTCATCAACAATCGGATCTTCAGTAGTTGATTGTGGAGCAACATCCATTATCGGGTGATTGTTGTCTTCGACAGTTTAACTTGTTGCACAAGAACTGTAAGAATCCACATTTGACTCAACATCAGCAGGTGCAGGGTTTTCTTGTTGAAAGGATAAGGAAGAACTTGAACCACCTATATTCTCTAGATTATTCACAGAAAAGTAGGGATTAGCAGGAGTTAAATCATTTGAAAATACAGGAAGATTAAATGACTTAAACAAAGATTCGATATCAAAAAGCCAATCAGGACCGTCCCCAGCGTCCATATGATTGCTTTCATGCCAATTGATATCAATGGATTCTAGCACCATCCTCCTTTGTTTGTGGTAAACACGAAACGCCTGTTGATTTGACGAATATCCCACAAAATAGCATTCATCGGCTTTGGCTTAAAACTTGTTCAGCTGATCCGAAGTATTCAGCATCGTGCAAACACACCCAAACTTTCAGGCTTTCGCTTGTACATGATCTGATAAGGTGTCTTGTTGTAGCTTTTGGTAATGAGAACCCGATTTTGCACAAAACATGCAGTATTGACTGCCTCGACCAAGAATGTGACAGAAAGCTTGGAATCAACGATCATAGTTCTTGCAGCTTCAATCAACGTCTGGTTTCTTCTTTCAGCTACACCATTCTGTTGAGGAGTATGCGGTGCACTGAATTGCCGAGAAATTCCTTTGCTTTCGCAAAAGGAATCAAGAGTGGCATTCTTGAATTTTGTTCCATGATTGTTGCAAATAGTCTTCACACGCATATTAAACAGGTTCTCAATTTGAAGCAGATAAGTCTTTAGAATCTCTGGAGTCTCATCTTTCTTAGCCAGGAAGAACACCCAAGTAAACAGAGAAAAGTCGTCGGTTACCACCAAACAGTAGAATTTGCATCCAAGACTCATGACATTCACAGGACCGAATAGATCCATGTGAAGTAATTGAAGAGGGGAGTCAATGGAATTGGTGGTTTTGGGCTTATGAGAGGATTTGTGCTATTTTCCCTTGGAAGAAGAGATACATTGTTCCACATGAGAGAAATCTTTGAGAGACAAACCGGTGATGAGGTTTCCTCAAACCAGACAGTTCATGGTTTTGATGTTAACGTGTCCCAGTCTCTTGTGCCACAGAAAAGATTAATCTTCAGAAGCCTTCGAAAGAAAGCAAGATTCTATTCCAGATGGGTTATTCATATCCAAGCTCTAGGTGTTGAATCTTCTGGGAGCACGCATGATCAGTTCTTCTGGAATAACCACTCCAGGTTTCAGAAGCAGACATTCTTTTGAATTGAACAAGGCATAGAAGTCCTTTTCACAGATCTGAGAAACACTCATCAGATTGTACTTCAATTGAGGAATGAAATTGACATACTCCAGACTATTTACACCATTGGATACTATTCCTTGACCTTCAACGTTAACACCCCTTGGATTGCCTGCAAAGGCCACGTAGTCTCCATCCATTGGATGATAATCTTGCAGTAAGTTAAATTGACCGGTCATATGTCTTAAACATCCCCTATCTACATGTCAGGTGTTATTTCCAGTTCTTCTAGGTTGACCCTATACAGAATAACTTATTTAGACATTTTTACCAAATTCATTGCTATCAAGAAGTTTCTTGTCAAGATAAGACATTTCATGGGAATCATAATCAGAATCCTCCTTTGATGAAGCATGGTCATCATATAGAACATTATTTTCAAGTTCTTTTCAAATGATTTTTAACATTTTTAATTCTTTTACGCCTAAATTTTCTACAATGAGGAGACTTAGACTGCACATTTGAATTCAATAAAATTTTGGGAGAAGATTATTCATTACAATGAAATGTTGTAAAATTACAACTTTTTGATACATGATTTGAAGCACCACAACTGAAATAAACTTTATCACAAGATGCCTAATAATTGTCATCACAAGATGAAGATGATTGTGATGTTGAGGCATCGGAATATGATACGACTATTTCTTTAATAACTTTGTTCTGAAGACTTTGTTCTTCCTTTAATATGAAAAATTTCATATTGCTCAAGGTTTCTCGTGGTACATCAGTCACAACAAATCCTGCACTTTTAAACTTTGTAACACAAGGCATAGCATTCAAATATTTAGGAATAAAAGGTAAAACATTTTTAAACTTAGAAATGTCATTTCCCAAACCCATATGCTAAGAAGGCATAGATTCAAAGTACATATTTTCAACGTGTTCATAAATATCTGGTTTTGACACGGACAAATTATTACATTCATCCGACACAAGTTCATTTAAAACATTTCTAGACTCAGAACTCTCATGACAATCATCTTCTGAGGTTACACAATTTGATTCTGCACATGAAGCAAAACTGTCAGAATCAGAGGATTTAATATAATCATCAACAGATAAAGTGCATACATAAGGAGTAGGAACATGAGCAACAGGCATATCAGCAAATCTACTCGACTTAGAATAAGGTGGAGGGTGAGAATTATACCCAAAACCTTCTGTGCCTTTTCTATTAAATTGTTTATCAATTATTCCAAACAAAATTTTCTGATCCATATCCATGTGGTCAACTTGTAATTTAGCCTTTTCAGCCACTTGGACTCTCTTAGTCAAAATTTTATTATTAATGGTTTGTGTATTAAGTTGCACAATTAAAGATCGATTTTCTCCAAAAATGTCATGAATTTTCTTTAAGTACAATTTCTCATTTTTGGCCACAGAGTCATACATCACCTTAATGTGATCACGTTCGTCAATCAAGGCTTGATTGATGAATCTATAGTTTTGAATTTCATTTAAACATGATCTAGAAGTGAAAAGTTTAGAAATAACCTCAGCTGGCACAACAGTGAGATCCTCAACTGGCTCAATCATCACGCACTTTCCTTTCTCCTCAACATCTGCCATCAAATCTTTGTCAGCAGCTTCCTCAGTCTGTTCTCCCCAGTAATAGTGTCCATCAGTTTGACAAACAAGAGATGTGGAGCTTGAAGATGTGTTGGACTTGGGAGAATTGGCAGCTTGCTTTCCAGAGGAGATTTCCTTCTCATGCTGATCTTTGGATGAAGGCTCTTTGTAGTTCCTAGCAAAATGACTCAGCCGGTCACAGTTGTAGCACCTCACATTCTTGAAGTCAAACCTAAAAGACTTTTCCTGCTTGAATCTATCCATACCAGTCCTTTTGATGAATCTCTTGGCCCTTAAAGTCAGCATGACCATACACCAATCAATGTCAATTTTCCCAAATCATCAGGGTTAATCTGCTTAGGTCATCGGGTTGAAAACTGACCGGTGTCAAGTTTCCAGAAATCATTGCATCATAGCACGACTTGAAGGTAGTCATGAATGGGACATATTCATCAGAAATCATGGCAATAGTCTTCGGAGGAGTGGAGGAACTTGTATATTGAATCCCAGCAGCAGAAGGAGGAACATCAGTCTGGAAGTATGAACTGCTTGAAGAACTTGAACCATCAATAAGAGTTGTGTTTCCAGACTGATTGGTGGGAGTGACAGCTCCTTTCTTGATTTCAATCTCATAAGATTCAAGGATGCTATCGAGTTCTTGCTGAGACAGATTGCTTAGCTTTTTAATCTTCTTGATCATGATGTGGTACATGTTCCAGTCCTCAGGAAGAGCATCCAGCAATTTCTTGTTCAACTCCACGGTTAGATACTCAACACCCATCACTTTTAGTCTTGACACAATGCTTGAGAATCTAATGATTAGGTTAGACATTAACTCTCCTCTAACTGTGCTAAACATCTCATATTGCTTCTTAATCAGATCCCTTTTACTCTCCCTAACTTCAACACTTCCCTCAAATCTGGTACAAAGGGCTATCCATAAGTCTTTCGTAGTGGTGTACTTGGCAAACATGTTGAAGATATCCATAAGGAAAGCCAAAACAATAGTCCCACAGGCCTTGTTGTCTCGGGCAATCAAGGCAATGTCCTTTTCATCATATTCAGCCACAATCTTAGGATGCTGAACATCTGCAGTAGTGATAGTGGGTTTGTGGGGACCATCGGTGATGGAGTTCAATAAGGTGTGATCATGAAATTGAAAGAAGGTTTCATCTTCTTTGTCCAGTCGTCAAAATATCTTGTAGACATAAGAACAGGTGGGTTGTTGCGTCCAGAGTACTCATTTGTGCTTGAAGTTGCCATAATTGCATAAAATTGAAACCAAACAGTAGCTAGTTTCGGGTGACCATGGTTGATCGAAACTACTTAGTTTCGATAGGGAAAAAACTGATCGAAACTCCTACTTTCGATTGAACAAAAGGTGCCCGAAACTTCTAGTTTCGATTGAAGACAAAGAATCCGAAACAACTAGTTTCGATGATGAAGACTTGGCATACAATCCAGCAACCTCAGTAGAAACTGCTAGTTTCGATAGTGCCAAGTTTCGGGTGAACAATTTGCACAAGTCAGTTTCGATAGAATAGGACAAAGGACTAGTTTCGATAATACCTTCTCAAGACAGAAAGAACAGACAAGAAGTTTCGATGATCAACGAATTGTAGAGAATGTTCCCGAGTAGTTTCGATGCCTTCTTCCCCAAACTCAGAAAAACTCCATTGATGAGAAGCTTCAAAAATCAATATCCCAGAAATAATAATCCAACCCAGCGAAAATCTTCGACAAACACTCTTGATCACGAAACCAACCTCCAAACTTGAAACCGCGAACAAATCACTCTGGAAATCGATGAAACAGTATCGTCTTTAGTGAAACAGTGCTCCTAGAACCCAGATACAGAAAAACTTCAAAAATACATAGAAAATCACCTAGAATCGATCACAACAACCTGAATACACTCAGAAACAAGAGCATAAAGCTCTGATTCCAGTTGTAGGTCCAGATTTCAATCGGAAATCACTCGATCGATTACACACACATACAGGCGAAATGTGTGTGTATGGTGGTGAAACAGAGGAGAGAAACAGAAATGGTGATAATAAACAGGCTCAATACACAAGAATCAACACAATATGATGTGAAAATGCAAGAACAAACAGTGTAAAACAACTGTAAATGTATTGTTTCAAGAACAATGTGAAAGAGAGAATTTTAGGGTTACAACCGCTTATCCACACCCTAAACATTCTCAAACTAGGCTATTTATAGTAAGTTGACACGCACCGAAACTATGCTCACTGAAACTATTAGTTTTCGTTGAGCATTTACAAGTAAAAGAACAACCTGTCGAAACTATACTATCTATCAGTTTCGATTGAACAAACCTCAATCGAAACTAAGTAGTTTTGATGGCTCAAACTTAGACAAAATAAAGCAGTAAATTACATTACATGAAAGTAAACTAAACTAAACATTGCTCAAAATATTTTGATGTTATCAGCTTACAAAATACTAGACTCTACATTTAGCAACTTTCCTTTACGTCAGCGATACCCATTTCTTTAGTGGTGTCATAACTAGCAATTTATCTACTTAATCTAGTTACCTAAAACAGTTGATGTGTGTATATATACACACATATATGGGGTGAGGTTGATTACAGAACACTAAATTGTCGTAAAAAATACAAACCTATACCGTTTAGTTTTCTGATCAATGGTTTATATATTTAAAATTTTTTCATTCTTACATACAAATACGTATGAATATGTACATAAAAATTATTAAACTAAATTTTTATATTTTTTTTAGATTTTTAACCACTTAACTGAAACATTCATAAGGGATGCCAAATCTCTAATGTCGGGAAACTCATCAGAACAACCAAGCAAGCATCCACTCCCCACCCTTCTAACTTTAACTTGATATGCATACTAAAAGTCAGCTAACACTAGTGAGTTCAAGTCTTTCATTCGTTTTAGGAAATGGTTTATCATTCGTTCATTCGAAAAGGTTTAATCATTTATAAGAAAACAAGATTATCATTCAAGCATTAAACATTCATTCATAATTCGCTAAGTCACAAATTTATCGTCTAAACCTAAGTCATTGTTCATTACATTACGTTTCGAGTTCTTTCATCGCCCTCGGAACTCATAGGTCCACAAGGTGGTTTCATCGCCCTTACGGCTCATAGGTCCATAAGGTAATATCATCACCGTCACAACTCGTAATTCGAAAAGTGTGGAACTTATGTACACAACACTGGCACTATCCTTCGCCAGTTGCACAACCGTAATTACCATGTTAACCTCGAGTGACTGTATTCGATACCTTCGCCAGTTGCACAACCGTAATTACCATTGACATGCAACATAGACACTATCCCTGTTATACTTATGCCCCAAATGCTACCATAAGGCTGGGGACGTACACCCTCAGATTTCTTTCGTCAATTCTTTCATTTAATATATTAGACACGTAATGACTTCTTTAAAACATTTCTCGCTTTTTTTTCGTAAAACATTTCATTCATTCGAAACCCTTTTCTTTCATTTAAAACCATTCCTTATAACATTCCATTTAGCAAATGTTCTTTTCATAAACCTTTCATTTCAATAATATTCTTGTTTCATAATCATTTCTTTTGTATACCGTTCATTCATAATCATTTCATTACATATGTTCGTCATTTAATGAACATTTGTGAAGTATGCACATCACCCTAGAAATAAGTAAATAGTGATTCTTGACTCACCTGATCGTATGTAATAAACCTGGTTTGGACATCTATTTAGTGCTAACGTGCTAACCGATCTGCATATAAGTCAACACGCAAATTCTGTTATTTAGTCTAGTGTCGCCGAGACATGATCAGTGTCGCCATGCAAGTGTCATCGACACATAATCAGTGTCATCAACCACATAATTTGCGTTATGGACTTAGTGTAACCCACCCTAGTGTTGTCATATGTCATTGTCGACACTCTTAGTGTCATCGGGTAATGGCATGTGTCCCAATCATTGGAAACCTTGGGCATAATGCCATTCCACCATTGTCTTCCCCGAAAAGTGTCGCCACATGAAGGTGGCGACACTGCGAGTATCACTGATGAGCACGAATCTCAAACATGCACGTTTTCAACTCAAGTTTGTAACTTTTAACGTCCAAAGCGTTTGTTCAACTTCCATGAACTCAGATCTAGCTTTTTGTTTGACCATTCATGCATAAAAACCATGTTTTTAAGTTTTATCTCAAAACCCATTTAAATTGAAAACTTAGATTTGATTCTTACCTCCAAAACGATATTTTCTTCTTCTGATCTTGCTCACAAGCACTAGAGAAGCTGATTGGAGCAATTCTTGAGCACAACTTGAAGTTTTCTTCACGTTCTCTCTATAGAATCTCTCTCTCTTTATAAGAATTTGTGTGAAATGGTAGAATGGATCTGATTGTGAAAGGATATCGAGTAGGGTTTATGGTAACCCACATGGGCCAAGCTTATGCCCCTTACATGCCCATTACCTTTCATTTCCGTATTTGTTTCTTTCTTTGGGCCCATTAAATGTGTAGTGTTTTCGGATGTTACACATCGTTAGACAATTTCAGTAGATAACCTTTTAAAGAATCAAGTTCCAATATGTATCTCAATTCTGAGGATACAAAGATAAGACCATTTCAAAACCTACTTATGACAACGATCCATGAATTAGTTTTCAAACGAGACACATCCAATATTTACAAACTCTTTTAAATATCTATGAATCTTGGTTGCAACACTTTGCCAATTTTCAACCCGTGAAAATCTAACCAACTAATTCAACATTACTCCCATAATTCTGATCGACTACGAAATTTAGAAGAATATTCTTTATTCATGGATTTAAACGTGTCAATATAGAACACAATACGCATTAATGTAAAAGACAATAACCTTTATTTCTAGTTAGATAAAATGATACTATTTAGAATGTTCAAAATATTCAAATACTACGTACAAATCATATCCAATCATTAGCATAACAAAGCCCGATGGACCTAACATGCTCCTCGTGCTTAATCTGTGACATCGGCTTTGTGAACGAGTCTGCTAGATTTAGATCTGTATCAAATTTTCTTATTTTGACATTCTTCCGTTCTACTACTTCTTGTATGTAGTGGAACTGCCTCCGGATATGCCTGAAGGTCCGCTACATAGCGGGCAAGGCAATGATGAGGGAATGACACGTGGCATACACGTGTTTTGCTGACTCAACCCTATAGCGGACCGCTATCGGGTCCAGACAACGAGCATGTGACGCATGGAATCTGACTCGCGTGAAAGGAGGAAGTACCGGATCGCTGCCCAAAAGCATAACGATCCGCTATGCGGGCATCACGCTGAACAGGAAACAACTAGCAAATAGGAGGTAGCAGATCGCTACCACCCTGCTTAACGATCTGCCACTGATGCTAGTTTCATCCTATGAATAGGTGCAGCGTGTCATTCATATGAAGACACAAACACCTTCAGAATTACCTCGGGAAACATGCAAGAAGCTGGTGGGGCGCGTTCAAGTGCGAGTGCGGTGTGTTAAAAGTGCGGTGCGCTAAGAGTGTGGTTCGAATTCGGAGAGACATTTAAACAAGAAACCAAGCGTAGGAAACAACCCGAGATTATCGTAAGTACACTAGACCCGTACCTTTGATAAATAATTATGTCATTTATATTATTATGTGTTATGTGTGGAACTAATGTACGGGGTAATGGGGATTTAGTCTAGACACTAAACTCGAATAATGGAGTATCCACGAGATATCAAAGGGGTGGTCGGTACGCCTCAAGTACACCCTAACTATAAACCTCTTTGATACCTCGAGGTGAAACCATTACAAATGTTTAAGGGTATAGACTAAGAATAATTAGCATGACATAAATGCATGCTACATAAACGAAAATAAATAAAGGAGGGCTTAATTCCAAATAAATGAATATCTTTGATACATTAAAGGGGTGGTGGGTACGTCACTGGTACACCCTATATATAAGCCTTTTTAATGTATCATAAGGAAACCTTTGTGAGGAATTAGAGCAAGAACATGATAAAAGCATGAAGAGATCATGCTATTAAATAAATGGGATAATGGGAAGAGCTTAATTCTAGGTAAATGAGTATTCATGAGATGTTAAAGGGGTGGCGGGGACGCCACTGGTACACCCCATATATAAACCTCTTAAAGGTCATGCTATGCATGATATGCAATCATGTAATATGTGCTAAATGTGAATATGTGAATGCATGATAGAGAATCATGTTATACGTGTTAAAGTGACTGTGTGATGGGAACGAGTTTAAACCCTAAATTGGAGTAACAGAGTACTCACGTAGCAATAAATGGGTGGTGGATACACAACTCGTACTTCCTATATATAAACCTCTTTAGTGCATTGTGGAGAAACTATTACGAAGTTTTAAGGTGAGGATTGGTTGGTATAAAATCAAGCATAGACATGGATGATAAGTATATGATAGAAATAAATTCTTGATAAATAGGGAGACTATGAGTCAATGACACTCAAGGTCCCAATGGGAAGCAAGGTACCGAGCTTACGGGGCAGAAGGGCCTTGTAATTGAACAACCTACGGGGTTAAAAAGGATATCGAGTCTACGGGACGGAAGGGACTTATGAATGAATATGGAAAAGTTGTCGAGCCTATGGGCGGAAGGACCTTGTGAATGGGGATGGAAAGGTGCCGAGCCTACGAGCGGAAGTGCCTAAATAAGAAGGTACCAAGTCTATAGACGGAATGGCCTGGTAAAGGTGCCGAGTCTATGAGGCGGAAGGGCCTGAAATAAATAATAAAACAAATGACACAGTGTACTTACTTAGTATAAGCTAATATAAAAAACGTTTTCCAAACACTGCAAGAAAAAGGCACATGGAATGAAGCTTCCTGAGGACAAGATTGTCGGAGCTGAAAGATCCTTATAATATTATATGTGTAATTAAATATTGTATATAAAAACAATATTTCTAATTAAATATACATGTGCCACCTTAGTGGCAAAGTTTTGAAAAATCTTGGACCATTTTCCGCATGATAACTCTGATAAAATAATGAATAAAAAGTAGGATGTTTCATCCTCCATTTAGTGTTGAAACATATCCCGTCTATGATCGAGAGTCATCTCAGTCAGTCTGGAAGCCAGCATGAGGGAAATACATTATAGTGAGATCCTATTTCAGTTCAGTGTATATCAAGAACATATCCTTAGTACTACTCAAATACTTTATGATGTTCTTAACTACATTCCAATGGCTTTCTCATGAATTTTGCTGATATCTACTCATCACGCTCAGAGCATATGACACATAAGGTCTATTGCATAACATGACATACATGATCGATCTGATTGGTGACACACATGGAACTTTTTTCCATCTTCTCAATATTTGTGTCTGACTTGGGACTAAGACTAATCGAAGATCTTTCCTTGTGACATGAGTAAGTTTCCACATTTGGAATCTTGGATTGAAAAATGTCTCAACACTTTATCAATGTATACACTTTGGCTTTGTCCAATAAGTCACTTTGATCTATCTCTATATATCTTAATTCCTAGAATATACACGGCTTCACCCGGATCCCTCATTGCAAAATATTTTTTGAACCAAGACTTAACCTCTTGCAATATCTGAATATCATTTCCAATTAGTTGTATGGCAACTACATATAAGATTAAGAAAGTAATCACGCTCCACTAGCCTTGTAAACTCATGGCTAATCTTCGTTTTTCATAATATCAAACTCTTTGATTTTCTCATTTGATATTCTCATCGAATCAAAGATTCCAACTTCGAGATGTTTGCTTTAGTCCATAAATGGACTTCTTAAGCTTACACACTTTATCATGATGATTAGGAGCGACAAAACCTTCTGTATGGCTGAGCCATATAGACATCTTCAATCAGATGTCCATTTAGAAAAGCCATTTTGACATCTATTTGACATATCTCATAGTCATAATATGAGGCTGTGGCAAACACTATCCTGATAGACTTAAGCATAGCTATTGGAGAAAAGGTTTCCTCATAGTCAATACCTTGAGTCCGAGTAAATCCTTTTACTACAAGCCTTTACTTGTAATTGTGTACATTCCATCATGTTAGTTTTAAACTTGAAAACCCAGTTGCTTCTGACTGCCTTGATGTTTGGAGGCAAATCAAATAAGTCCCGGACTTGGTGATCATACACGGATTGCATCTCAGCCCCCATGGCTTCTAAACCTAATAAACTATTAGTATGAAAAAACCGTGGCCCCCTAAAAAAGATGTTTTTTTTGTGCAATGAAGCACGTTAAGTCGGATTGCGTAATCAGATTGGTGATAAGAATTCGAGTGATAGTTGTGTTTGTTATATTGAAAACTAGTTGTTTAAAAAGGTTTCTCTAGATGATGTAATGGTTCGGTTTTAAAAATATGAAAACTTGTAGAGAACAACTGTAGGGATATTGTATTTTTATTATACATTTCTAATTACGAATATCGTATTATTATTATTATTCATTTGAAATGTAGATTTTTTTATCATTTTATTATGTGACTCGACCTGAACCGAACTGAAAAAATTTAATATTTAGCAATAGACAACCGATCTCAAAAATTCCTAACCTTATGAAAAAAAAATTATTGAGTCCGCCACTAAATCTGACACGTGCCATTTTGTTTAATGGGTTCCACATAAATAAATCTTATTAGAAATTGAGTTACTTTTATTTCTTAGATATTAATAAACCTTATTAGCGTGGACTAATTTAACAAAAAAGGGACATATCTTTTTAAAATACGTGTATATGTTATCTTGGCTTCGTTATGCAATCATTAAAACAAATTGTCCATCTTATGCATTTGAAGTTTTATAATCCAAATTGTCAATCTTATACCTTTAAGTTTTTATTTATGATCCACTATCTTAGAATCCCGTATATTACACGGGTTGATAAAATATAATATTATATATTTATGATCCACTATCTTAGAATCCCGTATATTACACGGGTTGATAAAATATAATATTATATATTTAATAATAAAAAAATTTATATCTTAATAAACCCGTTAAAATTCTTAAATCTTTATGTATATCTTATAAGTGGAAAAATGTATTATATATACTAATGATTTTTAAAAAAAAGTTCAAAAATATGTAAAAATTAAAATATAATCGTGGTTCAAAAATTCATTAATTTTTATTTAATATAATTTGACTTACATTAACTATTTGGTTAAAAAAAGTTACATAATTAAAGTATAAAGTTTCTTAAAATAAGTGATAAATTAAAATAAATGTGTTTTATTACTATAATTAATACTTTTTTTTTTAATTTTAAAACAAATCATTATTAAAAAAATGTGTATTTAATATTTAATAAGAAAGAGATGCGGAAAAAAAATAGTGAAAAAAGATACGAAGGCGACACGTGACGTGGGAGATTTTTATTTATTATATAGTATAGATATAGATCGGTGGGCATCCTTAAAAAAATTCTCGCCATAATAGAAGGGACATTGCCTCACAATCTAAAGGTGTATCTAGACCCCACCTTCTTGTATCACCATTATGAAGTTTATCTTCAAGAATTTCCGCTGGTTAAACTTAAATCTGGTTTTTATAAACTGAGTAGATGTTTGGTTCATAAAATGCATTGGAATTTGACTTAGAATTTAAAAGATTTTTCTAAAATTCTTAATGTGTTTGTTTAGCATATTTGTTAATTGAATTGTAATGTAAAAATACCTAAAAGATAAATTTACTCCTTAAAATGGCGAGCGATTTTGAATTTCATTGAAATGAGAAAAGATTTTGAATTCCATTGAATGGGGAGGGGTTTTGAATTACATTAGTTGAGTGATTGTTGGAATTAATTACAATTCCAATTCCAATTCCTTCTCTTAGACCAAGGGGTCTCCCCCCAATCACGCGGTGATACGATGTGGATCCCAAATCACGGCGTGAAGATGAAGGAACACCACCCCCTTGCCGCGTGAAGAGGGCGTGATTCTTTGACGTGCTTTTTTTCACGGGAGCTTTGCAAATTTTGTAACCGTTGATCTGTGATTGTATGTGTAATTGCAGTTAAAGAGGTGGCAATATGAGAGATGGAGGACTTTACGGTTGATGAAATCGTGAAGGAATATGGAGACGAAGAACAATGGAGGTTTGTGGTAGCAAAGATGAGTGTGAGATTCTTGAAATATAAAAAAAAACAAATTTTCAATTCCCGAATATTATAAAAAAGAAAAGCACTTCCAACTTTCGACTCTCTTTTCTCAATTTTTATAAACTAGCAAGTTGCACCCGTGCTTCGCGACGGGGCACGTGCCAATTTTAAAAAATAACGTTAACACGGCTAATAATTTAAACGGAAACGTAGATGCAAACGTTAATATAAAAGAAACCTACGGGCTGCAACAGGATACTCGTTAAGTCGGCTCGGTTATAAACGAAAAAAGGAATTAGAAATGGGTGTGTCGCTGGGGAGAAATAAGCGAAAGGAAGCGAAGGTTATTGACCTGTACCGTAACCCTATAACCGAGCGGACGATGATGTTGATGCAGCGCCAGAAAGAAAAAAGGGTGGAAATAAAAGTACAATAGATGCTTTGTCTAGGGAAAGAGAAGAAGCTTTAGGGAAGTGAGAAAGAAGGGTGATGATGTTAGGAAAGAAAACAAAGGAGAAGAAAAAAATTGAAAGAAGAAGAAACCGAAAAAAAATTGAAAAAAGAAGATTAAGTAAACAAAGGTGAACCAATGAATGAGGGCGTGATGAACAACGAAGAACCGACATTACAAATTGTTGTTATTGATAATTGGGGATAGTGAGGTCGTGTGAACGGTTTTATTTTATTAATTTTTAAATAAAAATCCTATTTTATGTTAAAATAGTATAATAGGTTTAAAATTTAAATTCATTTTGCAAGTATGGAATGTGTCATGCATAATGATTTTCTAACAAATAGTACTAAAAAAACATCTAATTATCACATCATCTTAATCACTTGGTATTTTCCCTGTCAAGTTATGGATGGTGTGATAACGTGGCCTGCACTTTTCTATTCTTTGAGACCCCCGTTACTTAGGTATACCTCTTGCTCTTAGCTAACCAAACATCCATTAAAATCTTATAAATTATTGCCGACCAAACAGGCCTCTGGGTGTTTCTTCGAGTTAAAAGCTGATAAAGTTACGGTTATAGGTCTCTAAAATTTTAAAACTCTACTTAGTACATTAGGGCTTCATACTTTAACTCTCTGCATTAGGGCCTTCATCTTCTTTAACTCTTTAGTCTCTTCAAGTCGTAAGTAATTAACCTTATTTTCGTGTAAAAAAACCAACTAAGCTATTTAGGGTCTCGTTTTTTAATTTTATAATCTTGACTCTTGAAACTTGTAACCATTTCAATCCTAGTTTTAAACATAAATCATGAGTTTTTTTCCAGTCACTTATTTGCACTCGAAGTCACATTTTGAAAGCAATCAACACATTCGTTTTAAACGTAAATCATGAGTTTTTTTCTTACACATTTATACATAACTAGTGGGGAACTCGCGCGTTGCGACGGAGGGTTAAAAGTATGAGTTTGTACTCGTGTTTCGTTAGTTTATCAATTGGTTTGTATTCAATGGAATATACTTTTACAACACACGTCGTATTATCTATGATTGTTAAACCTGCATGTTGCGACGGAGTAACGTGGTTTACAATGTAATTTAACTTCAAAAGTCCAACACTATACAAACAAGATGAAAAGTATACTCTAATGAAAAATAGACATTTTCAGGTTTAATATTTTTTCATATACTTACAGCAATACAAGGAGCAAATGCATATAGAATTCCAGTGACTCTAACTTCAGCAGCAGTGGCAGCACCAATTCTCTTCACCAGATCAGTGTCCATGGTGTACATTTAATATCATAAACAAATGTAAACGATAAGTATGTTGCATTTTTGCAAACATTTTTGACTTTTAAAAAAGTCAGAATTAGAAACATAAAACATTAGAGTAATAACAAAGTACTAAAATCTTTGACTTGCCTTTCATCAACCCACACAAATCCATCAGTTACAATCCAAAATGCAATTTTAAACTCAAAACATAAAGAGAGCTTATTTTTTTAGAATCCAAACGTAAGATCACTTCGCAGAGAACATCATTATAAAAAAAACTAACTGTCAAGATCCATCAATTTGTTTTCTAAAACTACTCAAACGAATCACCATCAGTATTCAAACCTCACAAAATTTGTAAAAAAATTGTGATGAAAACCTGTCAACCCAACCCGGCATGCTTTGACCCGTTACCCAACCCACCTAACCCGTCCATTTTGTCACACACAATAAAGTACCATCATATACCCTTGAAAGAAAGAGAAAATATTACCAATGCTTCATCGTCGCTTAGAGTGGTGAGGTAACCTGCCAGCCGTTCTCTTATATAAATAGCTAGTTGGTCCAAAACTGCATATTACATACGTGGCTTACCTGTAATATCATAACACGAAAAAAAAACAATAACAATACATAACTTAAACCTTAAACTAACTATATGTCCCACCAGATGGAATCACCGGAACTACCGGAAAACCATTAACATTACGTTCAGTATAATCTCAAATAACATCAAAAAAAAATAATATAAGAAAGAACAAATTAATCTAACCTGCAAATTGATGCATATGAAACACTTACTCCTAGAGTTGTGGTTAGAAACTCTTGCTGCAATTGATGTAAAACCTACCAAATAAACAAATGAAAACATATAAGAAGATAGGTTAGTAAAGCAAAAGATGCATAAAAAAGAAGTAAACAACCTCAAACTGATGAGCTTACTAATCGGATCATTACAGGTGACAAGCCTAAGTTGTTACAAGTCTATTCTAGAAGGGGTAAAGGAGGAAATACTAAAAGTGGCTAAAGTGTAATATGGGGAGGGTAGTATAAGAATAGAGAATAAGGCTTGTTAGTGGGGTATTGAGTTTGTTAGTGGCTCCTGCGTGTTGCATGGAGAGAGGGTATCATCCCTGGAATTCCTTTTGAGATCTTTCCGCCATTTTTACTTGTTCACAGTTATCAAGTTCTTAATAAAATCCTTCCCTTATTACTCTCGTTTGTGTATCAATCTTTTATCACAAACACACCAGGGGTAGAAACTACAATCTCCAACAGCAAATTAAGTCAACAAAAAGACTACTAAAAACGATAATAAAAGTACTAATTAAATTGAAAGTAGAATATGAAAATATTTTGAGATTTTTGGTATACACCGCCTAGCCGGAACCCTAGAATCTCCCGCTTGTATATTTTAATGTAATTGACAAAATTACCTACGAAAGTGTCCATGCATTATTTATCAATTACATGTCCATTGGGCTTCGTCGTCCGGTACCTCAAAGACCACCATAGTACCATGATGCCATTGCCACGAGTGGGTATACTTAAAGTTTACAAGAATCGACAGCTTAGACAAAAAAGTTTCAAATATGACAGTCCATTTTCTTTGCATCTACACAAGAAAATTAGGGAGATTTGAAAGAAAAGTCAATTATAGTTGTTCAAAGATTCGGTTCCTAGTAAGGGCCATGGCACACTATCATGATCCACTAACAATATTCAAAATATAAATCAGTTTTATTTGGATATGTATGTGGTTTGGATGTGCCTTTTAAAGGCATTATACGACATGATAAATCAGAATTAGATAATTAGTTGTATAAACGGGAGTGTTATACGGTTTGAGACTCAAATGTTTTGAGTGTTTAATATTCTATCATTAATTAAAAATAAAAAAATATAAAATGACCAAAAAGCGCATTTAAAAAAAAGACAAGACAGTTTGTGAAATGCAAATAAAAACTCTTTTAAAAAAGGGGTAAGTGAGTACATATTATTTCACCCTTGTATATTTCAAAATAAGAGGTAAGTAAAATGAATAGAAACTATTAACATATTTGGATTTAATGTTTGTAGGAGAAACTAATTTAGGTTTAAGAGATTAAAAATTCAGGAACAATTCTACCTTTAATCTTTCCAGCTCTTAGCAAGCTTGTAAAAGCCTTTTGAGTCTCTTCCTTCACACACTTCAAGAGGCATGTTCATGAAAACCTGCAGAAAGTATATATAAATTTAACCTTTTTAATACATAAACACACACTCACAGAAATAAAAACACAGAAAGAAGCATTGCCTCAATAAAATTTGTATCTGCCAACATTGCACGGCATGCATCACGATCTTTTCTATAAAGAGATACCAGGCTAGCTATACAGATTAAGCCAATATCTACAAACAGCTTTGCTACTTATACTAATGGATTATAAAATCAAATCAGCATCAGACCAACATGTCAAATCAGATAATTATATGTTTTGGGTGTTTGTCAAACTCTTGATTATTTAAGAAATTAGTTCGTAAATTGACCAAAAAAAAATTATTCAGTAAACTGACCAAAAAGATATATTTGCAAAAAGATAAACTCATTTTGTAAAAACTGTCACGATCCCGAATAACGTCTATGCTTCTGACAACTACTAATAAGCTTTATCGCTTCTGACAACTACTAATAAGCTTTATCCATTTAAGCAATTAATTTGGAATGTCAGCCCTGATTTCACACCAAGACACACATGTATGCCTTTGCCTTTGCCTTTGCCTTTGCATTTGCCTTTGTTTACTGCTTCACGTTATAAAGACTCTTGCAAAAGGAAATACAATCCACTATCTAGACATGGACAATGTTCTCCACATGTTCTTGACCCACTAAGACCTAAATAAACCACAGACTAACTACCACCTAACCACGCTGCGTCGGAGATTTTATACATGTGCATATGCAATCCGTTGATTTTAATAAAGTATAACATACTAAAATAAAAAAGTCACATTTATATACTAACATTTGTGTATCTAGTGGCTTGTCTCTATGCCTTCTATCATAATCTCCTTTTCTCTTCCTGCCTTGCTTTCTATATTTTCTTTGCTTCTTCCAAATTCTTAGATAGAGGCTAAGAAACTTGTAACTGTAATGCAAAAGCAACATAAAAAGTTTTAACAATCCAAGTTGAGAGGCATGGTTTGACTTTTTAAGTCAAATTTTTTTTTTTTTTAAACAATCAATCATTAAGTTTAAAACCGTCACAATTACAAACTAATGACAGGTAGACGGGTAACACCGCATATATTTATGGGGGGAACTTTGTGTTTAGTAGAGTAGGATTTGCTATTAAGTCAAATTATACTATTCAAAATGGTAAACACATATTAATCAAATAATCAACATAGATAAGTACATATGAGACTAAGGTTGTCAAATGCTTAGCTTCAAGCAGCCGTAAAGGAAAGGGAAGTTTAACAATATCATAATCACCTAAAATTATAAAATCTAAACAGCATATGAGAAATGGATCTTACTTGCTTCCTTTTCAAGTCATACAACCACCACCTAAACCTTCAAAAGTTGTCCTCTATGACTAACTTCAGCACAATATGTGGTCTAAACCTGCAATAATTCAGCAAAAGGAAAAAAAAATTAAACAACACCTATGCACTCAAAAGTACAGAACTATCAACAAATAAACAATCAAAACCAACCGATTTCTATGCCCCAAAACAACGAAAGTGGAGATTCTATGACTGGATACAAATAACAAATATTATTGGATTTATAAGCAAGATGAATAGCTGAAACGATACATTTGTTTGCAATTCTTCAATAACCAGCTTATTAACTTACATCTCCCCACATGGACATATTCAAAAGTCAAAACTCTAAATAAACCAGCATGAATCAAGATTCCTAAAAACATGGATTCCCGATCAAAACATCACCAGTCGCACCATTAAAGATAATTGAAGCGCTGGTGGTGAGAGATGAAACGCATAGGGGAATTAAGAGTACCCCCGCCGGAGAATTAACTACAGGAGATCGATTCATGTCCGGCGAGAAGGAGGGTAACACTGGCGGTGAGAAGAGCGAATTGATTAAGCTGTGTGATAATTTATCAGAGAGTTGATGAAACGCATAGTCTGAGGGAGAATTAACCACAGGAGATCGATTCATGTCCGAGGAGAAGGAACTGGTGGTGACAAGAGAGAATAATTGATTTAAGGGTAAATATTAGGTGCGTGAGAATTTATTATGAGATGGTTTAGAGATACTCTTTTCAACTTCCATGCCATCTTTGGTTTTGTTGTTAAAAAGAAAATAAACTATGAATAGGGCTGTTCAAAAAGCCCGCGGCTCGTGGCTCGCTCGAAGTTCGCTCGAAAAAAGCTCGGAAAAAGCTCGGCTCGGGAAAAGCTCGGTTTTAAACGAGCCGAGCCGAGCTGGCTCGAATTCTAAACGAGCCGAGCTCGAGCTAGGGTTGGCTCGGCTCGGGCTCGGCTCGTGGCTCGGCTCGTGGGCTCGGCTCGTGGCCCGGCTCGTCTAAATAACTAATATATATATATATATATATATATATATATATATATATATATATATATATATATATATATATATATATATATATATATGTTATATATGTGTTATATTTGAAATATGATGTTTTGATTTTTTAAGTTAATTTGTTTTCAAGAACTCTGAGTTTTGGACTAAAATTTTACTTTATCTACAATTGTATTTACTCTCTACTTTGTAAGTTTTGGGTTATCTATGGTTTTTTTTTGTATTTTATATATTGTCCCTTCCATCTATTTAGTTTTTTAAAGACAATCAACTTCAAAACGAGAATAAAATATTTTTTTTGTTGTTTATATATATATTAATATGTAAAAAAAATAAAAATAAATAAAAAATAAAAAAAACGAGCTAGCTCGACGAGCCACGAGCTGGCTCGAGCTTTTTACGAGCCGAGCTCGAGCTCAATTTTTCAGCTCGGAAAAAAATCGAGCCGAGCCGAGCTAGCTCGTTTAATTTCGAGCTCGAGCCAAGCCTGGCTCGGCTCGGCTCGGCTCGTTTACAGCCCTAACTATGAATGTACTTTGACAAAAGTTCAAAAAAATATAAGAAAGATTTAATTTTGAGTGCGGAAGAAGAGAGGTAATATTTAATTGAATTCTAGTTTTACTAAACTAAAGTTCAAAAAAATACAAGAAAGGTTGTTAGGAAAGAATTAAAATGGATTAAATTGAATTAGATTTGTAGGGGTAAAAAGACATACATACCCATTAAATATCTTTTAGCTAAGTTTTAATGAAATGGGTTAAATGATAATTAATAGGGTTTATAAATATAAATAGGGGTTAGAAGATAATTTTATTCATTTTAGGCTTTGTGAATGTATACATCATGCAATAAAAAAGATATAAGGTGTCTTAATTTTTTAAGAAAATTACATTCCTATCCTCCTAATCTCTATTATATAGTAGTATATATATGTAGGGGCATGTTCTTTTGAGAACCAATCAAATGTTGAGAACCGTGATAACCACACAAAACGTGTACATATCGCTATAGTGAAAAAGGTAAAATTCAACATCAATGTTTTATTTATCTATTCCCACTCTTAGTTTGAGTTTATCTCCTCTCTCCTGAATTTTTTTTAAGAAAAGTATAAAAATATGCATATATGTATTCATTTGTGCATATAGTGTGAGTGCATATATGCATTTAAAAAAACGATTATAAATTCGAGGTCTTTTAAAACCAAACCTTAAACATATTGAAATGTACATGAATTCTAGTCAATTTATATTATAAACAGAGCAAGAGTTAATGCGGTTCTCACGGTTCTTAACATATTGTTGGTTCTCAAAAGAACATACCCCTATATATGTGTATATATATATATATATATATAGGTTGATTGAGTGAATTTATTTGAGTTATCAAAAGACATGTATTTTTAATTGACAAACATTTTTAATTTATTTTAGTTTTGATATATATATATATAATATTTAATTTATTTTAGTTTTGATTAAGTTAATTATAAATGATTGATTAAGTGAATTTATTTGAGTTGTCAAAAGACATGTATGTCCATTAAAAATGTTTTAGTTAAGCTTTAAAGGAATGAGTTAAAAGGTAATTAATAAGTTTTGATTATAAATAGGGGTTAGAATGTAACTATACCCATTTTATGCTTTATGAATGTGTATCTCATACAATAACAATGGTATAAGTTGTCATAATTTTTTTATAAAATTACATTGCTATCCTACTAATCCCTATTATATAGTAGTATAGATATATACGTATATATCAATCTATTTCATCACTATAAATAGGATTTGATTAATACAAAGTGTATGAAAGTATATCTAGTATCCTATTTAAATGATTTTTTTTTAAATCAGTTTATGATAAAATAAAAAATATAGATACTTTAACTTTGAAAATATATACACAAGCGCACACAGTGTCTCTCTCTTTATTTTCAAGTCGCAACGAACAGTAACCATTGTCAAACATGTATAAGCTCTAAGCACTTATAAATCTACTATTATTTTAATATTATAACTAGTTTTAAACATTTTTTTTATAACTTTTAAAATATAATATTTCATAAAGTTCTAAATACACCGATGTGAAATGCTTATTTTTATCTATGTTTAGATATAATTATTTTTTCAAAACCTACCCGGGTACAATCTCTCTAATCACAAGGGTACAACTCCTCAAATGTATTATTATTTTAATATTATAATTATTTTTAAACATATTTTGTTTTTCTCATATAACTTTTAAAATATAAAGTTTTACAAAATTTCGAATACACCGTTTTGACGTACTTATCTCTATCGGACTTTTCGATATAAATTTCATTTAAAGTTGACCCATGTCAAATATAATATACTTTTAATTTTTTTACACAACGTAATGTTTTTTTTAATTCCGAAAATACCATTGCGACGTATTTCTAGCTACGTTTCAAAATAAAAATCTAGAGTTAAATACGGTTTTAGTCCCTGTGTTTTGACTCAAATAACAATTTTAGTTCAAAAGTTTAAATTCGACATTTTTAGTCCAATAGTTTCATTTTTGTTTTAATTATAGCCAAGCATCTAACACCGTTTGTTATTTTATGTTAAATTTATGTAAAAAGACCCTGATCCCTCTTAATAAAAAGTCAATACATAAAATTTTTATCTCCTCTTTTATAACCAAACCCTACATATTTCTTCCCTAGTTAAAGAACCCACCAACAATCCAGCCTCCACCTCTGTCGTCCACCCTCCGGCCTTTACCTTCGTCGTCCACCCTCCGACCTCCACCTTCCGGCCGCCACCTTCGGACTTCCGTCCACCCTCTGGCCTCCACATCCGCCGCCCATCCTCTGTCAAATGGGTTTCCATGACATTCAATCTGGTTAGGTTTCCATGGTGTTCAAATTCGATGATGGGGTTGATTTGAAGGGTTTGTGAAGCGTTAGATCCCCTCGAGACCCTAATCCAACCACCGGAAACTGCCATCTCCGGTCGCCACCTCCATATCTAATTACCATCAGCAAGAAACCACCACAACCTGTTAGGAATCATAGTAACAGTTTTAACTTTTAAAACATTAATTATTTAAAACATTTAAATAACAAATCAGATATATTTAGCGGCAACAATTTATTAGTACCATTACCAGAACAAATACGGATTCCTTTCAGTGATCCGATTACACGCGTATAAAAAATATTAAATAACCAACCATAGGATGTTCAGATTTATACCTTGACGATAACCAGATCTATAACAACTCAGTTCAACGAACGTCATGCTAGTTGACATGTATACGAAAGACTGTAGCAAAAATGTCACACGCTTGCGCGGAGAGGAGGCCGACCACGGCAGTGATCAGCGACGATGGAGGCTGGTGCGGTGGCGGCGCACGGCAGCAGGTGATGGTGGCTCGACATCAATCTCACAAGAGGAAACGGGGCGCCGATTTTAGGTTGGGGATTGATTAGCTTAGGGTTTTGATTATAATTATGTATTTATAACCATTATATTTACACACCGGTCCCCTATGGTATTAACATTTAATACCCTCAGTAATAATTAACCTTTAATTATTATAACCCTTGTATTTATTAATCATAATATAATTAGTAAAAATCTAATCTTTAAATGTTTAACTTATTAAACATTTATTCCTTGTATATAATTAATTAATCACATAATTAATTATCACAATCTCCAACAAATATTTCTCTAAACATTTACTCACTATTTATTGTTTCCGTCTTTCGTGAATAATATTTAACAATTAAATATTATATATATTTGTTTGTTGTCGTAACTCTTTGGATCATACCTTAATACTAACGTGTACCTTTAATCATCTGAAATTCTCTCATTTTAACAACATCCATCCAAATACATGTTAACAACATCCATCCAAGAATCGAATACACTACCTAAAACAGGTTTGAATTCTTCTGGAACATTGAGACACCAATAAGTGGTTCCATTGGGAGAATGAGAAACAAAAGCATCATCTGTGGGTAGGTTAACTAATGTAAAGAAATGAAAAGGAACAAATAAGAAAATCATGTAAAAATATTAAAAAAAAAATAATTGGCAGTAGAAAATAAATAAAAATGGAACTAGAAAAAAATAATTACCTTGAATTGAAGAAGGAATATTGCAAACCAAAGGTATTTCATCAAATGAGCAAGAATCGTCATTTATTGGTGGTCGGTGGACAAGCATTAATGGGGAAGAACACATTAATGGGTGGTGAGGGGAACCCATTAATGAGTAATCCACATTTAATGGTTGAGGATCGAAATGTGTAGAATTTGAGGATTCACCCATCAATGAAAGCTTAAGGAGTAATGGAGAAGATTGAATGATGATGGAAGTGAATAAAGAGGAAGGAAGGATCTTGAAAAACATGGATTGTAATATGGATTGATAAGATGGATGTAATAAATGAGGAAAGATAGTATGTAATGTGGGTGAATAAAAAATAATATAAAAAGTCTTGGATAAAAGGAAATTACCTATATACCCTTAAGGGATTAAAATATAAAATGGTGGAATGATGAGGTGGCTCAATATGAACCACATAGTGGTTTCTAGAGTTTTCACAATTCATGGGGGATTCCACCCAATATATACCCTACATATATATATAGATATATATATATGGAAGGTTTAAGAGAAAACCACATAGTTAGGAGAAAACCTCTAAAAACTAATTTTAACCAATAATATAATAATATTTATTTTTTATTTTGTTTTATTTTTATTTTTTTTATAAGAGTATCAATATAATATTACACATTTTTACCAAAAAATCATTTAAATATTGGGTTACGTATACGTAAAGGGTTACGTATACGTAACCCATGGTGTTACGTATACGTAAACAGAAAACAAAAAAAATTGTGGTTACGTAGACGTAACTCATAATATTACACATTGTTTTAGTGGTTTTCGTGGTTTTCGTCTAATTTTGTGGTTTTCTCTTGATCCTTCCCCTATATATATATATATATACTCGGTTAGTACCCGTGCACTACACGATTGATGAAAATAAATATATATAATTCATAATTGTTTAAAACAATTTAATATAAAAAATAAAAAATTTATTTACATAGGGAAAAAAATGAAATAACAAATACATTCGCAAAACTAACTTTTTTCATAAATCTCCACATATTTTCTTATATATAACATTTGTTGTTTGATTAGTAACTTTACAATGTATATCCAATATTAGTAATTTTACTCAGTCTCTACTTTTTACTATTGATAGCGCTACATACAACTTTTCGAGAGTGAAAACATTTTTTTAAATACAAACCAACTCTGTATAATGATTGTCCTTGGCTTTTATTAATCAACAATTGCAAAACATACAGACAGTGAAAATTGTCGTCTCTAAAACTTGAAATGGATCTTTTTATCTGACGGTATCAAATTAATTCTTGGAATAAATGTTCGAGTACCAATATTACTTCTAAATATTATCTCGGCTTCTGTAACACGTTTACCAATTAATAATCGTCATTAATAACCTCACCCACAATCAATTGATTTGTATGTGAATGGTTTATATATTGCTTCTGGGACAATTAATCATCCTTGGTAGATTACTATGAAACACGTGATTTTGTTTTTACTCTTAGCAATCAGTTTTCATTATTTATTAAGAATCATTATTGTACATGTTTTTGAGTTGGAGACCCAAAAAAATAAAGAAGGGTTAAAATAATACTATATTTGAGAAGGGTTAATTTATCATTGAAAACTATATAATATATAAATTTGTAATTACTTCTTATAACTAAATTAATCTCATCATCAAGAAGGTGTGGAATACCGGCTTCAAGATTTCTCATCCAGCCAATCCATAATCATGGTCTGATATACAACATGGCTACTTGAATCATAATCTATATCTCCGACTCCAAGATCATCTTTAACATATTTCTTGCTAAGGAGATTCTCCATGTCTGAAAAGTCATTGCACAAGCTGCCCTCACACTGCTTTCTGATGTCATAGTGCTACAAAATATCACAAGTTGATTATCTTAAATATGTTCAGATATTGTTGACAAAATAGGATTTGAGATGAGATCTTTTTACATAGCAATAGATTTAATTGAGCTAAAAATGGTGTTGCAAGCCATGTATGCACCCTTAGAAGTTGTTGTTCCATCAGTATGTGAGAAAAAAATCCATAAAATAACACAATTAATCGTATAAATAACAACATAAGACATGGTTCTTAAGATGCATGAAAATAATTACCACAGTTTAATAGCAGTCTCGTACTTTGGAAGTCTCATTATGATCTTAGAATGAGACGCCTTAATTATCCCCATACCCAGTGGATTATATACCACGCGATACAACGGATAACCCTTGTTTTGTGTTCAGAAAATATTATATATCAAAAGATATTTAAAAACCAAACTGTATTAAAAAGTTAAAAAAAAAAGTTACCTCGCTTGGAACCCCAGGTGAAGAACTCGGCACCATCAGTGGCTGCTGTAACATTTCTGATTTTTAGTATTAGTATTTCAATTCAATGTAACGCATTTTAAACCAAATTCTCGTGCATTGTCTTATTATATCTTTCGCCATAAATTAAATGCAATTACTCAATACAAATCAGCAAGTTTTACTCAGTTATATGCAATTAACCTCTATACAAGTAACTATTTTATACAAACATGTCAAAACTAAAGTTATAAGGACTAAAGTTGAAAAATATCAAGAAACCCTAAGTAAGCACGGTCGCGTCTCGTCCTGGCACGGTCGCGCCAAGTGTTTCGGCACGGTCGCGCGACTTGCTTCGGAACGATCGCGCCCGGTGTCTAGGCACGGTCGCGCCTATCTTGGCACGGTCGCGCCTGCGTACCAGTTGAAACGTAAATGTGACTTTAATCACCCGATCGTTTGAATTCAAAACCGTTTTACGTTTTATTCTCATTAACCAAAAAAATAATACTACCAATTATTCCCTTTACAACCGATTAATCCAGAATTCGTTTAGCCTCAAAGGATTTTATCTCAAGGCCACAAATCCTCTCTACAATCCGAATGCTCTCGAGCAATCCATCACTATACGATATACTACCCTCTCTGGGACACCCGAAGCCATTGAAGCAGTCGGAGTTGCAGCAGAAGGCACCGGAGACCACTTCTGTCATCGTCGGAAATCGTCCCTACCCTAGGCCATCAATTCATCGTCTTGCAGGGTAATCAAAACCTTCTAAACTATCTATTTATTCTTTAGATCAAAAGCCGTAATTCAATTTCGGCTTTCAATATCGAAATCTACTCGAACCCGAAACCGTATTTTCATTTAAAATAGTTTAACCGAATCCGGTTCTAAACATGTTTTAAACACAATTAACCTGTACCAAAAGACTCATAAGAACCTTGTTAATGAAAGCCCTATGCATTCCAGTTCTATAAATATAAAAATCATTCAATTCGTTCCTGTTTTGAAAGAGACACGGTCGTGCTAATCATCTAGCGCGGTCGTGCCTCGAGAGACGCGGTCGTGTCAACTTCCAGCGCGGTCGTGCCTCTTGCTCAGACCTAGTCATGCTCGTTGGCTAGACCTGGTCGTGCCCTTGAAGCATAGACACGGTCGTGCCTGTCTAAGGCACGGTCGTGCCTAGTGATTTGGCCAGTTGTCCTTTGTTTGACCAACGCCGTCGTGCCCTGTCCAGAACGGTCGCGCCCGACCAAGCACGATCGTGCCCTTCCCTGGCACGGTCGTGTGTGTTGGCAGAATGTTTATATTTTTATATTTTTAAAACAATTAATATTCCAGAGTTGTTTTTAAAATAAAAGTAATTAAATTTAAAAATTTGTATTATCTTTAATTAGAAAAGGTCAAATGTTTAATCTTAAAATAAAAGAGAATTATTTAAAGTCCAACATTTAATTTATAAACCCTACACTTAATAATATTTTAATGTCTAAGTTACACTTTATAAATAAATGAATAGAGTAATAATTATTTATTTGATTTATATTTGAACAAAAGCATCTATTTAGTTATACTTAAATACATCTAATACTTACATCATTTTCATAAACAATAATTATCTAATTTACTTATTTAATTATTTCAAACTCAAACCTTATTCAAAATATTCTAAAAATATTCATTTCAAATCTTCCATTTTATACAATACTTTCAAGTACCAATCACTAACTTTATCCAATTCAACCTTAGACTTAGACTTAGACTATTGTGCATTATTAATGCAATATACATTACACTCTAGGTTAACATTGTGCAATACAAGGATCACATTACTATCTAGTATCTCGTGTTAGCTACGTCTTCGATACAAGTGAGTATACATAGCCCCTTTTACTCTTTTACATTTTTGGGGTGAAACATGAACATTATTCAAATTACATGTTTACATTTACACAAACAACACAAGTACAAATCCTATTTACATTCATGTGTGCAATTTGAGCTTTATGCCCGAGTGCTAGGTGTGCTAACCTTTGTATGTGATTATGTGCAATCATTAACTATTCAAGCCGACGGTTTTCAATGATAGATCTATTGAGTCTGACAAACCCACCTTGTTGAGGTGATTGATACCGACAACATAATTTTGCATGCTAGTTACAAAGGTTTGATTGTACTTGGTTACACAATAGCTGCTCCCTATAAATGCCTTATTTATCATGTTATGTAAGGATTTGTTTTACAAACTATATGCTATCTATATACAAACCTGTGTTATACTCACCAACTTTTTAGTTGACCTTATTTTATTCATGTTTCAGGTTCTTTCATATGAGTTTGATCAAGACATGCTACACATAGGCTTTGGACCTAGTTAATCTTAATTCAAGAACGAATTGTATTTCATTATGTACTTGAACTTGATTATGTTTGTTTGAATGGAAATGGATTTAACATATTACAATTTAGTCAACCTTGAGCTCATGAACAGTCTACATTGTCCCGCCCCGATGATTCCGCCATCGGTTGTGTGACACCCGACATTTCAGGTCAATATCCGTACACATTATGAACAAGTTTACATTACAATAAACGAGTTTATATTATAATTATTTTTGTGATTTACGTAATTTCACAAACAAGGACATTAAGGTCCATCAAAAACCGTACATGGTCTCACTTCACATTTGGTAATTCTAGGAGTTACTGGTTCACGTGTCATAGAAACCGAATTTATTTACCCCCCTTTAAAACTCTAATAGATGTTAATACCATTAATAAATTAGTGGTAAAAACAAATTGTTTGATTTATTTTGACCCAAACCACCCACCCTTGACTATTCGGCCGAAATGCAGAGAAAACCATCCCCCCCCCATTCTCACGTCCCATTTTACCATATTTTCAGATATAACCCATACCCTTTCACTCAAAACTCTCACAAACCTTTTATCTCTCTCATTTTCGTACGAAAATCTTCTCATTTCTCTTCAAAATCGAAGCCAAGTTTTAAGGTAAAAATCCACCACAATCTAGTGTTTTAAGAAGATTTCAAGTGTTTCTAAAGAAAGTTCAACAGAAGATTCGAGACCATTCTCTGTTTTCTCTCATCATCTTCATCACTGTTTTTAAGGTAAAAACTCGATATTTTTCATATTATGTTCTTTAAAACCGTAACTAAACTTACATCTTATTTAAACGCAAGAAAGATAACAAGAAGAGTGTGTCGAATTCAAGTTTAAAACATCAAAATATGCCGGACTGATTCTGTCAAAACAGAAGTCCAGTAATCGAAACTAGGAGTTTCGATACCTGTTTCTCAATCGAAACTAGGAGTTTCGATACCTGTTGCTCAATCGAAACTAGGAGTTTCGATACCTGTTTCTCAATCGAAACTAGGAGTTTCGATACCTGTTTCTCAATCGAAACTAGGAGTTTCGATACCTGTTGCTCAATCGAAACTAGGAGTTTCGATACCTGTTGGTCAATCGAAACTAGGAGTTTCGATACCTTTTACTCAATCGAAACTAGGTTGTTTCGACTCCTGACCACTCCATCGAAACTAAGTAGTTTCGACACACATATGCCCAATCGAAACTAAGAAGTTTCGACACCTGTACAACAGTCCCAGTTGGGCAGTAACTCAAAACTATTTTATAACAAAACATGTGTTGGAAACCTAAAACGATATTTAAACAAACATAATCAGATTTACAAGGTCGATGAACAATTTACAATTAAGACGTTGGTCTTAACAACAATTTACCCTTGGTATCTAGGGTACAAACAGTCAAGGTTGACTACAACAAATATTATTACAAGTATATACACAAACACAAGGTGAGTTTCACGGCCCCTTTCTTTTTACTGCTTTCTAATATTTGGGGGAAAAACATACTTCAACTATTTTATGGGATAACAAGAGAATAAGACACGACTTTCATGTTTACATGGGATGAGAACAACACAATGGAGGCCGCGAAAGTCCCCTGGAACAACATAGTAACCATTAACTGTAGCCTAGGGTCCTATGAATAGTACTATGGAGAGTGACGTCTCCCGGTCATGGTTAGTCGCGCTAACCACAATCTGGAGGATTTATGGCCGCATAGAACTGAATAACGAAATTAGGGGCGTGTACACATGTCAAGGTTTGGTTACGCCCCATGTATGAACATATTATTTGTATTCCTAGCTAGTTTACAAATGGGTCAACAATTCTTATTCTGTTTATCACATACAACTGAAACTATTTACGAACAATTGAATTTTACAAAGAACTATTTGATTAAACCTGTGAACTCACCAACCTCGTGTTGACGATTTTAAGTATGTTTTTCAGGTAACTGAACGTGATTTCAAGGTTAGCAATATAGATTACATGCATGCACGATGGATACTACTCAAGGAGGATTTCCCTTGTATAACTCATTGAGTTGAGTCATATTTGTGAAATCTTAACTTTTTGTAAACTCAGATTATGTTTTGTAATGTAAAACATTAAACTTGTTAATGTATCCATTTATCATGTATGTGTTTGCGGTAATCATATGCTTTGGAAACCATGAACGTTGCGCCTCGCGTTTCCGCCTTGGCGGGGTGTGACAGAACTGGTATCAGAGCCATTGATTATAGTGAACTAGGAATCTAAAATTGGAACCTAGTCTATAATCTAAATGACTCACTAAAACGTTTTCATTGCATAAGCATTGCATGACCAGTCATTTTGTCATATGGATATTGTAGTCACAAGCATGTCGTCACATTCACATTCTGATCCCGTCTCTGACACTGAATCAAATGAGGAATTTTCCGCCTCACGTCCCAAAAATCAAGTACAAACCCGTAGCTCCACACCACCTAAAGTCGCCTTGGGAAAACCGCCTATCGTCTACCGAAAGAAAAGCGGAGGACCAGTTAAGGTGCAAAGCGCTAGGAAGAAGGTTCGACTTCCACGCAAAAGGAATCTAGCAGCCCGTGACCCAGAAGACTTGGTGGCTGGTGAAGAACCACCTAGGCAAAGACCCTGCTACCACCCTACTGTGGGAATGCCTCGTACCCTGGCACGTTGGAGGGAGATGGAGAGCATTCCATCTACCTTTGAGCTTGGAGAGTCTTCTAACTCCCCAACACCCCTACCCCACACTGGGGAAGCCATAGAGCTCACTGTGCCTACCTTGGTAGCACGCGTTCGTACGCATGAGGAGCGTCTTGATGATCTCCTAGATGACATCCGGGCACAGGGGGATGCAGCCACGCGACTTCGTCAAGGACTCGGATCTCGAGTTCAGACTCTAGATGACCGCACCCGAAACATACAGGATGCCACTAACTATCTAGAGTTGAGAGCTGACATGGACTGGCAGTTCACAGTTACGGTCCGAGACATGGTGGAGGCTCTGGAAGAAAGGACGTTGGCTGCAGAATTTGTGGCGAGAGCTAGTTTTGTCATGGCAGGACTTGCCATGATGATTGGATTGTACTCTCACTTCTTCTTTTAAACCTATTACGGGCGGGTTGTGCCCGTAGTACATTAAGTAGTTTAAAACTTTAGTACTGATGAGGTCATGTGAACCCATCTCTTTTGTATCCTTGTCTTTTGGAACAATGTACTATGAATGTTTTGACTATGTATGTAATGGTTTATGTTGTGATAATGGTTGTTTGCATTTGACGTTGTTGTATCCTTATGTCATGAGCTATCATTATTGTCATATAATGTTGTTTCTTTTTAATTGATATGTTAGAAAGAACGTCATGGCACCTAAGCGTAGGACAACCCGTAACACTACTGGTGACAACAACGAGGCGATTTCCCCAAATGTGGAACAACTTATAGCACAACGAGTAGCTGCTGCCATGGAGCAGTATGAAGCCAATCGAAATAGTGGAGGAGGTGTAGGAGGTAGCGGTACAGCTGGAGGTTCCGGAGGTGCAGGAGGTAGCGGTACAGCTGGAGGTTTCGGAGGTAATAAAATAAATAAGCCATAACATATAGTCATGATTCGAATTAATGATGTTATGACTTGTAATTCTACAGATGCTCCAATTAGAAAGTGCTCCTACAAGACCTTTCTGTCTTGCAAACCCCGTAACTTCAATGGCACCGAGGGTGCAGTTGGACTAATGAGATGGATAGAGAAGATGGAATCGGTGATTGATATTAGTGAATGCACCGCTGACTGCATGGTGAAGTATTCTACATGCTCACTCACTGATAAAGCTTTAACCTGGTGGAATTCACAAGTAAAGACTTTGGGAAGGCAGACATCATATGAGTTGTCATGGGAAGACTTAAAAGCCATGATGATCGAGGAATACTGTCCTCGAAATGAGTTGCAAAAGATCGAATCTGAAATGTGGAATTTACAAATGACAGGAGATGATGTTGCTGGCTACACTGACCGATTCAATGAGTTAGCAATCTTGGTTCCACACATGGTCACCCCAGAATACAAGAAGGTTGAAAGATACTTGTGGGGTCTCGCACCTCAAATCCGAGGTCTGGTGACTTCATCGAACCCTATGGATGCCAAGAGCGCCATAACTCTGGCTTTCAAACTAAGGGATAATGCTGTACGTGATGGTTTGTTTAAGAAGAAGGAGACCGAGGAAGGAAGGTCTGGGGAAAAGAGGAAATGGTTTGGAAAACCAATTAACCAAAACAAGAATCAAATTTACAAGAGACCTGAAACTACGAAAGCCTTTGTCGCCAACACTGTGGGACAAAATGTATATCTTGGAACATTACCGAGGTGTGACAAGTGTGGATATCATCACAGCGAAAAGTGTATCCAATGTGGGAAGTGTAAAAAGTATGGGCACCTGGCCCATAACTGTAGGAGCAATACGAACCCTAACAAGATAAATCAAGTAGCAGGAAAAGTCAACCCAGGAACAGAAAGGATGAATCAAGGATGCTTTGAGTGTGGAGATCCAAAGCACTTCAGAAAAGACTGTCCAAAGTTGAAGAACCGAAACGACAATCAGGCCCGTGGAAGAGCATTTGTGATGGGAGCTGGTGACGCACGACAAGATCCAAACATTGTCACTGGTACGTTCCCGATAAATAATCACTATGCCTCTATACTTTTCGATACGGGTGCTGATTTGAGTTTTGTGTCAAATGACTTTAAGTCCCTACTCGGTATTAAGCCCAGCAAACTAGAACAAAAGTATACAATTGAATTAGCGAACGGAAAATTAATTAATACCGGAGAGGTCATTCAAGGTTGTACCTTATATCTTAAAAATCACACATTTAGTATAGATCTGTTACCTGTTGACTTAGGAAGCTTTGACGTTGTTATTGGCATGGATTGGTTGTCAAAGAATCATGCAGAGATTGTTTGTTTTGAGAAGATTGTCCAAATTCCACTCCCAAACGGAGAAGTTCTTTCGATTCAAGGTGAGAAGAGTGGAGTAGCGTTAAGGATGATAAACTGCATGAAAACTCGTAAGTACCTACGCAAAGGCTATTACGTATTCCTGGCTCGCGTCGTCGAGAAGAAACCCGAGGAACGTCGACTTGAGGATATACCAATCGTTAAGGAATATCCTGAAGTTTTTCCTGAAGACTTACCTGGTTTACCACCACCTAGGCAAGTCGAATTTCGAATCGATTTGGTACCAGGAGCCGCCCCGGTTGCGCGATCACCATATCGATTAGCACCTTCTGAAATGCAGGAATTATCAAATCAACTTCAAGAGTTGCTTGATAAAGGTTTCATAAGAGCGAGTTTCTCACCTTGGGGAGCTCCGGTCTTATTCGTAAAGAAAAAGGATGGAACCTTTAGGATGTGTATAGATTACCGAGAATTAAACAAGCTTACAATCAAAAACCGATACCCACTACCTCGAATAGATGATTTGTTTGATCAACTACAAGGTTCTAGCTTCTACTCTAAGATCGACCTACGTTCGGGATATCACCAATTAAGAATCCAAGAAGAAGATGTACCAAAGACAGCATTTAGGACTCGTTATGGTCACTACGAATTCCTAGTTATGCCATTTGGTTTGACAAACGCACCAGCTGTTTTCATGGATCTCATGAACCGCGTGTGCAAACCATACTTGGATAAATTCGTGATTGTGTTTATCGATGACATATTAATATATTCACGAACCAAGGAGGATCATGAACATCATCTTAAATTAATCTTAGAACTACTCAGAAACGAGAAACTTTACGCTAAATTCTCTAAGTGTGAGTTTTGGATCCGAGAAGTGCATTTTCTTGGACACGTCATCAACAAGGAAGGAATTCACGTTGATCCATCAAAAATTGAAGCGATCAAAAACTGGGAAGCACCAAAGACTCCGACAGAAGTACGTCAATTTTTAGGTTTGGCCGGCTATTACAGACGATTCATCGAGAATTTTTCAAAAATAGCCCTGCCTTTAACCAAATTAACCCAGAAAGAAAATAAGTATGATTGGAATGACAAGCAAGAGTCAGCTTTTCAAATACTAAAGCAGAAGCTGTGTAGTGCACCAATTCTATCCCTTCCTGAGGGAATCGACAATTTTGTCGTATACTGCGATGCATCACACCAAGGACTGGGTTGTGTGTTAATGCAAAGAGACAAAGTCATCGCATATGCCTCACGACAACTAAAAGTGCACGAAAAGAATTATACGACCCACGACTTGGAATTGGGTGCAGTTGTGTTTGCGCTCAAAATTTGGAGACATTACCTTTACGGTACAAGATGTACTATCTTTACTGATCACAAGAGTCTCCAGCATATCTTTGATCAAAAGGAACTTAACATGAGACAACGTCGTTGGGTAGAACTACTAAACGACTATGATTGTGATATCAAGTACCATCCCGGAAAAGCCAATGTCGTAGCAGACGCCTTAAGTCGCAAAGAACGAGTTAAAACTCTCCGTGTTCGTGCCCTAGAATTGACAATTCATACAAATCTCACTACTCAAATTCGGATGGCACAACAAGAGGCAATTAAAGAAGAAAACATTCAGAATGAAGCTTTACGAGGAATGATAAAGCAATTGGAGCCAAAGTCAGATGACACTTTATACTTCATGAATAGAATTTGGGTGACATGTTTTGGTAACTTACGGGAGTTAGTTATGGACGAAGCCCACAAGTCCAGGTACTCCATTCACCCAGGTTCAGATAAGATGTATAAGGATCTAAAAGAATTATATTGGTGGCCCAATATGAAAGGAGATATTGCCACATATGTCAGTAAATGCCTAACGTGCTCAAAAGTAAAAGCCGAACATCAGAAACCGTCTGGTTTACTACAGCAACCTGAAATTCCCCAATGGAAATGGGAACAAATTTCTATGGATTTCATCACAAAATTACCCAGGACTTCCAGTGGTTATGATACCATATGGGTTATTGTCGACCGATTAACAAAATCTGCTCACTTTCTGCCAATGAAAGAAACTGACAAAACCGAGAAACTTGCAAAGCTTTATATCAAGGAAATTGTGGCTAGGCATGGAGTGCCAATTTCTATTATCTCGGATAGAGATAGCAGATTCGTGTCTAGAATCTGGAAATCATTACAAGAAGCCATGGGCACACGTCTTGACATGAGCACGGCATATCACCCACAAACAGATGGTCAAAGTGAACGGACTATCCAGACACTAGAAGATATGCTCCGTGCGTGTGTAATTGATTTCGGAGGAAATTGGGATACTCATTTACCATTAGCTGAGTTTTCCTACAATAACAGTTACCATACGAGCATTAAGGCAGCTCCGTTTGAAGCTTTATATGGTCGTAAATGCCGCTCACCGTTATGTTGGGCGGAAGTTGGTGAAAAACATTTGACAGGCCCTGAGATTGTCCAGGAAACCACTGATAAGATTTTCAAAATTAAGGACCGTTTGAAAGCGGCCCGAGATAGACAAAAGAGCTATGCTGACAACAGACGAAAACCATTAGAATTTCAAATTGGCGACCGAGTAATGTTAAAAGTCTCACCATGGAAAGGCGTTGCAAGGTTTGGTAACCGTGGTAAGCTCAACCCTAGATACGTTGGTCCGTTCGAAATACTGGCTAGGGTTGGCCCTGTAGCTTACAAACTCAAGCTACCACAAGAACTAAACAATATACATGATACGTTTCATGTATCAAATCTCAAGAAGTGTTTATCAGACGAGACACTAATTATACCGTCTGACGAGATTCATATTGACGATAAACTTCATTTCATCGAGGAACCGATTGAGATTTCAGATTGGAAGGTTCAAAAGCTGAGACGTAGTCGGATCAAACTGATTAAAGTACGTTGGAACTCAAAGCGTGGTCCTGAGTATACATGGGAACGAGAGGACCAAATGAAAACAAAATACCCATCCTTGTTTAAGGATACACCAGTTCAAGAGGACACGAATTGAATTTCGGGACGAAATTCTTTTAACAAGGGGAGAATGTGACACCCGACATTTCAGGTCAATATCCGTACACATTATGAACAAGTTTACATTACAATAAACGAGTTTACATTATAATTATTTTTGTGATTTACGTAATTTCACAAACAAGGACATTAAGGTCCATCAAAAACCGTACATGGTCTCACTTCACATTTGGTAATTCTAGGAGTTACTGGTTCACGTGTCATAGAAACCGAATTTATTTACCCCCCTTTAAAACTCTAATAGATGTTAATACCATTAATAAATTAGTGGTAAAAACAAATTGTTTGATTTATTTTGACCCAAACCACCCACCCTTGACTATTCGGCCGAAATGCAGAGAAAACCATCCCCCCCCCCCCATTTTCACGTCCCATTTTACCATATTTTCAGATATAACCCATACCCTTTCACTCAAAACTCTCACAAACCTTTTATCTCTCTCATTTTCGTACGAAAATCTTCTCATTTCTCTTCAAAATCGAAGCCAAGTTTTAAGGTAAAAATCCACCACAATCTAGTGTTTTAAGAAGATTTCAAGTGTTTCTAAAGAAAGTTCAACAGAAGATTCGAGACCATTCTCTGTTTTCTCTCATCATCTTCATCACTGTTTTTAAGGTAAAAACTCGATATTTTTCATATTATGTTCTTTAAAACCGTAACTAAACTTACATCTTATTTAAACGCAAGAAAGATAACAAGAAGAGTGTGTCGAATTCAAGTTTAAAACATCAAAATATGCCGGACTGATTCTGTCAAAACAGAAGTCCAGTAATCGAAACTAGGAGTTTCGATACCTGTTTCTCAATCGAAACTAGGAGTTTCGATACCTGTTGCTCAATCGAAACTAGGAGTTTCGATACCTGTTTCTCAATCGAAACTAGGAGTTTCGATACCTGTTTCTCAATCGAAACTAGGAGTTTCGATACCTGTTGCTCAATCGAAACTAGGAGTTTCGATACCTGTTGGTCAATCAAAACTAGGAGTTTCGATACCTTTTACTCAATCGAAACTAGGTTGTTTCGACTCCTGACCACTCCATCGAAACTAAGTAGTTTCGACACACATATGCCCAATCGAAACTAAGAAGTTTCGACACCTGTACAACAGTCCCAGTTGGGCAGTAACTCAAAACTATTTTATAACAAAACATGTGTTGGAAAACTAAAACGATATTTAAACAAACATAATCAGATTTACAAGGTCGGTGAACAATTTACAATTAAGACGTTGGTCTTAACAACAATTTACCCTTGGTATCTAGGGTACAAACAGTCAAGGTTGACTACAACAAATATTATTACAAGTATATACACAAACACAAGGTGAGTTTCACGGCCCCTTTCTTTTTACTGCTTTCTAATATTTGGGGGAAAAACATACTTCAACTATTTTATGGGATAACAAGAGAATAAGACACGACTTTTATGTTTACATGGGATGAGAACAACACAATGGAGGCCGCGAAAGTCCCCTGGAACAACATAGTAACCATTAACTGTAGCCTAGGGTCCTATGAATAGTACTATGGAGAGTGACGTCTCCCGGTCATGGTTAGTCGCGCTAACCACAATCTGGAGGATTTATGGCCGCATAGAACTGAATAACGAAATTAGGGGCGTGTACACATGTCAAGGTTTGGTTACGCCCCATGTATGAACATATTATTTGTATTCCTAGCTAGTTTACAAATGGGTCAACAATTCTTATTCTGTTTATCACATACAACTGAAACTATTTACGAACAATTGAATTTTACAAAGAACTATTTGATTAAACCTGTGAACTCACCAACCTCGTGTTGACGATTTTAAGTATGTTTTTCAGGTAACTGAACGTGATTTCAAGGTTAGCAATATAGATTACATGCATGCACGATGGATACTACTCAAGGAGGATTTCCCTTGTATAACTCATTGAGTTGAGTCATATTTGTGAAATCTTAACTTTTTGTAAACTCAGATTATGTTTTGTAATGTAAAACATTAAACTTGTTAATGTATCCATTTATCATGTATGTGTTTGCGGTAATCATATGCTTTGGAAACCATGAACGTTGCGCCTCGCGTTTCCGCCTTGGCGGGGTGTGACAGGTTGGGGTGTGACAGATTGGTATCAGAGCCTTGGTTATAGGGAACTAGGTTATTAGACACTCTTGACCTAGACTATAACTTTTGGACACCCATACAATGTCATGCTACTACATGTTACATTTTCAATTCCTGTATGATTATCTTTACATACTATCATAAGTATTTGCACCATATGATACAATACATAATGGCTTATGTGTCACACTACTTGATAACTCTCGTGCTTACACTCATTACTACCTAAATGTTATATGATTATTTCCTATGTGAATATCTTTACATGTTATACTATATGATTACATCACATGATACAATACTCAATAGTTTGTGTGTCACATTACCTGCCAACTTTTTCTTCTATTCATTGCTACCTACTTAATTTACTTAAAACACTATCCTAAGTTTAACACACACACATACACACCAAAATCATTCATACTCCTTTGGACCCAAATACATGATACCATTACCCTTTATGAGCAAAGACTTAAACTATTGGGATGCCCATCAACAATAAACTAAGAAGCGCACCTATTTCCAAAAAGAAGAAGCCCGCTGAAATGCATAAACCTTATCTTTGGGCCTCAAAGCCCAGTCCACAACAATTCCCATCATAACCATGAGCCCAACAATAGTGTTATTAATACATGATGGCTGGAAGAGTGTGTAAGCCCATGAGGAATTCTGGCTAAGGAGAGATAGGGTACTTAAGTGTGTCTTAGTGACCCACCCCTCTTTCCTGGGAATTCTCCTCAAGGATACACTACTTATAGGTCAAGTGTACTCCTAAAATACTATTGTGAAGACTCGGCGTTATGACTAATCAAACTCTAAACCTATGAGAACTCCTATGTTTGACACTCAGTATTTATTTATCGCTTACAACCTTCCATTGTTTTCCTGCTAAGCATGGACTCCTACCCTCCTACCTCCCCGGTATGCCGTCCCAAAGAAGAGTCTGATTGGGAAGAAGACACCGGATCACCCGTACATCGATCACCAACACCCGCAGCTGCTAGACCAAGGTTTGATGTAAGAGTAGATTAGATTAGGAACACCGGCCCAAGACTTCAAACACCTGGATCAGCCACGCCCAGAAACCCGTATCAGACACCCCATCCCCACAATCAACTACCACACCCACTAAAAGACCCATATCTAATGCCCGACCCGTATTACTCTAATCCTTGAGTAGGGCATATCATGGCACTCACTAGTACTGTCAAATTTCAAATCAATGACACGCACCAATATGTAAGGACCTCAGAATTTGAGAGGCAAAGAATGGAGCAAGGGTTAATGTACGACCTGCAAGGGCAAGGAATGAATAGCCTAGCAAACCAATTAGAGTACCAAAAGGAACTAATCTCCATCCTCGAAGCGGTGCTCGCCTTGGAAATTACTCTCCTTCTAGTGGAAAGCTACAGGAGGCGTTAACAGGATTATTGCTCGTATTCATTTCGGTTTGAGAACCATTTCCCTGTGTTTTGAATACGTCTCTGTTTTTTCTAAATTTTATATTTTCCAAAGTTATTATTCATAAATTCAATACGTTGAGTGTGAATTACACCCATCATATTTTCATCAAAATTTCTCAAGTATCACCTTCTTCATTCAATACGATTTAGTACACTACCAATAACCTCCTTCATAAACAAATCATCCTATTGTTCGATTTAAACAAAATCTCGTTATCTTTTTCAAACAAAATGTTTATCAAACTTTTAGATAATATCAAAAAACATAAATTTTTCACAAAACTTTTATAAGGAAAGTTAATACAACCGATTTTATAAAAAATATATATATATATATATAAATATATATATTATTTCGAATTGATAAATAATTATGGTTTCCCTCGTTTAAGTAAATATTTCTAAACCCGGGCTAAATTAATATACTACAAATTGTTTAGCCAATAATCCCGCTTAAAAATATTCTCATATTGATAGTTGAGAATTTAAATTAAAATATTTTTCCCATAAATTGTCTACTTATTTAAATTATGTGATCTAGTGGCTTCATTACTTTATATATCCACAATCAAGAATAATTTACCACTTCCTATTTTCAAACAAAGATCAGTAATTGTAAACACATTTCCCCCGAATATTTTCAGAACCTCCTCGTTACCTTTCACTTGTCACTTCAAGAGACGATTGAACAGCGTAAACGTTAACCCCCCATCAATCTCAATGAGATTTAAGAGCTACAGCCTAACTACCACATTATACATGAACGTCAAACAACACGCTTGTCCGCAACACTCGGTCACATGCAAAACCCGTTAGTATACATCACACACGAAGTCCAACAACTTACGTATACATGTTCACAATATACTCAACGCAACCACATGGTACATGAAATTCAATTATTCTCAATATACCCAATGCTACACAAATTACATTATACAAGAAACCAGTTTTCCTACAAATCACAATTTACTGGATTGATCACATAACACACGAAACTTAGTTGTTTGCGATATACGTGATACATAACAATTGTTTGATTGATACATAATTCTAGACTGACCACATTAAACATGAAACTCATTTAGTTACAAAGTACATCATACTAAACTGTACACATTATGTAGTACACATGATACTATGTTGTTTACATTACACGTGAGAGCATATTGATTTACAAAATACATGATGTTAAGTCGTCAACGCCATACATGAAATTCATTTCCTATAATACATGTGTGTAACATCCCAAAATAAATGAGGATTTTAAATAACGGGTTGAACCGGGACGAACGGGATAAAAGAACGAGGCGTAACGGGCCGGGCCGGTTGGGCCGGCAAACTTGAAGGAAGGGGGGGTTTCCTCCCTTTAAATAGCCAACACACACACCATTTCTCTCATTTGCAAGAATCTAGAGAGAGAAACCGTAGAGAGAGAAAGTTGGCGGATCGACCCGAGATTGAAGGAGCTTGTTGCTACTGAACTCGTGAGCAAAACCTCCGGATCAGAATCTCGAAATCAGGTAACACCCGAACCAAATCTGAGTTTTTGTTCGTTTTTGGGTTTTCGGGTATTTTCGGGAAAATGACGGGTTTTTATAAACCAAATGAGGAAAGGGTTATAAATCTGGAATCACGAAGGGAAAATACACGTTTTGAATGTAAAAAGTCCGGATCTTGACAAGATCGGACCTGCATGCGAAAGTTAGGGTTTTTGGGGAAGATAGCTGAGTTCTGCAGGTATCGAAACTAGAGTTTCGAGTGGCCTGCAGGTGTCGAAACTAGAAGTTTCGAGTGACCTGCAGTTGTCGAAACTAGAAGTTTCGAGTGACCTGCAGTTGTCGAAACTAGAAGTTTCGAGTGACCTGCAGTTGTCGAAACTAGAAGTTTCGAGTGACCTGCAGTTGTCGAAACTAGAAGTTTCGATGGGCCTGCACCTGTCGAAACTAAGTAGTTTCGATAGGTCTGCATCAGTAAGTGAAGTCAGTGTATTCACCTGTAACAGAACGAGTAAACCGTTAGAGTCGGGATTTAGGTCTGATGTGTATTTAATTAATCAATTCAGATCGGAAGTGACGTTGTCGGACCTTCGTTTAGGACAACCCATATTAGCGTATCAGGTGAGTTCTAGAGCCCTCTTTTAAATGTTTTGTTAATGTTTTTGGGCTGGTGTGCATACTTACGAAATGATGTTTAACGAAATGATGTTTAACGAAATGATGTTTAACGAAATGATGTTTTAACGAAATGATGTTTTAACGAAATGATGTTTTAACGAAATGATGTTTAACGAAAGGAAAGGTTTTGAAATGTTGAAACGATGTTTACGAAAGGAAAGGTTTTGAAATGTTTTTGCCAAAAAGGGTTACGAATGTTTTATGAACGGTTTAAATGAGGAAATGTTTAATGAGAAGAGAAAGAGGTAAAGGTTTTAAAGAAGTCATTACAAATCTAATCTGTCGAATGAATGGAATTGACGAATGAAGTCTGGGAATGAGATTCCCAGCCTTGTGGTAGATTATGGACAGCGAGCCATAGTTGCCACAAGAACAACAGGGGCATGTCTTTGTGGCATGCCAATGGTTATGATGTTGTACAACTGGTAAAAGGGAGTAACGACGGTTACTCAGGGGTTAACGTGACCCCATGTAAGGTTAAATTATGATCCGACGATGTTATGGCTGAGAGTCATAACCGTCGATGGAAGTTGTCGGTTTATGGACATGAGAGCCATAAGGGCAACTGAATGGGTATTGTCGGTCCTCGCGCAGTTAGCCTTGGGGGCAATACCAAAAGGGAATTGACGGAATGTATGGTATTGTCGGTCTTCGTGCAGTTAAGCCTTAGGGGCAATACCATAAGGGAATTGACGGAATGTATGGTATTGTCGGTCTTCGTGCAGTTAAGCCTTAGGGGCAATACCATACTAAATGACGGAACGAAGGGTAACACAGATTTAGATAATAATGTATGACTTAAATGAATGTTAAAAGTTTTAATGAACGATCCGTTTAACGGTGTTTATGATTATGATGTTGATGATGATATGGGTACGAAACCTTTTTTTTAAAGATGTTAAATTATTACATGCTTTTGTGAAAGGTTTTTACTAAATGAATGATACGTTTTTGGCAAATGTTGATGTTTAAGTTTTTATGAAATGCTAGAACTCACCAGCGTAGCTGACCTTTTTAGTATGCACATTCAGGTTAAGGAAGTTATGATGATGGACGGTGATGCTGGGCGGCTTGAGGAGTTACCCGGATGATATGAAGACTGGCATCCCGTTACGAGTTGTTTTTGTTATGTACATGTATTTGAAAATGTTACGCTTCCGCATGTTAAACGATGTAATGTTATGTTTGAAATGAAATTTTCCGCTGCGTTATTTGATATTCTAGTTTGAGAACTGTTTGTGAATGAGTAAATCCAACGCGTGGGGCCTCCCGGGTTTGGGGCCTCACAAGTTGGTATCAGAGCAATAGTTTGAGAGATTTGGACACTCCCTGTGTCTGAACTTAAACTGAGAATGGGACCGAAAGCGGATGCCAGTACGGGTAACTCGAGCCACAGCATCAGGTATGAAGGTAGTATATATATTACGTATATAGTATGCCTTAGAAGAGGTTAGATGAGGACTTGAGTTCTGATGAAATCACAAAGGTGGTCAAATGGAAATCGAAAAGTAGTGTAATGGTTAATTACAGATGGCCAGTGTATATTAACATCTTACAGTGCTTATTGAATTTTATTTGTTAACTAGCGTGATGACATTGGATTTCTTGTCTTATAGAACGAAATGGCGAGGAGAGGGAACGGAAGGCGTGGTGGCCGTACCGGTGGTCGTACCGGCGGTCGAAATGGTGGGCGTGGCAGGATTCCTGCGCGCCAAGAACACAGTGAAGAAGGAAGTGTTCACACTGAACCGGCGGTTAGTGTGCATGAAGCCGAGCAGACACAGGTCGAAGAGCAACCTTTCACTTTTGAACCAGAAGTGAGAGCAGCTATAGCTCGAGAATTCACAGAATTGATGAAGAATTCTCTGCCAGGTCTGTTGGCTGAAGCGTTGAAGCAGGTCAATGGGGCGGGTGGGTCTAGCGCGGCAATTGGTGCTCAGAACAATGAGACCGACAATGCACCGCCTGCTCGCGGATGCGATTATAAGTCCTTTAAGGCATGTGACCCGCCAATTCTGACTGGAAAGAAGGACGCGGTGGCTACTTTTGACTGGGTAATTCGTATGGAAGCCGCCATTCGTCTGAGTGAATGTCGACCGAATCAGGTCGTGAAGTTTGCTGCTAACTCCTTGAGGGAGGAAGCATCTCACTGGTGGGAAGGTGTACGCCAGGCTAAGGGGAACGAGGTGGTTGATTCGATGATGTGGGATGATTTGAAAACTTTGGTGATCAAGAATTTCTGTCCAAGGAATGAGATCGAAAAGGTAGAAAGGGAATTTCTGGGTTTGAAGGCTGGGAGCATGACGCACCGGCAGTATACGACACGGTTCAATGAACTGGCACGTCTGGTGCCACACCTTGTCACTACTGAAGAAAGAAAGATCGCTTGTTATATTCAAGGGTTGCCGGACAAGGTCCGCACATATGTTAAGGCAAACGCCCCTACTACCTATGATTCGGTAGTAGAACTGAGCGGCGTAGTATTTGATGATCTGGCACTGAATGTCGCCGCCATCGAGGAACCAAAGAAGAGACCGAGCTTCTCAAACAAGCGAACTGGTGGAAAGATGTTTGGGGCTCGCGATAAAAGGGCTCGGGTGGATGAGCCGACTATTTGTAAGAAGTGTGGAAAGGAGCATGTAGGTGAATGTAGACTGGGATCTAACCTGTGCTTTAAGTGTGGCAAGACCGGACACTACGCCCGTGAGTGCACACAACACTACAAGTGCTACAACTGTGGGGATTTCGGTCATCTGAGTAGGGACTGCCCGAAGCCAAGGATGGGGGAAACCGGGAAGGGAAAGGGCCCGGAAAAGAAGGGAGAGGGATCTCGAGCGAAGACTCGAGCGTATGCACTAACGCAAGAACAGGCCAGGAAGGACCCCGATGTGGCGTCAGGTACGTTCATCCTTGACAACACTTTTGTTTCAGTGTTATTCGATTCGGGTGCCAGTAAGAGTTTTATATCTGCAACTTTCTGTAAACGAGTAAAGTACACGGTTAGTAAAGTAGAACGAGCCTTTAATGTAGAAACCGCTGAGGGTAGAACCGTAATGGTAACCGAAGTAGTTGACGATTCCACGATAAAGATAGAAGGCCATAGATTTCCCGTCAGATTATTTGTTATGGTTTTGGGAGGGTTTGATGTCGTGTTAGGTATGGATTGGTTAACTGCCAACGAGGCTCAAATTATATGCAAACGAAAGATAATCCGACTCAAGGCTCCGGACGGTAGCGAAGTGGAAGTACTTGGGGATCGCGATGCCCCGATGCCCAACGTCATCTCGATGATTAAGGCAACAGATTACTTGAGGCGCGGATGCGAGGCTTATCTGGTGTACGTGATTGACAAGTGTAAGGAAGTGAAGGAACTAGACGATGTACCCGTGGTACGCGAGTACCCGGAGGTGTTTCCAGAGGAGTTGCCTGGGATACCACGCGATAGAGAAATTGAGTTCCGAATCGACTTAGTACCAGATGCCCAGCCCGTGGCTAAGGCTCCATATCGACTAGCACCAGTGGAAATGAAGGAACTTATGGTCCAACTAGACGAGTTACTTGAGAAAGGATTTATCCAACCGAGCATCTCGCCGTGGGGTGCTCCGGTGTTGTTTGTAAAGAAGAAAGATGGTTCAATGAGAATGTGTATCGATTATCGCGAGTTGAACAAACGAACGGTAAAGAACAAGTACCCTTTACCAAGGATCGATGACCTGTTTGATCAATTGCAAGGCGCAAGTTGGTTCTCGAAAATCGACCTTCGGTCCGGGTACCATCAGTTGAAGGTGAGGGAAGAAGACATACCGAAAACTGCATTTCGCACGCGTTATGGACATTTCGAGTTCCGCGTAATGTCTTTCGGATTGACGAACGCCCCCGCAGCGTTCATGGATTTGATGAATAGGGTGTGTCGACCGATGCTGGACCGATCGGTAATTGTGTTCATTGATGATATCCTCGTCTACTCCAAGAATGAGGGTGATCACGCTTGTCATTTGAAGGAAGTGTTGGAAGCTCTAAAGAAGGAGAAGTTGTATGCTAAGTTCTCCAAATGCGCGTTCTGGCTTAGGGAAGTCCAATTCCTAGGTCATGTCATTAACCCGAACGGCATTATGGTAGACCCAGCAAAGATAACGACGGTAAGGGACTGGGATATTCCTAAGACGCCAACGGAGATCCGCAGTTTCTTAGGGTTGGCAGGCTACTATCGGAGATTCATTCAGGATTTCTCGAAAATAGCTTCGCCATTGACAAAGTTGACACGAAAGGAAGAAAAGTACGAATGGGGTCCGAAGCAGGATGAGGCATTTAAGGAGTTAAAAGAAAAGCTAACCCAAGCTCCAGTCTTGGCCCTTCCCGAGGGCAATGAAGACCTGGTGGTATACTCTGACGCTTCGGGTCAGGGGTTGGGGTGTGTGCTGATGCAACGTGGAAGAGTGATCGCATACGCATCACGACAGCTGAAGGTTCATGAAGTCAACTATCCGACTCACGATTTGGAACTTGCTGCTGTTGTGTTTGCATTAAAAATTTGGAGGCACTACCTCTATGGGGTAAAGTTTACCATATACTCCGATCACAAAAGTCTGAAGTACTTCTTCGAGCAAAAGGAGTTAAATATGAGGCAGAGGCGATGGTTGGAACTTTTGAAAGACTATGACTGTGAAATTATGTACCACCCTGGAAAGGCAAACGCGGTGGCTGACGCTCTAAGCCGAAAGGATGTGCCTACTCCTATTAGAGTGAAAGCTTGCCAGTTGGTGGTAACATCGGATGTGATGAGGGAAATCGAAAAGGCTCAAGATGAGGCGCTTAAAGAGGAAAACATAAAGAAGGAAAGGATGGTTGGCCAACAAGACAAGTTAGAATATAACACCCTTGGTGTTAGGACATGTTATGGTCGGGTATGGATACCTATGGGTGGCGAGCTTAGAACCAAAATCTTGGATGAGGCTCATAAGTCTCGTTACTCTATCCATCCCGGTACCAACAAAATGTACCAAGATCTGAAGAAGGAATACTGGTGGCCTGGAATGAAACACGAAGTGACGAAATACGTAAGCAAGTGCTTGACTTGCTCACAAGTAAAGGCCGAACACCAGAAACCGTATGGGAAAATTCAACCACTTGAGATACCGGAATGGAAGTGGGAACACATTACTATGGACTTCATAACCAAGCTACCTCGCACAGCTAAAGGTCATGACACCATTTGGGTAATTGTGGACCGTTTAACGAAGAGTGCTCATTTTCTACCTATTCGCGAGACGTTCTCGTCGGAAAGGTTAGCGGAAGTATTTATTAACGAAGTAGTGGCGCGGCATGGGATGCCTTTAACGATTGTATCCGACCGGGACACACGATTCACATCGAGGTTCTGGAAAAGATTTCACGAGGCAATGGGCACGAGACTCAATATTAGTACGGCATACCACCCACAAACGGATGGTCAGTCCGAAAGGACCATTCAAACATTGGAGGACATGCTTCGTGCTTGTATTATCGACTTCGGTGGCAGTTGGGACAGTCATCTGCCGTTAGCCGAATTCTCCTACAACAACAGTCATCACACGACGATAGGCATGCCGCCTTATGAAATGTTGTATGGGAGGAGATGCAGGACCCCGGTTTGTTGGGGTGAGATTGGACAGAAGGAATTGGGAAGTCTTGAAGTTGTAAAAGAAACGTCGGAAAGGTTTGATCAGATCAAAGCACGAATGAAGGCCGCCCAAGATCGTCAGAAATCCTACGCGGATAGACGACGAAGGCCTATTGAATTTAATGTTGGGGACAGAGTAATGTTGAAAGTGTCGCCCTGGAAGGGAATCATACGATTCAGGAAGAGAGGAAAGTTAAGTCCGAGGTTTATCGGACCATTCAGGATTATGGCACGGGTTGGTGAAGTCGCTTATCGGTTGGAAATGCCTGATGAGTTAAGTGGGATTCATCCTACCTTCCATGTATCACACTTGCGAAAGTGTTTGGCGGATGAAACGGCTCACGTACCACTTACCGACATCGAGGTCGACAACAGCCTTAACTACATCGAAGAACCTGTGGCCATCCTAGACAGGAAAGAGAAACGTTTACGTAACAAAGTTATCCAGTTGGTTAAAGTCCAGTGGAAGCACCGGAAGGGATCGGAAGCTACATGGGAAACGGAGACGGAAATGAAGGAGTCGTACCCTCAACTGTTTGACTTATGATAGGTTTCGGGGACGAAACCTATTGTAAGGGGGGTAGACTTGTAACATCCCAAAATAAATGAGGATTTTAAATAACGGGTTGAACCGGGACGAACGGGATAAAAGAACGAGGCGTAACGGGCCGGGCCGGTTGGGCCGGCAAACTTGAAGGAAGGGGGGGTTTCCTCCCTTTAAATAGCCAACACACACACCATTTCTCTCATTTGCAAGAATCTAGAGAGAGAAACCGTAGAGAGAGAAAGTTGGCGGATCGACCCGAGATTGAAGGAGCTTGTTGCTACTGAACTCGTGAGCAAAACCTCCGGATCAGAATCTCGAAATCAGGTAACACCCGAACCAAATCTGAGTTTTTGTTCGTTTTTGGGTTTTCGGGTATTTTCGGGAAAATGACGGGTTTTTATAAACCAAATGAGGAAAGGGTTATAAATCTGGAATCACGAAGGGAAAATACACGTTTTGAATGTAAAAAGTCCGGATCTTGACAAGATCGGACCTGCATGCGAAAGTTAGGGTTTTTGGGGAAGATAGCTGAGTTCTGCAGGTATCGAAACTAGAGTTTCGAGTGGCCTGCAGGTGTCGAAACTAGAAGTTTCGAGTGACCTGCAGTTGTCGAAACTAGAAGTTTCGAGTGACCTGCAGTTGTCGAAACTAGAAGTTTCGAGTGACCTGCAGTTGTCGAAACTAGAAGTTTCGATGGGCCTGCACCTGTCGAAACTAAGTAGTTTCGATAGGTCTGCATCAGTAAGTGAAGTCAGTGTATTCACCTGTAACAGAACGAGTAAACCGTTAGAGTCGGGATTTAGGTCTGATGTGTATTTAATTAATCAATTCAGATCGGAAGTGACGTTGTCGGACCTTCGTTTAGGACAACCCATATTAGCGTATCAGGTGAGTTCTAGAGCCCTCTTTTAAATGTTTTGTTAATGTTTTTGGGCTGGTGTGCATACTTACGAAATGATGTTTAACGAAATGATGTTTAACGAAATGATGTTTAACGAAATGATGTTTTAACGAAATGATGTTTTAACGAAATGATGTTTTAACGAAATGATGTTTAACGAAAGGAAAGGTTTTGAAATGTTGAAACGATGTTTACGAAAGGAAAGGTTTTGAAATGTTTTTGCCAAAAAGGGTTACGAATGTTTTATGAACGGTTTAAATGAGGAAATGTTTAATGAGAAGAGAAAGAGGTAAAGGTTTTAAAGAAGTCATTACAAATCTAATCTGTCGAATGAATGGAATTGACGAATGAAGTCTGGGAATGAGATTCCCAGCCTTGTGGTAGATTATGGACAGCGAGCCATAGTTGCCACAAGAACAACAGGGGCATGTCTTTGTGGCATGCCAATGGTTATGATGTTGTACAACTGGTAAAAGGGAGTAACGACGGTTACTCAGGGGTTAACGTGACCCCATGTAAGGTTAAATTATGATCTGACGATGTTATGGCTGAGAGTCATAACCGTCGATGGAAGTTGTCGGTTTATGGACATGAGAGCCATAAGGGCAACTGAATGGGTATTGTCGGTCCTCGCGCAGTTAGCCTTGGGGGCAATACCAAAAGGGAATTGACGGAATGTATGGTATTGTCGGTCTTCGTGCAGTTAAGCCTTAGGGGCAATACCATAAGGGAATTGACGGAATGTATGGTATTGTCGGTCTTCGTGCAGTTAAGCCTTAGGGGCAATACCATACTAAATGACGGAACGAAGGGTAACACAGATTTAGATAATAATGTATGACTTAAATGAATGTTAAAAGTTTTAATGAACGATCCGTTTAACGGTGTTTATGATTATGATGTTGATGATGATATGGGTACGAAACCTTTTTTTTAAAGATGTTAAATTATTACATGCTTTTGTGAAAGGTTTTTACTAAATGAATGATACGTTTTTGGCAAATGTTGATGTTTAAGTTTTTATGAAATGCTAGAACTCACCAGCGTAGCTGACCTTTTTAGTATGCACATTCAGGTTAAGGAAGTTATGATGATGGACGGTGATGCTGGGCGGCTTGAGGAGTTACCCGGATGATATGAAGACTGGCATCCCGTTACGAGTTGTTTTTGTTATGTACATGTATTTGAAAATGTTACGCTTCCGCATGTTAAACGATGTAATGTTATGTTTGAAATGAAATTTTCCGCTGCGTTATTTGATATTCTAGTTTGAGAACTGTTTGTGAATGAGTAAATCCAACGCGTGGGGCCTCCCGGGTTTGGGGCCTCACAATGTGATACTATGTTGTATACATTACATGCGAGAGCTCATTGATTTACAAAGTACATAATACTAGTTGTTCATGCTACACAAGAGACTTGTGTGTTTACTTTATACATGAAACGAAATTGCTTACAATTATTACAATTGGTTGATTACATTATACACAAGACATGGTCATGCACTTTGTTCACCAAATTTGAAGACCATAATACATGGAAACGACTCGGGGTTTGACGTATTCTTGTTCAAACACGAGCAAACTAAGACACTTTAAGTTGTTCTACTTTACTACTCTTTAGTTGTGAACTTCCCTGCTTAAGGACATAGTTACTTGTTAGCGACTTTTATGTGTAAACAATAGACGTGATCATAGTGAAATTGTGCCCCCCCTTACCCGCAAACAACAAAAACGATCTATACGGACCATACGATGATTTGAATAATTACAGGTGCACACGGAATTATACAAATCAGCGCATGGAAACTATAGTGAAATGTTGTCGTGTGTTGTGATCTGAAACTTATCATGATGTGTAACAACGAAACTGATGTAATGTGACAAGGGCATGGTGGATACGCCGATGGTACTTCCTATATATAAGTGTCCTAACATATTATCATGAGTAGCGTTGTTTGTGTCACGTGAAGTTTTGACCCAGACCAGTGTTTATGAAACCTTTACCCGCTAGCAACTTTGAGCCTATTAGACTATATCTTACACAAACTTTAGATTTCAAAATCTCATTAAACTCATTCCAAATAATACATCTCACATGAAGAATTCAAAATTTCTATTCGACAGTCTCCTCCTTAAATTCATCTTAAAACAAATTTCATTACCACCTTCGTATACAACTTTGAGTATCAGGCCTAAGCTATGTCAACGGTTACACTCCCCAGAACCCAACAATCAAAATTCACCGAGAATCAAAAACTCCCTCCTCCTTCTCGATTTTGCAGCCTCCATTAGTTAAATTTCGGGACGAAATTCCCTTAACATGGGGAGACTGTAACATTTCTGATTTTTAGTATTAGTATTTCAATTCAATGTAACGCATTTTAAACCAAATTCTCGTGCATTGTCTTATTATATCTTTCGCCATAAATTAAATGCAATGACTAAATACAAATCCGCAAGTTTTACTCAGTTATATGCAATTAACCTCTATACAAGTAACTATTTTATACAAACATGTCAAAACTAAAGTTACAAGGACTAAAGTTGAAAAATATCAAGAAACCCTAAGTAAGCACGGTCGCGTCTCGTCCTGGCATGGTCGCGCCAAGTGTTTCGGCACTGTCGCGCGACTTGCTTCGGAACGATCGCGCCCGGTGTCTAGGCACGGTCGCGCCTGCGTACCAGTTGAAACGTAATTGTGACTTTAATCACCCGATCGTTTGAATTCAAAACCGTTTTACGTTTTATTCTCATTAACCAAGAAAATAATACTACCAATTATTCCCTTTACGACCAATTAATCCAGAATTCGTTTAGCCTCAAAGGATTTTATCTCAAGGCCACAAATCCTCTCTACAATCCGAATGCTCTCGAGCAATCCATCACTATACGATATACTACCCTCTCTGGGACACCCGAAGCCATTGAAGCAGTCGGAGTTGCAGCAGAAGGCACCGGAGACCACTTCTGTCATCGTCGGAAATCGTCCCTACCCTGGGCCATCAATTCATCGTCTTGCAGGGTAATCGAAACCTTCTAAACTATCTATTTATTCTTTAGATCAAAAGCCCTAATTCAATTTCGGCTTTCAATATCGAAATCTACTCGAATCCGAAACCGTATTTTCATTTAAAATAGTTTAACCGAATCCGGTTCTAAACATGTTTTAAACACAATTAACATGTACCAAAAGACTCATAAGAACCTTGTTAATGAAAGCCCTATGCATTCCAGTTCTATAAATATAAAAATCATTCAATTCGTTCCTGTTTTGAAAGAGACACGGTCGCGCTAATCATCTAGCGCGGTCATGCCTCGGGAGACGCGGTCGTGTCAACTTCCAGCACGGTCGTGCCTCCTGCTCAGACCTAGTCATGCTCGTTGGCTAGACCTGGTCGTGCCCTTGAAGCATAGACACGGTCGTGCCTGTCTAAGGCACGGTCGTGCCTAGTGATTTGGCCAGTTGTCCTCTGTTTGACCAACGCGGTCGCGCCCGACCAAGCACGATCGTGCCCTTCCCTGGCACGGTCGTGTGTGTTGGCAGAATGTTTATATTTTTATATTTTTAAAACAATTAATATTCCAGAGTTGTTTTTAAAATAAAAGTAATTAAATTTAAAATTTTGTATTATCTTTAATTAGAAAAGATCAAATGTTTAATCTTAAAATAAAAGAGAATTATTTAAAGTCCAACATTTAATTTATAAACCCTACACTTAATAATATTTTAATGTCTAAGTTACACTTTATAAATAAATGAATAGAGTAATAATTATTTATTTGATTTATATTTGAACAAAAGCATCTATTTAGTTATACTTAAATACATCTAATACTTACATCATTTTCATAAACAATAATTATCTAATTTACTTATTTAATTATTTCAAACTCAAACCTTATTCAAAATATTCTAAAAATATTCATTTCAAATCTTCCATTTTATACAATACTTTCAAGTACCAATCACTAACTTTATCCAATTCAACCTTAGACTTAGACTTAGACTATTGTGCATTATTAATGCAATATACATTACACTCTAGGTTAACATTGTGCAATACAAAGATCACATTACTATCTAGTATCTCGTGTTAGCTACGTCTTCGATACAAGTGAGTATACATAGCCCATTTTACTCTTTTACATTTTTGGGGTGAAACATGAACATTATTCAAATTACATGTTTACATTTACACAAACAACACAAGTACAAATCCTATTTACATTCATGTGTGCAATTTGAGCTTTATGCCCGAGTGCTAGGTGTGCTAACCTTTGTATGCGATTATGTGCAATCATTAACTATTCAAGCCGACGGTTTTCAATGATAGATCTATTGAGTCTGACAAACCCACCTTGTTGAGGTGATTGATACCGACAACACAATTTTGCATGCTAGTTACAAAGGTTTGATTGTACTTGGTTACAAAATAGCTGCTCCCCATAAATGCCTTATTTATCATGTTATGTAAGGATTTGTTTTACAAACTATATGCTATCTATATACAAACATGTGTTATACTCACCAACTTTTTAGTTGACCTTATTTTATTCATGTTTCAGGTTCTTTCATATGAGTTTGATCAAGACATGCTACACATAGGCTTTGGACCTAGTTAATCTTAATTCAAGAACAAATTGTATTTCATTATGTACTTGAACTTGATTATGTTTGTTTGAATGGAAATGGATTTAACATATTACAATTTAGTCAACCTTGAGCTCATGAACAGTCTACATTGTCCCGCCCCGATGATTCCGCCATCGGTTGGGGTGTGACAGCTGCAACTGTTTGATATTTAGCAGCGGCAACTGCCTTGACCGGGCGAGCCCGTAACCTTGATGTTACCTGTCTAGGAGTTATGACTGCAAAATGTCAAACCCTAATTACTCTCAAACTAATAACTAAATATTCTTACACAATCAAGCTTATTCGAACAATCTGCAACCTTTTGTTTTACCCGTTTGACGCGTTAGTAATGTAGTACAACTCAAAGTCCCAAATGACTTTCACATGATCAATCAATTGCTCCCTATACTCGTAGAAAGTAAACATTACAATGCAAAAATGATTTATAATAATGAAAAAGTGTTTGCGGGTCAAGTTGTCCGACTCGACCATTGTGACTCGTACAATCCGGAAACCGTTTTCTTATGTACTTCTTTTACCACAAATCATGCATAACTTACATACCAACTATCATCAAAATGGACTACATAGTAGTTTTAGTTTTGTTATAGCCTATAACATTTCAACTATAGGCTTCTTACTTAGAAGGTAAAGTAGAATTCCATTTAAATTACCATTCAAGAATGCATTGAAGATGTAAGTCATGCTTGTAACTTGTAACCTGCAGCAATAAAAATATAACCATTTAATCACTTGGTAGAAATGAATGTTACTTGTTGAAAGAAAGGCTATCCCAAAAATGTACCTTGGCAGGATCAATTTCAGAGACCGCTTCAAGTCATTTGTTGCAAGCATCATCACTTGCGTCTTGCGTTCCGCCTTCAACACATGCAACTGATATCAAATGGTCCTTAGACTTGGTGCCATCCTCTATTGTAGAAGTAAAAAACCTTCAAAACAAATTCCGCTTCTCAACTTCAAAACAAAACAAAATTATGTTGGCGCGAGTTGGGCACTTGTATGCGCATTAGAGAAGAAAAAACACATCCAAATTACAACCATTTGACATTCAAACAACAATCTACAAATTTACAACTAACTGTAAAATAACATCTTCTTAGATCAAGTTTGCTACCTAGATCTAGGTCAGAATTATAATTCTAAAATTAGTGATTATTGTAATTTGAAACTCATGTCAGATCAAATTAATAACTGCAATCTCTTCTTGATTACAATTTCATTATTTTTGGCAAAAAAAAATAGAAAATCATAATGACAATGGATCAGGAAAAATAGTTTTTTTAATCCATGTTGCTTTTATTATTATGGCTTTCTTCATAATCAACTTGTAGTATATTAATGATGATGCTATGTTTAATTAGTACGAATTTTTGAAACCTCAGTTAATGAAGATCAATTTGTTAATTGAGAGCTTCCAAAATAATCATCAAATTGTTCTGGTTCTACCATTCGACCACAGATAAAAATAACACACTAATTAATTAGAATGAAAATGATTATTGTTCTAATTTTCTAATTAATTAGAGCCAAGATAATCTAACATGGATACTATTGCATAATTACCTAATTGGCTATATATCTCTGATCGTAAGCAAGTAATTAATAGATTATCAAATTATTTGATTATAAATGCGATCTTTGCATGCAAATCCAGAACAATTTCCCAACATAGATGATACAATTAGAAGCAAATACAAATTCAAATACCGAAATAAAAAAGAAACACCAAATTCTCCGAACAATCAAAAGACATAATAGTAAAGACACAAAACTAATGTATATATCCAGAAGTTGAATTCACTTGTTGCTGACTAACTAACACATCACCTGAATCATCAGAATCATTATGCAAAAACTCATACCTAGAACCATCGATTTACATCGCATCGCCGCTGTAATAATCAACATCAGAATTCACTTCTTCATAAGAATCAACATCGTCCGCACCATCACCTGTGTTGACGAAGGTGTGGAATTGCCGAATTAGGAAGAAAACCTAGCAACACCTTGGCTTCATCACCAAGAAGAAACAAACTCCCAATGTGAACACTAAAATTGTGAAATCCAAACAACTTGTCATGCAAACTTGTTAGAAGCCTAGAATCACTAAATAAAAACCCAATTGAAACAAACCATTCAAAGACCAATTTAGAAGAAACCCAATTCACCCAAAACAAAAGAGTTCTCAATTCTAATGTCAAACACAATCTAAAAACGCATCTCATGATTTAGAAAGAAAACAGATGCTTTCGATATCAACAACTATCAGGCAACATCATCAGAAATATAATCAGGAGTTAGGGATCGCAAATAAGTATAGGCAACTCATTATAATTGAACAATACCTTGTAGAGATTGTGCAAGGCTAGAAAGCTAGGGATTAAATAGCTTCTGGTAGAGGAATTAGTAACATTCTTGAAACATGATAACTATCCAGAGTAAATCGACAATAAACATTTGTCGCACCGGCGTGAGATGACAAAAAAAATGACCACCTTATCTGATTTATGGATCTGCTCCTCCTTATGATCCTAATCAATCCGCTCTCCAACATTTCAAGTGTAGAGGACGGTAAAGCGGCTAAGGGCGGTAGAGGAGATGAGCGGTTTAGACATGGAACCCTAGATGGTGAAGAGGCGTATTACCTATGTAATAAGATCCGGATAAGATAATGGGTTAAACCGGGTTTTAGTTGTAGCATATGACCCGCGTGTTGACCCGATGTATCTACACTATGAGAGAATCATTTAGGCGGGAAAAACACATTTTAGATGCTCTAGTTGTTTGATAGGTGGCTTCACCAAACCTTTATTTATTAATATGTGTGTGTGTATATATATATATATATATATATGGGAGGGATATTTTAAGAAGTGAAAAAATTAAAGAAGTGTAGGAAGCCACCATAGAGTGTCATGTGTCCAAAAAAAAGATTCCAAAGGAAAAAGGCAAAAATATAAACCCATCATGCACATGCTACTCACATGACAAGGAAAATGCACATGCAAGTCACATGCATATTCCCCCATCTTTTTTAAACGTTCATAACTTTTTTATCCGATATTATTTTTAAAAAAATTGCTCCATAATAACGAGCGTTCTTTTATCTTTCCAACGAGTATGCTATTGATATATATATTTAAAAAAAATTCGTCGTTTTATGGTGTTTTTGAAGTGGACATTTTAAATTGTTTCTGAACATGAAAATTTATGGTGTTTTTGAACTGCGTGTTTAACATTCTATTCATGGTCTTTTACACATGACGTTTTACACATGGTGTTTTAGATTGGTCATTTAAAAATCACTTTTTTTAACATGAACCGAGCGTTTTCTACATGGGTTTTAGATTGGTCATGGTGTTTTACTCATGACGTTTTAGATTTTGATTAGATTCTGATCATAGTGTTATACCCCTGGGCATGGTGTAATACACATGGCATTTTGGATTCTGTTGATAGTGTTTTACACCTGGGATGGTGTTTTAACATGGCATTTTAAAACTCCACGTAAAAAAATTGAAATAATTTTCCTAATACTTGTAATCCACTCCGAAGAAAAACACCATAAAATGATTTATAGTTTCGCTTGAAAACATCATAAAACACACTCGAAAAAATGTAAGGAAAAAACATTATAAAAAACACCATTTAATTTATGGTTTATATGACGCTCGAAAAACACCATAAACACGTCATATAAACATTCGAAAAAACACCATTAAAACTTCAAATACAAAACGTAATACAAACGTTCAAAAAAATACCATTTAATTTATGGTTTATATGACGCTCGAAAAACACCATAAACACGTCATACAAACGTTCGAAAAACACCATAAATACGTCATACAAACACTCTAA